>OY992886.1:385000-400000 GCA_963921405.1 Cepaea hortensis | reverse complement strand
AACTTGATAATCTTACTATATGGAGCAATGAAAACCACATGCACATTAACATCGACAAAACCAAATCCATGCTAATAACGACCAGATAAAACCTACAGACACTAACCATAACTGTGACCCCGAGGCCATAAATCGAGGCCAGAACAAGAGTGCTTAAGAGCTATATTGAGCCAATCATGATGTGCGGAAGCGAATCATGGACAGTTAGCAGACATGTCTTTACTTAGAGAAGGTTGGAGGGGAAGACAGGCAGGGGTAGACTCAGAGAGAAGATGGTGGACAGTTTGATACCATGTCATGGAGAAACACGTCGGCCTGAGAAATTATTCATAAACTGTGGACGAGCATTAAAACCAACGCCACGCGGCAATGACAATTATAGGACGATGCTAAACAATAACTGGTCACTCAACCTCATACAATTAGTGTACATCATAGAATTGAGTATCTTTACATTCAGGACCTGAAAGAGGTGGGCCGTGGTCAGCCGTGTCTAGCTGCAGAACTACCGTTCAACCAACCAAAAAACAGATTCACCAACATACTGCCGTACGATCATTCTCGTGTCATGCTGCAGCCAGAAGTCGACCGAGACGGATCTGATTACATCAATGCCAGCTATGTTTCTGTGAGTCTGCCATTAAATTCGTATTGTATGTATGTGTCCAGTGGTTTTGTTCATGTTTCTGTGAGTCTGGCTTTAATTTGTATTACATTAGTGTGTCCAATGGGTTTGTTAATGTTTCGTTAGTTGTCTCAGTGTGTCATTCAGCATTGTGTTGCATCACTCCTGTGTGTTGCCGGAGCCCATAAGGGAAGCAAAGAATAGCAACACTGTAGCCTACCACGCATGTCGTAAGAGGCGACTAAGGAGGCTTAATGGTTCCGTCGCCCTGCTACTGAGTGAGTGCGTGGCGCGACACTGTGAGCTGTGAGTTTCGTGTGAAATGCTTTTGAATCTGCCCGAGGTTTTTTGGAACGTGACTGCATGTTCGGAGCGATGGCAGCTGGCTATGTCCCAGAGTTGACCGGTTTTTGCCTTATGCAGAAATGCGTGGCTGCTGGGCTTCTGGTTGACTGCCACTGCCATCGACGATGCACTGTATTTTCGTGGACTGTGTGGGTGAACATCTAGGAAACATCCAGATGGGAAAATGACTGCCGATTCCATCAGAGATAAACTGAATGTTTCGTGGGGGACTATTGTGTTGACATTCTGGCGGCTGCTTTATGCACAGTGTATCTGTGCGGGCTGTTGTTTGTCGAGACTCCTGTCTTTTCCATTTTTCACATTGGGCAGTGGGGAGAGTTTTATGTGATATTCACTGGCACAGGAACGGAGCATAATGGGGACGACCCGTTGCTGTGAAGTTGGAAACGCGACTAACTAACTAATTGTGTTGCATCAACGCCAGCTGTATTTCTGTGAGTCTGCCTTTAAATTCGCATAACATTACCGTGTTTGTCTATGTGTCTGTTAGTTTTTATCAATGTGTCGGTTAACTTTGTCACCGTGATATGTAGTTTTTTCAGCGTGACAGTTAGTTATGTCAAAGGGGCGTATACCTTTATCAATGTGTCAATCAGTTTGTCTCATCATGGCAGGTAGTTTTGTCAAAGTTGCGTGTAGTTTTATATAAATGTCAGTCAATTTGTTTCAATGCGGCATGCAGTTTTATATATGTGTCACTTTGTCTCAATGTGGCAGGTAGCTTTATATATGTGTCAGTCAGTTTCTTTCAATATGGCAGGTAGTTTTATCAGTGTTTCAGTCAGTTTGTTTCAATGTGGCAGGTAGTTTTATATATATGTCAGTCAGTTTGTTTCAACGTGGCATGTAGTTTTATCAGTGATTCAGTCAGTTTGTTTCAAAGTGGCATGTAATTTTATCAGTGTGATAGTGGTTTTAAATGTGGCATGAAGTTTTATCAATGTGGCAGTCAAAGTGGCATGTAGTTTTATCAGCGTCTCAGTTAGTTTTATTAATGCGGCATGCAGTTTTGTCAGCGTGTCAATGAGTTTTGTCTATGTAAATGAATATTTTATGAAATTAATATGCTAATTAATTTTTCTCTTCTGTCGGTTACTGTTTTTTCATGCGCCATTGAGCCTTGTATTACATTAATGTGTCAATTAGTTATGTCGATGTGTCAGTTAGTTGTGTTAATGTGTCAATTAGTTGTGTTAATGTGTCATTTAATTGTGTTAATGTGTCAGTTAGTTGTGTTAATGTGTCAATTAATTGTGTTAATGTGTCAGTTAGTTGTGTTAATGTGTCTGTTAGTTGTGTTAATGTGTCATTTAATTGTGTTAATGTGTCAGTTAGTTGTGTTAATGTGTCTGTTAGTTGTGTTGATGTGTCAGTTAGTTGTGTTAATGTGTCTGTTAATTGTGTTAATGTGTCATTTAATTGTGTTAATGTGTCAGTTAGTTGTGTTAATGTGTCAGTTAATTGTGTTAATGTGTCAGTTAGTTGTGTTAATGTGTCATTTAATTGTGTTAATGTGTCAGTTAGTTGTGTTAATGTGTCAGTTAGTTGTGTTAATGTGTCAATTAGTTGTGTTAATGTGTCAATTAGTTGTGTTAATGTGTCAGTTAGTTGTGTTAATGTGTCTGTTAGTTGTGTTAATGTGTCATTTAATTGTGTTAATGTGTCTGTTAGTTGTGTTAGTGTGTTATTTAATTGTGTTAATGTGTCAATTAGTTGTGTTAATGTGTCAGTTAGTTGTGTTAATGTGTCTGTTAGTTGTGTTAATGTGTCATTTAGTTGTGTTAATGTGTCTGTTAGTTGTGTTAATGTGTCAGTTAATTGTGTTAATGTGTCATTTAATTGTGTTAATGTGTCAGTTAGTTGTGTTAATGTGTCAGTTAGTTGTGTTAATGTGTCAGTTAGTTGTGTTAATGTATCAGTTAGTTGTGTTAATGTGTCTGTTAGTTGTGTTAATGTGTCAGTTAGTTGCGTTAATGTGTCAGCTAGTTGTGTTAATGTGTCAGTTAGTTGTGTTAATGTGTCATTTAGTCGTGTTAATGTGTCATTTAGTTGTGTTAATGTGTCTGTTAGTTGTGTTAATGTGTCAGTTAATTGTGTTAATGTTTCAGTTAATTGTGTTAATGTGTCAATTAGTTGTGTTAATGTGTCAATTAGTTGTGTTAATGTGTCAGTTAGTTGTGTTAATGTGTCAATTAGTTGTGTTAATGTGTCAGTTAGTTGTGTTAATGTGTCAGTTATTTGTGTTAATGTGTCAGTTAGTTGTGTTAATGTGTCAGTTAGTTGTGTTAATGTGTCAGTTGTTTTGTGTCAGTTGGTTTCTACATTGTACCACTGAGCCTTGCATTACAACTATGAATCCATGAGTGAGTGTAATCATCCTGCAAGTGTAAGCAGCCTACTAATGTAAGCAGCCTATAAGTGTAAGCAGCCTACAAGTGTAAGATCCTCACTATCAGACTTATAGGCCGTCCAAAACACATAACTCTCATACAGATATATGCACCTACTTTATCAGCAGAGGAGGACGAAATTGAAGATTTTTACAACACACTACAAGACACATTAAATAAGATTGGTCATAATGATATAGCAATAATAATGGGATATTTTAATGCAAAAGTAGGCACAGGAAGAGCTGAAAATGAGAGACACGTTTTAGGAAAATTTGGATTGGGAAATAGAAATGATGCTGGTGACAAATTATTTGAATTTTGCACAGGAAATGAGTTAACGCTAGCCAACACACTTTTTAAGCAACAACCAAGATGACTCTACACATTAACTACAAATACCCCAGTGTCATTAATGTTACATTAACTACAAATACTCCAGTGACGGTAATGTGACATTAACTTCAAATACTCCAGTAACAGTAGTTTTATATTAACTTCAAATACTCCAGTGACGGCAATGTTATATTATCTACCTATACTCCCGTGACGATATTGTTACATTAACTACAAATACTCAAGCGATGGTAATATGACATTGACTTCAAATACTCCAGCAACAGTAATGTTATATTAACTTCAAATACTGCAGTGACGGTAATGTTACGTTAACTACAAGTACTCCAGTGCAATTACTCCAGTAAATGTTATGTGCCTAGGTTACACTCTAAGATCACCACTGAAGTTGTGAATGCCCTGTGCCCAGGTTACACTTTAATGGTCACGGATAGAGTAATGAATATTCTGTGTCCAGTTCACACTCTAAAGTCACTACTGAAGTCGTGAATGGCCTGTGCCCAGGTTTCACTGATGAAGTAGTGAATATTCTGTGTCTAGTTCACACTCTAAGACCTGTACCGACGTTGAGGATGTCCTCTGTCCAGGTTACACTCTAAGGTCACTACTGACATTATGAATTTTCTGTGCCCATGTTACACTCTACGGTCACTGACGGGGTAATTAATATTTTCTGTCTAGTTCACACTCTAAAGCCACTACAGAAGTTATCAATGTTCTTTGCGCAGGTTACACTCTAAAGTCACTGATTGAGTAATAAATATTCTGTGTCCAGTTCACAATCTAAGGCCACTACTGAAGTTGTGAATATTCTGTGACCAGGTCACACTTTAAAGTCACTACTGAAGTTATGAATGTTCTGTGTCTAGGCCACATTCCTAGGTCACTGTTAGAACTGTAATTTCTACTGTAGAGCAATGACAATGAACTTAAAGGTTGACCAATGTCCGTGTGATATTATGTTAAAGTGCCATTGATCGTGATAAAAATTCTTGTTGTTTACATCACACAGGGTTATACCTGCCCGCGGGAGTATGTGGCCACTCAGGGTCCACTGGCGGCCACACGAGATGACTTCTGGAGGATGGTCTGGGAGCAGAACTCTCACAATATTGTCATGTTGACACGCTGCCATGAGAAAGGCAAGGTCAGGATTGCGTGGAATTGATTGTCGGAATGTCCTTCCTCCTTTTTTTTAAAAATGCGAATGCAACGGTAGCCACGAGCATAAACACCCAGAGGCCTTAACCGTTTCACTGCCTATCCGCCGTGCTGGAGACCGGAAGTCGGACCATTTATATAATGATATCATGCCATGTGTCTACAGGAGAAGAATGACCATTTATATAATGATATCATGTCATGTGTCTACAGTAGGATAGTGACCATTTATATAATGATATCATGCCATGTGTCTACAGGAGAAGAATGACATTTATATAGTAATATCATAACTAGTTAGTTAGTTAATTAGTTAGTTAGTTAGTCAGTCAGTCGGTCGGTCCGTCCGTCCGTCCGTCAGTCAGTCAGTTAGTCAGTCAGTCAGTTAGTTTAGTTAGTTTAGTTAATTTAGTTAATTTAGTTAATTTAAGTTAGGTTAAGTTATGTTAAGATAGGTTAAGTTTAGTTGGTTGGTTGGTTGGTTGGTTGGTTGGTTGGTTAGTTAGTTAGTTAGTTTAGTTTAGGTTAGTTAATTTAAGTTTAGTTTAGTTAGTTAGTTAGTTCGTTCGTTCGTTCGTTCGTTCGTTAGTTAGTTAGTTAGTTAGTTAGTTAGTTAGTTAGTTAGTTAGCTAGCTAGTTAGTTAGTTAGTTAGTTAGTTAGTTAGTTAGTTAGTTAGTTAGTTAGTTAGTTAGTTAGTTAGTTAGTTAGTTAGTTAGTTCCGCCTCCACGGCTGCCGGATTTTCTTGTCTGCATTTTCTGTCTAGTTGGATGCAAACTGACAAGGACGTACAGAAATCTGTTGGCACTTGTACCTACAGAACGAAGCCATACGCATCATTCTTGGATGTACAAGAGATACAGCATGCAGAGTTTTGCACATCCTTTTCAGTGTGCATCCAACTAGACAAGCAATGCAGACAAGAAAATCCAGCTGCTGTGGTGGCGGAAGTACAGGCTCAGATCCTCGAGAATTATTTAGAGGATGATGCTGTCATTTACACGGATGGGTCGATCGTCCGAGGAGTGAGAAGTTCATGGGCCTTTACGGCTCAGGCTGGAGGGGAAACTGTGAAGCAAGAGTCTGGAGCTTTTGATTTGACCACATGCAGCCTGACTATGGAAGTCATGGCAGTAAGTAAAACAATAACATGGCTCGAGACACAGACATTCAATCGGGCTTGTGTCCTTAGTGACTCAATAAGTATGCTCAGAAGGATAGAGATGGTGTGGGTCCGAAGAGTATGGCTGCTGTCTTTGGAGCGGTCTCGGCTGGCAAAGATTAGTTTCATCTTCGTGCCTGGGCATATGGGCGTACAAAGGAATGAGCAGGCTGACAGGCTTGCAGGTAGGGCTACTGTGGAAGGCGGACGGGCCATGGACCAGGCAGACATACTGATTGCTTACGAGAAGTAAGTCGTTTACGAGAACTAAGCGATGACTGGGAATCTACAACCATGGTCAGGCTGCGAGAACAGCAAGTTAAAAGAGATGTGGCCAAACAAGAACACTTCGCAGGAAGCCAAAGAAGTGTACTAAACCAACGCAGAACTGGTGTCGTGAGCCACTACACGCTGCGGGAATTGCTGAGGAGGGGATGCGAACACTTATGGACTGAATGGTTCGATGTGCAATGAGGATAATGTCGACTAACTAACGAACTAGTACCCACTCCCCGCCAGGTTCTAAGTCCTCGACTGAACACACCTGTTGAAGAATGTCTTCTGTTTGAACCATCCACGACTTTTGTCTCCATCAACTGCTGCAATGATATCATAACATGTGTCTACAGGAGACTACTGACCATTTTTATAATCATATAATGTCATGTGCCTACATGAGAAGAGTGATCATTTATATAATGATATCATGTCATGTGTCTACATGAAAAGAGTGACCATCTATATAATGGTATCATGTCATGTGTCTACAGTAGAAGAGTGACCATTTATATAATGATATCGTGTCATGTGTCTACAGGAAAATGTAGTGACCATTTATATAATGATATCATGTCATGTGTCTACAGGAGAAGAATGACCATTTATATAATGATATCATGTCATGTGTCTACAGAAGAATTATCTTTATATAATTATATCATGACATGTGTCTACAGGAAAAAGTAGTGACCATTTATATAATGATATCATGTCATGTGTCTACAGGAGAAGAATGACCATTTATATAATGATATCATGTCATGTGTCTACAGTAGAAGAGTGACCATTTATATAATGATATCATGTCATGTGTCTACAGGAGAAGAATGACCATTTATATAATGATATCATGTCATGTGTCTACAGGAGAAGAGTGACCATTTATATAATGATATCATGTTATGTGTCTACAGGAGAATAGTGACCATTTATATAATGATATCATGTCATGTGTCTACAGGAGAAGAATGACCATTTATATAATGATATCATGTCATGTGTCTACAGTAGAAGAGTGACCATTTATATAATGATATCGTGTCATGTGTCTACAGGAGAATAGTGACCATTTATATAATGATATCATGTCATGTGTCTACAGGAGAAGAATGACCATTTATATAATGATATCATGTCATGTGTCTACAGTAGAAGAATGACCATTTATATAATGATATCATGTCATGTGTCTACAGGAGAAGAATGACCATTTATATAATGATATCATGTCATGTGTCTACAGTAGAAGAGTGACCATTTATATAATGATATCATGTCATGTGTCTACAGGAGAAGAATGACCATTTATATAATGATATCATGTCATGTGTCTACAGTAGAAGAGTGACCATTTATATAATGATATCGTGTCATGTGTCTACAGGAGAATAGTGACCATTTATATAATGATATCATGTCATGTGTCTACAGAAGAATTACCTTTATATAATTATATCATGACATGTGTCTACATGAAAAAGTAGTGACCATTTATATAATGATATCATGTCATGTGTCTACAGGAGAAGAATGACCATTTATATAATGATATCATGTCAGGTGTCTACAGTAGAAGAGTGACCATTTATATAATGATATCATGTCATGTGTCTACAGGAGAAGAATGACCATTTATATAATGATATCATGTCATGTGTCTACAGGAGAAGAGTGACCATTTATATAATGATATCGTGTCATGTGTCTACAGGAGAATAGTGACCATTTATATAATGATATCATGTCATATGTCTACAGGAGAATAGTGACCATTTATATAATGATATCATGTCATGTGTCTACAGGAGAAGAATGACCATTTATATAATGACTAGCTGACCCGGCCCGGCTTCGCCCACACCCTGGTGGGGAGCAACTCATTTAATTCATATAAGTAGTCATATAAGTTCTCGTTCCCGTTACCGCCTATCTGTCTGTCTGTCTGTCTGTCTATCTGTCTGTCTATCTGTCTGTCTGTCTGTCTGACCCGGCCCGTCTTCGCCCAGACCCTGATGGGGAGAATCTCATTTAATTCATATAAGTAGTCATATAAGTTCCCGTTCCCGACTGTCTGTCTGTCTGTCTGTCTGTCTGCCTGTCTGTCTGTCTGTCTGTCTGTCTGTCTGTCTGTCTGTCTGTCTGTCTATCTATCTATCTGTCTGTCTGTCTGTCTGTCTGACCCGGCCCAGCCCATGGTGGAGAGCATCTCATTTAAATTATATAAGTAGTCATATAAGATCCCGTTCCCGACTATCTGTCTGACTGTCTGTCTGTCTTGGGTAAATGGAGGAGGGAGGAGGAAGAGGGAGGTGGAGGAGGGAAGAGGAGGGAGGAGGAGGGAGGAGACAGGAGGAGTAGGGAGGAATAGGAGGGAGGAGGAGGGATTAGGAGGAGGAGGGAGGAGTAGTGTGGAGGAGGAGGCGAGGAGGAAGAGGGAGGAGGAGGAGAACGCAGGAGGAGAAGGGAGCAGGAGGAGGAGAGGGAGGAGGAGGGAGGAGGAGGAGAGAGTAGGAGGATGGAGGAGGCGGAGGGAGAAGGAAGAGGGAGGAGGAAGAGGGAGAATGAGGAGGGAGAAGGAGGAGAAGGAGAGGGAGGAGGAGGAGGGAGGAGGAGGAATGTGAAGGGAGGAGGAGGGAGGAGGTAGAGGGAGGAGGAGGGAGGCGGAGAGAGGAGGAGGAGGGAGGAAGAGGGAGGAGGAGGAATGTGAAGGAAGGAGGAGGGAGGAGGTAGAGGGAGGAGAGGAGGTAGAGGGAGGAGGAGGAGGGATGAGGCGGAGAGGGAGGAGGGGGAGGAGGGAGGAGGAGGAGGAGGGAGGAGGAGTGATGAGGAGGAGGGAGGAGGAGAGAGGAGGAGGAGGGAGGAGGAGGAGGGAGGAGGAAGAGGGAGGAGGAGGAATGTGAAGGGAGGAGGAGGGAGGAGGAGGGAGGAGGAGCAGTGAGGAGGAGGAGAGGGAGGAGGAGGGGGAGGCGGGAGGAGGAGGGAGGAAGAAGGAGGAGGAGGGAGAAGGAGGGATGAGGAGGAGGTGGGAGGAGGAGGAAGAGGGAGGAGGAGGAATGTGAAGGGAGGAGGAGGTAGAGGGAGGAGGAGGAGGGAGGAGGAGAAGGGAGGAGGAGGGATGAGGAGGAGGAAGAGGGAGGAGGAGGGAGGAGGTAGAGGAAGGAGGAGGAGGAGGAGAGGGAGGAGGAGGAAGGAGGAGGGGGAGGAGGGAGGAGGAGGGAGGAAGAAGGAGGAGGAGGGAGAAGGAGGGATGAGGAGGAGGAGGGAGGAGGAGGAAGAGGGAGGAGGAGGAATGTGAAGGGAGGAGGAGGGATAGGGAGGAGGGGAAGAGGAAGAGGGTAGGAGGAAGAGTAGAGAGGAGGAGGGAGGATGTAGAGGGAGGAGGAGGGAGGAAAAGGGAGGAGGAGAGAGGAGGAGGAGGGAGGAGGTAGGAGGAGGAGGAAGAGGGAGGAGGAGGGAGGAGAAGGAAGGAGGAGGAGGAAGAGGGAGGAGGAGGATGGAGGAGGGAGAGGGAGGAAGAGGGAGGAAGGAGGAAGAGGGAGGAGGAGGAGGGAGAGGGAGGAGGGAAAGAGGAAGAGGGTAGGAGGAGGAGGAGGGGAGAGGAGGAGAAGGAGGGAGGAGGAGAAGGAGGAGGAGGGAGGATGAGGGGATAGGAGGAGGGAGGAGGCAGAGGGAGAAGAAGGAAGGAGGAGGAGGAAGGAGGGAGAGGAAGGTGGGAGAATGAGGAGGGGAGGAAGGAAAGGGAGGTGGAAGAGGAGGAGGAGGGAGGAGGAAAGAGGTAGGGGGAGGAGGAGGTAGAGGGAGGAGGAGGAGGAAGGAAAGGGAGGAGGAGAAGGGAGGAGGAGGGTGGAGGGAGGAGGAGGGAGGAGGTAGGAGGAAGAGGGAAGAGGGAGAAGAAGGGAGAAGGAGGAGTGAGGATGATGAGGGACAAGGAGGCAGGAGGAGGAGGAGGGAGGCAGGAGGAGGAGGAGGGATAAGGAGGGAGAGGGAGGAGAAGGGAAGATGAGGGAGGAGGGGGAGGAGGCGGAGGGAGGAGGATGGAGGAGGAGGGGAGAGGAAGAGGGAGAAGAAAGAGGGAGAAGGAGGAGGGAGTCGGGAGAGGGATGAGAGGGAGGAAGAAGAGGAGGAGGGTGGAGGGAGGAGGTAGAGGGAGGAGGAGGGAGGAGAAGAGAGGAGGAGAGAGTTCGCCATTCCGAATTCATACTCGTCTAGTTCTTCCCTTCTACACGACTGTAGATAACTTCCTTACACATAAAAAGATGAATTGTTATTGATATTGCCGTGGCATGAAGGAATATCAGCAGCAGAGTTGATCCAAAAAACCAAAGACTGAGATCTACGGAGAGCCATGAACGCCTACGCCAGCCGGCACGGCACTTGATGATGATGATTGCCGTGTGACGATTCTGTGTAGTCACGTCATTTTCTTCCCTTTCCCTAGCGTTTTGGTTCGGGGATTCTTTCATCATCATCATCATATATTTACGTACGTATTTTGGGAGGGGAGGAGGGAGGAGGAGGAAGAAGAAAAAAAAACTATGACAGTTGACAGCTCTGGAATGAAAGGAAGGTGCGTAGAAAATTTCATCTCAATCGGATGGGCCGTTCGCGAACAAATAAAGGACATACATATTTACATACATACACTTTGTTTTATAGATATAGATATCATGTCATGTGTCTACAGTAGAAGAGTGACCATTTATATAATGATATCGTGTCATGTGTCTACAGGAGAATAGTGACCATTTATATAATGATATCATGTCATGTGTCTACAGGAGAAGAATGACCATTTATATAATGATATCATGTCATGTGTCTACAGGAGAAGAATGACCATTTATATAATGATATCATGTCATGTGTCTACAGTAGAAGAATGACCATTTATATAATGATATCATAACATGTGTTTACAGGTGAAGAGTGACCACTACTGGCCCAGTGACACACAGGCCAGGTATTATGGCCATGTTCAAGTGGTTATACTCAGTGAGATGCATATGCCAGATTGGACCCTCACAGAAATGAACATCTCAGTGGTAAGTCTTTGTTTCGACCAGATTTCTCTAAAATCCCGTTTTAAGACGTCACCTGTTGGGTGTCTGGTCATTTCTCTCAACTCCACGTCGAAAACATGACTTTACATGTTGGGGTTCTGGTAATTTCTCTCAACTCCAGGTTGAAAGCACGACTTAACCTTATGGGTGTCTGGCAATTTCTCTCAATTCCATGTTACAAATATTATTTCACCTGTTGGGGTTCTGTAATTTCTCTCAACTCCAGGGTTAAAACATGACTTCACCTGTTGGGTGTCTGGTATTTTCTCTCCTACTTCAAGCTACCTTTGGCCAGTGTTCAAATATATCGCTAGACAAAGCGAACGACTAAATATAATTCATGTCGCTAAACCTAGAGTAGACTTATATAAAACAAGCTTAGCATACTCTGCCGCTCAGTTGTGGAACAATTTTCCACAAAGAAATCAAAGACACCACCAATCATTGTACATACATTCGCAACCTGTTTGAATACTACCTCAGTACATACTACACCCCCCCCCCCCCACACACACACACACACACACACACAATAACAATGGAAAATTATCTAAAACGACAACTAGCCAATAAACATTCCAATATGTATGGCACGTTACACCTTCCTTAGGTATTTATCATTGTCAGAGTCTTGAATAGAGCAAGATAAGTAGCTCGTTTTCTGGCAAGTGTGAAGCAATATCAAACTATCAAATCACACGAAGTGAATATCCGAAAGTATTATTCACAAGCTTTATTTACGCGCCGCATTTATTATCGCACAAACATCGCGCAATGACAATCCATAGCAATCATTACGGCATGAACAATATCACTACAATACATAATAATACATGCAAGCAATAAACATCTCACTTACAATTCAAACTATTCAAGCGTTCGAACCAGTCTCCCACTGTCGTACAGGCTAGCTCTCAATGCAGATTCAAACACCACTCGCAGACCCATGCGACCTGTCCGTTCAAACCTCTAAATCCGTCTGCCAGATCTGGCGTTCTACACGCTACACGCCAGTCGGCGCCCACGTCAGCTGGTGTGACCCCTGCACGGTTCACGGGGTGTACTGCTGACCAGCGGTCGTTTAAGCGTCGCTCAATTGCTGTGCTTGGCTGGATATACGGGCGTCGTCGAAGACGCCGCATTCCCTCTGCAGTGTTTAACATCACTCAGGGTTGCGTGTTGTTATGTTGTCTGGCGTTGGTACAGACAACGCGTCGCAACCTCGGATGTGAGACCTTGACAATCATGCCCATGTTAAACATTGCCTCAGTCAGCCATGTATCATTGTTTATTTTTCATGCGCTTTAATGCTTATTGTTCTTTTGTTGTCAAAGATTAGCTTCATAAGTGATGTTGAATGAAAAAATGTATGAGAGGAAATAGAGAAGAAGGGCAGATTGTCCAATTCTTAACCCCTTAAAAAATAAATATTGTTTGTTCGTTCGTTCGTTCATTCTTAACTCAAGATTGAAACACCTAACACCACACAATAACGTTGGAAGACCCTAAACTCTAACAGCACACAATGTAGGTGACGGAGTCTAACATCACACGAGACATGAAATTGTGTCTACACTCTAAGATCACACAATAAAGTTGGAGTAGCCTGAACTCTAACAGCACACGCTAGTAGGTTATAGCTTTTGACCAGATACAACAGTTAAGCGTGTTCTGCTGTTTTTCTTTATCGTTGAAAATGCAAGCTCAATTATGTGTGTTTGATATTTGAGAACTGGACTGAAATACATGCGAATGCTTAGATGCCCCATACAGACAGACACACAGTTGTGCGAATAGTTAGAAGTCTCATACACTTCGGCAAGCAGACAGACACCGACAGATAGACAGTCAGGTAGAAGAAATGTTGGTATGTAATATTCATGTCCCTATATTAATGGGGGGGAAGGAATGTTGTTATTATGTCGTATTCTGCTACTTATATTAACAGGCAAGAGAATTGTTGATACTATGTTACATTCATCTACGTAATTATCAGGGAGAAGAATCAAGAACGATCAGACATTTTCATTACACAAGCTGGCCAGACTTTGGAGTACCCAGAAACCCGTCAACATTGATACAGTTAGTCCGCATGGTGAGAGAACATCTGATCGTGAAAGACGGCCCAATCATTGTTCATTGCAGGTAATTTTGTCTTGGGACTGAATTACAAAGTGGAGTGTGGATATTAAGATTACCAAGTGACATTATAATCCTGAAGATTACTAAATGACATTTGGTCTAAAAGATTACTATATAAACATCTTGACCGCGAGGTTTATAAAATGCCACTTTGATCATCAATATTAGTTAACGATATTTTATCATAAACATTACTAATATGGGGATTATGAATATTACTAAATGATATTTGGCTCATGAATATTATTAAGTGATAATTGGATCATGAACATTACTAAATGACATCTGGATCAGTGATATTTGGATCATGAATATTAATACGTGACGTCTTGATCATAAAGCTACTTAAATTAATGAATGCAGTAGTGATATTTGTCTATGATGTGTCCAACCCGTTCTCTTATTCTGCGCCAGCACTTGGCTATTTATAAAAAGACTTTAGTTCTTTTATTCTGCGCCGGCACCGGGTGATCTATAATACCACTTTAGTTCTTTTATTCAGCGCCGGCACCGGGTAATCTATAATACCACATTTGTTCTTTTATTCTTTGCCAGCATTAGGTAATCTATAATACCACATTAGTTCTTTTATTCTTTGCCAGCATTAGGTTATCTATAATACCACATTAGTTCTTTTATTCTTTGCCAGCATTAGGTAATCTATAATACCACATTTGTTCTTTTATTCTTTGCCAGCATTAGGTAATCTATAATACCACATTTGTTCTTTTATTCTTTGCCAGCATTAGGTAATCTATAATACCACATTAGTTCTTTTATTCTTTGCCAGCACCAGGTAATCTATAATACCACATTTGTTCTTTTATTCTTTGCCAGCATTAGGTAATCTATAATACCACATTTGTTCTTTTATTCTTTGCCAGCATTAGGTAATCTATAATACCACATTAGTTCTTTTATTCTTTGCCAGCACCAGGTAATCTATAATACCACATTAGTTCTTTTATTCTTTGCCAGCATTAGGTAATCTATAATACCACATTAGTTCTTTTATTCTTTGCCAGCATTAGGTTATCTATAATACCACATTAGTTCTTTTATTCTTTGCCAGCATTAGGTTATCTATAATACCACATTAGTTCTTTTATTCTTTGCCAGCATTAGGTAATCTATAATACCACATTAGTTCTTTTATTCTGCGCCAGCACCAGGTAATCTATAATACCACATTAGTTCTTTTATCCAGCGCCGGCACCAGGTGATCTATAATACCACATTTGTTCTTTTATTCTGCGCCAGCACCAGGTAATCTATAATAACTCATTAGTTCTTTTATTCTTTGCCAGCACAAGGTAGTCTATAATGCCACAATAGTTTGTTATTCTTTGCCAGCACCAGGTAATCTATAATACCACATTAGTTCTTTTATTCTTTGCCAGCATTAGGTTATCTATAATACCACATTAGTTCTTTTATTCTGCGCCAGCATTAGGTAATC
>OY992886.1:0-380000 GCA_963921405.1 Cepaea hortensis | reverse complement strand
CTGGTCCACTTCACAATGTCATCTCTATGGTGTATGTTTTATGTTTCCCTGTGTTTGTTTGCTGATGACGGCTTGTCGTCGTATTGACCTTTGTTTTCCGTATGTGTGTTTTAAACAGCTGCTCGATATTTCTTGGTGTTATATTGTCTGCAAATATCAGAAATGGATTAAAGACAAAGGAAAAAATTATTGCAGATAAGTCACACACCGAGCTTGTGAGACGTAAGAAGGTGCATGATGGTGAAAATGACAATGTGTTCACATGCATCCACTGTGGGCGAACATTTACAGCGCGAATTCGCCTTAACAGTCACATTCGCCACCGCCATGGGTTGTAGTTTTTATGCCTTTTTGAAGCACAATATAACAAACTATCGTCTGTCAAGACGGCAAGGTGTCAATTAATGAATTAATATTGTTTACTTGTGTAATATTGAAGTTAAATATTCAAAATGTGATACATGATCTGTTTTCTATCGACATTCACAAATAGCTATGTATTTCTGAGTGTCTCAGTGTTACATATAAATATATGTTGTGTATATCAATGTTTCAGTGGTACGTAAACGTCTATCTTTTTGTATGTCAATGTTTCAGTGCTACACATAAAAATATGTTGTGTATGTCAATGTCTCAGTGTTACATATTCGCCTATCTTTGTGTAGCTAATGTTTCAGTGTTACACATAAAATATGTTGTGTATGTCAATGTTTCAGTGTTACATATAAAATATGTTGCATATGTCAATGTCTCAGTGATACATATAAACTTATGTTGTATATGTTAATGTCTCAGTGTGACATATTAAAATATGTTATGTATATAAATGTTTCAGTGTTACACATAAAAATATGTTGTTATGTTGTGTAAGTCAATGTCCCAGTGGTACGTATATGTTTATCTTGTGTATCTCAATGTCTCAGTGTTGTATATTTAAATATCTTGTGCGTCTGTCTATGTGTATCTAATGTTTGTGTATCTCTATGTCTTAGTGTTACCTGTCCGTCTATCTTTGTGTATCTCAATGTCTCAGTGTTACTTGTTCATTTATAGTGTCTCAGTGTCTCAATACTGCATGTCCGTCTATAGTGTGTATCTCAATGTCTTAGTCTTACACATTAGTCTATAGAGTGTACATTAATGTCTTAGTGTTGCATGTCTGTATTTACTGTGTATTATAACAGTCTCTCTGATGGGGGATCGGGATTTTGTGTGCAATGGGGGTCTAATATTCAACAATGCGCGGGTGAGCACCCCGCTGGGACGTAACTAGGGGATGTCACGATGTGACGTGAGGGTAGAGAACAAGTGAGTTACTAACTATAGCTCTAGCCGGCAAGACCTGATGTCAACATCTGGAGAGAGAGTCAGTTTATATTTGATAACGTCAACTGTAATGAACTAATAAAGTAGGATTTCAAGAAGCTACTGCCATGACTTCTCGTTTGCTCTGTTTACACCACATCACCTTAGTCTCCAGCACTGTTATAGTATCTCAATATGTTAGTGTTACATGTCCGTTATAGTGTCTCAATGTTACATGTCTGTCTATAGTGTCTCAGTGTTACATGTCCGTTATAGTGTCTCAATGTTACATGTCTGTCTATAGTGTCTCAGTGTTACATGTCCGTTATAGTGTCTCAATGTTACATGTCTGTCTATAGTGTCTCGGTGTTACATGTCCGTTATAGTGTCTCAATGTTACATGTCTGTATTTACTGTATATCTCAATATGTTAGTGTTACATGTCCGTTATAGTGTCTCAATGTTACATGTCTGTATTTACTGTGTATCTCAATATTTTAGTGTTACACGTCCGTTATAGTGTTTCAGTGTTACATGTCCGTCTATAGTGTTTCAGTGTTACTTGTCCAACTATAGTATTTCAGTGTTACATGTTCGTCTCTTGTTTCTCAGTTATACTTGTCCGTCTATGACAGTGGTTCGCAACCTTTTTTGGCCCATGCACCCTTTCACCATATGTTCAGAATGGCATTACCCCTTTCGTATTTCCTCCTTATAAACCAGTTGAGAACCACTGGTCTATAGTGTCTCAGTATTACATGATCGTCTATATTGTCTAAATATTACATGTCTGTTAATGGTGTCTCAATGTCTCAATGTTTTATGTCATTGTTACATGTCTGTCTATAGTGTGTATTTCAATGTCTCAGTGTTACATATCTGTCTGTAGTGTGTATCTTGTAACATCTCTGTCTTGTGACATCTCTATCTTGCGACATCTCTACCTTGTGACATCTCTATCTTGCGACATCTCTATTTTGTGACATCTCTGTCTTGTGACATCTCCGCCTTGTGACATCTCTATCTTGTGACATCTGTATCTTTTGACATCTACATCTTGTGACATCTCTATCTTGTGACATCTCTATCTTGTGACATCTGTATCTTGTGACATCTTCATCTTGTGACATCTTCATCTTGTGACATCTGTATTTTGTGACATCTCTGTCTTGTGACATCTCTATTTAGTGACATCTCCGTCTTGTGACATCTCTATCTTGTGACATCTTCATCTTGCGACATCTCTACCTTGTGACATCTCCGTCTTGTGACATCTCCGCCTTGTGACATCTATATCTTGTGACATCTGTATCTTTTGACATCTACATCTTGTGACATCTCTATCTTGTGACATCTCTATCTTGTGACATCTGTATTTTGTGACATCTTCATCTTGTGACATCTTCATATTGTGACATCTTCATCTTGTGACATCATCATCTTGTGACATCTTCATCTTGTGACATCTGTATCTTGTGACATCTGTATCTTGTGACATCTGTATCTTGTGACATCTGTATCTTGTGACATCTTCATCTTGTGACATCTTCATCTTGTGACATCTTCATCTTGTGACATCTGTATCTTGTGACATCTGTATCTTGTGACATCTTCATCTTGTGACATCTTCATCTTGTGACATCTGTATCTTGTGACATCTCTATCTTGTGACATCTTCATCTTGTGACATCTTCATCTTGTGACATCTGTATCTTGTGACATCTGTATCTTGTGATATCTGTATCTTGTGACATCTGTATCTTGTGACATCTGTATCTTGTGACATCTGTATCTTGTGACATCTTCATCTTGTGACATCTGTATCTTGTGACATCTGTATCTTGTGACATCTGTATCTTGTGACAACTTCATCTTGTGACATCTGTATCTTGTGACATCTGTATCTTGTGACATCTGTATCTTGTGACATCTGTATCTTGTGACATCTTCATCTTGTGACATCTGTATCTTGTGACATCTGTATCTTGTGACATCTGTATCTTGTGACATCTGTATCTTGTGACATCTTCATCTTGTGACATCTTCATCTTGTGACATCTTCATCTTGTGACATCTTCATCTTGTGACATCTTCATCTTGTGACATCTGTATCTTGTGACATCTGTATCTTGTGACATCTGTATCTTGTGACATCTGTATCTTGTGACATCTGTATCTTGTGACATCTGTATCTTGTGACATCTGTATCTTGTGACATCTGTATCTTGTGACATCTGTATCTTGTGACATATCTATTTTGTCCTGAATGTTAACTTGACTTCTGCAGTGCTGGTGTGGGCAGGTCAGGGACGTTTATTGTGCTGGATCACGTGCTACAACTGATACGAGCCAGAGATGAGGTGGACATTTTTGGGATTGTCTATTCATTACGTCAGCAGAGAGTCCTGATGGTTCAAACGGAGGTGAGTTGTTTGTTTGCTTGTTCTGTTAGAATCATCGTCTGGTGGTCAAAACATTCGTTGCCATGTGTCTAAGCCTGCAAGCCATATTTTAGTATTCCCTGTCATGTGTCTAAGCCTGCAAGCCATATTTTAGTATTCCCTGTCATGTGTCTAAGCCTGCAAGCCATATTTTAGTATTCCCTGTCATGTGTCTAAGTCTGCAAGCCATATTTTAGTATTCCCTGTCATGTGTCTAAGCCTGCAAGCCATATTTTAGTATTCCCTGTCATGTGTCTAAGCCTGCAAGCCATATTTTAGTATTCCCTGTCATGTGTCTAAGCCTGCAAGCCTTATTTTAGTATTCCCTGTCATGTGTCTAAGCCTGCAAGCCATATTTTAGTATTCCCTGTCATGTGTCTAAGCCTGCAAGCCATATTTTAGTATTCCCTGTCATGTGTCTAAGTCTACAAGCCATATTTTAGTATTCCCTGTCATGTGTCTAAGTCTACAAGCCATATTTTAGTATTCCCTGTCATGTGTCTAAGCCTGCAAGCCATATTTTAGTATTCCCTGTCATGTGTCTAAGCCTGCAAGCCATATTTTAGTATTCCCTGTCATGTGTCTAAGTCTACAAGCCATATTTTAGTATTCCCTGTCATGTGTCTAAGTCTACAAGCCATATTTTAGTATTCCCTGTCATGTGTCTAAGCCTGCAAGCCATATTTTAGTATTCCCTGTCATGTGTCTAAGCCTGCAAGCCATATTTTAGTATTCCCTGTCATGTGTCTAAGCCTGCAAGCCATATTTTAGTATTCCCTGTCATGTGTCTAAGCCTGCAAGCCATATTTTAGTATTCCCTGTCATGTGTCTAAGTCTACAAGCCATATTTTAGTATTCCCTGTCATGTGTCTAAGCCTGCAAGCCATATTTTAGTATTCCCTGTCATGTGTCTAAGCCTGCAAGCCTTATTTTAGTATTCCCTGTCATGTGTCTAAGCCTGCAAGCCATATTTTAGTATTCCCTGTCATGTGTCTAAGCCTGCAAGCCATATTTTAGTATTCACTGTCATGTGTCTAAGTCTGCAAGCCATATTTTAGTGTTCACTGTCATGTGTCGAAGCTTAATGTGTTTAATCACCACATGGGCGTCTGTGCAGCAGCCAGCCATTCGGGAGCATGCCTCCTTGCGTGTATTTTCACAGAGGTGTGAGTGACGGCCGTTCACACAACTATAACAAGGCATTGGACGTAATATTGCCTATGCAATAATCATCGCCAAAAAAGTTGATTGCGACGTAATGTAAAGGATATGCAACTAACTTGCTTGTTCTCCAACGATTCGCTGACAGCCACTCCCTCCTTGGGGACCATAACTAGCAACCACTCAATCCTTAAGGACCATCACTAGCCACTAGTCTGTCCTTGGGGACGATATTGGCTTATGTACTCTTAATGTGACTACACACCTGCTGAATCCATGTAATGTTGGTGTAACTACAAACATGATGATTTCATATAATGTTGGTGTGACTACAAACATGATGATTTCATATAATGTTGGTGTGACTACAAACATGATGACTCCATATAATGTTGGTGTAACTACAACAAACATGATGACTCCATATAATGTTGGTGCAATTACAAACATGATGACTCCATATAATTTTGGTGCAACTACCAACATGATGACACTATATAATGTTGGTGCAACTACAAACATGATGACCCCATATAATGTTGGTGCAACTACAAACATGATGACTCCATATAGTTTTGTTGCTACTACAAACGTGATGACCCCATATAATGTTGGTGCTACTACAAACATAATGACTCCATATAATGTTGGTGTAACTACAAAGATGATGACCCCATATAATATTGGTGCTACTTCAAACATGATGACTCCATATAATGTAGATGTAACTACAAACATGATGATTCCATATAATACTGATGCTACTACAAACATGATGACCTCATATAATGTTAGTGTAACTACAAACATTATGACTCCATATAATGTTGGTGTAATTACAAACATGATGACTCCATATAATGTTGGTGTAATTACATACATTATGATTCCATATAATGTTGGTGTGACTACAAACATGACGACTCCATATAATGTTAGTGTAACTACAAACATGATGTCTCCTTATAATGTTGGTGTAACTACAAACATGATGACTTCATATAATGTTGGTGTAACTACAAACATGATGACTCCATATAATGTTGGTGTAACTACAAACATGATGACTCCATATAATGTTGGTGTAACTACAAACATGATGTCTCCATATAATGTTGGTGTAACTACAAACATGAAGACTCCATATAATGTTGGTGTAACTACAAACATGAAGACTCCATATAATGTGTGTGTAACTACAAACATGATGACTCCATATAATGTTTGTGTAACTACAAACATGATGACTCCATATAATGGTAGTGTAACTACAATCATGATGACTCCATATAATGTTTGTGTAACTACAAACATGAAGACTCCATATAATGTTGGTGTAACTACAAACATGATGACTCCATGTAATGTTGGTGTAACTACAAACATGATGACTCCATGTAATATTGGTGTAACTACAAACATAATGACTCCATATAATGTTGGTGTAACTACAAACATGATGACTCCATATAATGTTTGTGTAACAACAAACATGATGTCTCCATATAATGTTGGTGTAACTACAAACATGATGACTCCATGTAATGTTGGTGTAACTACAAACATGAAGACTCCATATAATGTTGGTGTAACTACAAACATGATGACTCCATGTAATGTTTGTGTAACTACAAACATGATGACTCCATATAATGTTGGTGTAACTACAAACATGATGACTCCATGTAATGTTGGTGTAACTACAAACATGAAGACTCCATATAATGTTGGTGTAACTACAAACATGATGACTCCATATAATGTTGGTGTAACTACAAACATGATGTCTCCATATAATGTTGGTGTAACTACAAACATGAAGACTCCATATAATGTTGGTGTAACTACAAACATGAAGACTCCATATAATGTGTGTGTAACTACAAACATGATGACTCCATATAATGTTTGTGTAACTACAAACATGATGACTCCATATAATGTTAGTGTAACTACAATCATGATGACTCCATATAATGTTTGTGTAACTACAAACATGAAGACTCCATATAATGTTGGTGTAACTACAAACATGATGACTCCATGTAATGTTGGTGTAACTACAAACATGATGACTCCATGTAATATTGGTGTAACTACAAACATGATGACTCCATATAATGTTGGTGTAACTACAAACATGATGACTCCATATAATGTTTGTGTAACTACAAACATGATGTCTCCATATAATGTTGGTGTAACTACAAACATGATGACTCCATGTAATGTTGGTGTAACTACAAACATGAAGACTCCATATAATGTTGGTGTAACTACAAACATGATGACTCCATGTAATGTTGGTGTAATTACAAACATGATGACTCCATATAATGTTGGTGTAACTACAAACATGATGACTCCATGTAATGTTGGTGTAACTACAAACATGAAGACTCCATATAATGTTGGTGTAACTACAAACATGATGACTCCATGTAATGTTGGTGTAACTACAAACATGATGACTCCATGTAATATTGGTGTAACTACAAACATGATGACTCCATGTAATGTTGGTGTAACTACAAACATGATGACTCCATGTAATGTTGGTGTAACTACAAACATGATGACTCCATATAATGTTGGTGTAACTACAAACATGATGACTCCATGTAATGTTGGTGTAACTACAAACATGAAGACTCCATATAATGTTGGTGTAACTACAAAAATGATGACTCCATGTAATGTTGGTATAACTACAAACATGATGACTCCATGTAATGTTAGTGTAACTACAAACATGAAGACTCCATATAATGTTGGTGTAACTACAAACATGATGACTCCATGTAATGTTGGTGTAACTACAAACATAATGATCGTTTGCAGTTTGTCTCCAGCCACTCTGGCTATATGGATATCCCTCTAGATGTATGTAATTTTGTTTGACTACAGTCTCCCCCCCCCCCACACCAGCTATATGGACAACAATCCCTCTAGATGTATGTAATTTTGTTTGACTACAGCCTCCCCCCCCCCCCGGCTATATGGACAACAATCCCTCTAGATGTATGTAATTTTGTTTGACTACAGCCTCCCCCCCCCCACCCCGGCTATATGGACAACAATCCCTCTAGATGTATGTAATTTTGTTTGACTACAGCCTCCCCCCCCCCCCCACACCGGCTATATGGACAACAATCCCTCTAGATGTATGTAATTTTGTTTGACTACAGCCTCCCCCGCCCACCCCGGCTATATGGACAACAATCCCTCTAGATGTATGTAATTTTGTTTGACTACAGCCTCCCCCGCCCACCCCGGCTATATGGACAACAATCCCTCTAGATGTATGTAATGTTGTTTGACTACAGCCTCCCCCCCCCCCACTCCGGCTATATGGACAACAATCCCTCTAGATGTATGTAATTTTGTTTGACTACAGCCTCCCCCCCCCCCCCCCGGCTATATGGACAACAATCCCTCTAGATGTATGTAATTTTGTTTGACTACAGCCTCCCCCCCACCCCGGCTATATGGACAACAACCCCTCTAGATGTACGTAATTTTGTTTGACTACAGCCTCCCCCCCCCCACCCCGGCTATATGGACAACAATCCCTCTAGATGTATGTAATTTTGTTTGACTACAGCCTCCCCCCCCCCCACCCCGGCTATATGGACAACAACCCCTCTAGATGTATGTAATTTTGTTTGACTACAGCCTCCCCCCCCCCACCCCGGCTATATGGACAACAATCCCTCTAGATGTATGTAATTTTGTTTGACTACAGCCTCCCCCCCCCCCCCCCACCCCGGCTATATGGACAACAACCCCTCTAGATGTATGTAATTTTGTTTGACTACAGCCTCCCCCCCCCCCACCCCGGCTATATGGACAACAACCCCTCTAGATGTACGTAATTTTGTTTGACTACAGCCTCCCCCCCCCACCCCGGCTATATGGACAACAACCCCTCTAGATGTATGTAATTTTGTTTGACTACAGCCTCCCCCCCCCCCACCCCCACACCGGCTATATGGACAACAATCCCTCTAGATGTATGTAATTTTGTTTGACTACAGCCTCCCCCTCCCCCCACCCCGGCTATATGGACAACAACCCCTCTAGATGTACGTAATTTTGTTTGACTACAGCCTCCCCCTCCCCCCCACCCCGGCTATATGGACAACAACCCCTCTAGATGTATGTAATTTTGTTTGACTACAGCCTCCCCCCCCCACCCCCACACCGGCTATATGGACAACAATCCCTCTAGATGTATGTAATTTTGTTTGACTACAGCCTCCCCCCCCCCACCCCGGCTATATGGACAACAATCCCTCTAGATGTATGTAATTTTGTTTGACTACAGCCTCCCCCCCCCCCACCCCATGTGTATGTACCATTGATGTAACTACATCTGAAGAATTTATATGTACCCTTTATTTTACTACAGTCCTCCTGTATGTATGTACTCCATGTTTTACTAGTAGTAGTAGGCCTCTTTCAGTCCTGAAGGACTATAGAGTTGTGCCGCTGGGGAGGTACCTGACAGCACCGCTGGTGACTGTATAGTCCAATGCGAGACTGACAATCTCTGTCACAGTTTCCGCATCTGTAAGACGAGGCAAGTTCCACAGTAATTACATTTTATGCCTGTGCTGTCTATCCTCAGTTTGTTAGATCAGATTGCGCTAAAAGAGCACCAGTTCTTTTCGTACATCTCTTCTCCAGGAGCATCTGTCTGTTGCAACTCTTTCCCACGTGTCTGGATTTATGCCAAGGGTTTTCATATCTTGTTTACACACATCCTTATGTCGCATTTTGGGGTCTTCCGGTTGGCTTCTTCCCTGTGGCTATTCTCCGTATAGGAGATCTTTGGAAATACGTTCATCCTCCATTCGAGATACGTGGCCCAGCCACCGAAGGTCTTTGCTTGAGGAAGGAGTGCACTGTGGTAACATCCACTCTGTCAAGCACGCGTTTGTTTGTTATGTGGTCTTTTTACCATATGCCCAGGATACGCCTCAGACATCTCATATAGAATGAATTCAACTTTCTTTCCTGTCGTGAGTACAGGGTCCAGGATTCAGACCCATAGAGTAGTGTGCTAACAACACAAGCTTTATATACTTGAGCTTTTGTACGCTCTGTAAGTCTATTATTCTCCTAAACTATTTTAGTTAGCCTGGAAAGTGTTGTGGCTGTCTTTCCAATGTGTCTGTCGAGTTCTGTCTCTAATTAAAGATTATCTGATATTGTCAACTCCAAAAACGCAAACTCATTAACAACCTTCAATTCGTAATTTTAAAATTTGATTGAGGGAGGTGTGCCAGCATCTTGTTCCATCACCTGTGTTTTATTTAGGCTAATGGTGAGCCTAAAGTCTGTGCAGGAGGCTGCAAAACGATCTATGAGCTGTTGGAGATCTTCTGCTGCATGAGTAGTCAGTGCTGTATCGTCTGCAAAAAGTAGTTCTCTTACATATCTTGATCTTATTTGGGTCTTTGCCTTGAGTCTTGTTGGGTTAAAACGTTTGCCATCAGATCGTGTATGGAGGTATGTGCCTTCAGTGGCAGTCCCAAATGCCTGCCTTAGGAGAACGGCGAAGAAGATACCACAGAGTGTAGGAGCAAGCACGCAGCCCTGCTTTATTCGACTGCTGATGCTGAAAGACTGGGATGTTGAACAATTGAATAAAATGGTTTCCTGCATATTTTCATGAAATGATTTCAGAAGACTTATCAGAGTGGGTGGACATCCTATCTTTTAAAGGACCTTAAAAGGGCCATTTCTGCTCACGAGGTCAAATACTTTTGTGAGGTCGATGAAGGCAATATATAATGGCTCCCTCTGTTCTCTGCACTTCTCTTGGAGCTGCCTGAGTGAGAAAACCATATCGATGGTGGACCTGTTGGGTCTAAATCCTCACTTCGATTCGGGGTAGATTCTTTCATCAAGAATGTGTAATCATTTTATCATTACTCAAGCGAAAATCTTGCCTATAATGCTGAGTAGGGCAATGTTGCGATAGTTGTTGCAGTCGCTTCTGTCACCTTTGTTTCTATAAATGGTAACAATGTTTGCGTCCCTCATATCTTGTGGTACTGATTTTTCTTTCCAACGGAGCTGAAATATTGCATACAATTCTGTGATGATTGTTTCTTTGCCACATTTTAAAATCTCAGGTGGAATACTATCTTTTCCTGGTGCCTTGCCGGAATTGAGAGAGTCTAGAGCTTCGCAGATTTCTATGAGGCACGGTTCGTTATCCAGGGCATGCATGGTGGACTGTTGATCGATGGCTTCCAGAGCTTCTTCTCCGACAGTGTTCTCCACTGAGTATAGCTCTAAGTAGTGTTCTACACAGCGATGCATTTGTTTCTCCATGTTTTACTACACCCCTCCTATATGTATGTAATCGTTGTTTTACTACAGCCCTCCTATATGTATGTACTCCATGTTTTACTACAGCCCTCCTATATGTATGTACTTCATGTTTGTCTACAGCCCTCCTATATGTATGTACTTCATGTTTTACTGCAGTCCTCCTATATGTATGTACTCCATGTTTGACTACAGCCCTCCTATATGAATGTACTCCATGTTTTACTACAGCCCTCCTATATGTATGTACTCCATGTTATACTACACCCCTCCTATATGTACGTACTCCATGTTTTAATACAGCCCTCCTATATGTATGTAATCGTTGTTTTACTACAGCCCTCCTATATGTATGTACTTCATGTTTTACTACAGCCCTCCTATATGTATGTACTTCATGTTTTACTACAGCCCTCCTATATGTATGTACTCCATGTTTTAATACAGCCCTCCTATATGTATGTACTCCATGTTTTAATACAGCCCTCCTATATGTATGTACTCCATGTTTTAATACAGCCCTCCTATATGTATGTACTCCATGTTTTAATACAGCCCTTCTATATGTATGTACTCCATGTTTTACTACAGTCCTCCTATATGTATGTACTTCATGTTTGTCTACAGCCCTCCTATTTGTATGTACTCCATGTTTTACTACAGTGCTCCTATATGTATGTACTTCATGTTTTACTACAGCCCTCCTATATGTATGTACTCCATGTTATACTACAGTCCTCCTATATGTATGTACTTCATGTTTGTCTACAGCCCTCCTATTTGTATGTACTCCATGTTTTACTACAGTGCTCCTATATGTATGTACTTCATGTTTTACTACAGCCCTCCTATATGTATGTACTCCATGTTATACTACAGTCCTCCTATATGTATGTACTTCATGTTTGTCTACAGCCCTCCTATTTGTATGTACTCCATGTTTGACTACAGTGTTCCTATATGTATGTACTTCATGTTTTACTACAGCCCTCCTATATGTATGTACTCCATGTTATACTACAGTCCTCCTATATGTATGTACTCCATGTTTTAATACAGCCCTCCTATATGTATGTACTCCATGTTTTAATACAGCCCTCCTATATGTATGTACTCCATGTTATACTACAGTCCTCCTATATGTATGTACTTAATGTTTGTCTACAGCCCTCCTATATGTATGTACTTCATGTTTTACTACAGCCCTCCTATATGTATGTACTCCATGTTTTAATACAGCCCTCCTATATGTATGTACTCCATGTTTGACTACAGCTCTCCTATATGTATGTACTCCATGTTTTACAACAGCCCTCCTATATGTATGTACTCCATGTTTTTTTACAGCCCTCCTATATGTATGTACTCCATGTTTTACTACAGCCCTCCTATATGTATGTACTCCATGTTTTAATACAGCCCTCCTATATGTATGTACTCCATGTTTTACTACAGCCCTCCTATATGTATGTACTCCATGTTTTACTACAGCCCTCCTATATGTATGTACTCCATGTTTTACTACATCCATCCTATATGTATGTAGTCCATGTTTTAATACAGCCCTCCTATATGTATGTACTCCATGTTTTAATACAGCCCTCCTATATGTATGTACTCCATGTTTTACTACAGCCCTCCTATATGTATGTACTCCATGTTTGACTACAGCCCTCCTATATATATGTAGTCCATGTTTGACTACAGCCCTCCTATATTTATGTACTCCATGTTTGACTACAGCCCTCCTATATGTATGTACTCCATGTTTTAATACAGCCCTCCTATATGTATGTAGTCCATGTTTGACTACAGCCCTCCTATATGTATGTACTCCATGTTTTACTACAGCCCTCCTATATGTATGTACTCCATGTTTTACTACATCCATCCTATATGTATGTAGTCCATGTTTTAATACAGCCCTCCTATATGTATGTACTCCATGTTTTAATACAGCCCTCCTATATGTATGTACTCCATGTTTTAATACAGCCCTCCTATATGTATGTACTCCATGTTTTAATACAGCCCTCCTATATGTATGTACTCCATGTTTTAATACAGCCCTCCTATATGTATCTACTCCATGTTTTACAACAGCCCTCCTATATGTATGTACTCCATGTTTTACAACAGCCCTCCTATATGTATGTACTCCATGTTTGACTACAGCTCTCCTATATATATGTACTCCATGTTTTACAACAGCCCTCCTATATGTATGTACTCCATGTTAGACTACAGACCTCCTATATGTATGTACTCCATGTTTTAATACAGCCCTACTATATGTATGTACTCCATGTTTTAATACAGCCCTCCTATATGTATGAACTCCATGTTTTAATACAGCCCTCCTATATGTATCTACTCCATGTTTTAATACAGCCCTACTATATGTATGTACTCCATGTTTTAATACAGCCCTCCTATATGTATGAACTCCATGTTTGACTACAGCTCTCCTATATATATGTACTCCATGTTTTACAACAGCCCTCCTATATGTATGTACTCCATGTTTTAATACAGCCCTCCTATATGTATGTACTCCATGTTTTACAACAGCCCTCCTATATGTATGTACTCCATGTTAGACTACAGACCTCCTATATGTATGTACTCCATGTTTTAATACAGCCCTACTATATGTATGTACTCCATGTTTTAATACAGCCCTCCTATATGTATGAACTCCATGTTTTAATACAGCCCTCCTATATGTATCTACTCCATGTTTTAATACAGCCCTACTATATGTATGTACTCCATGTTTTAATACAGCCCTCCTATATGTATGAACTCCATGTTTGACTACAGCTCTCCTATATATATGTACTCCATGTTTTACAACAGCCCTCCTATATGTATGTACTCCATGTTAGACTACAGCCCTCCTATATGTATGTACTCCATGTTTTACAACAGCCCTCCTATATGTATGTACTCCATGTTTTACAACAGCCCTCCTATATGTATGTACTCCATGTTTTAATACAGCCCTCCTATATGTATGTACTCCATGTTTTAATACAGCCCTCCTATATGTATGTACTCCATGTTTTAATACAGCCCTCCTATATGTATGTACTCCATGTTTTAATACAGCCCTCCTATATGTATGTACTCCATGTTATACTACACCCCTCCTATATGTATGTACTCCATGTTTTACAATAGCCCTCCTATATGTATGTACTCCATGTTTTACAACAGCCCTCCTATATGTATGTACTCCATGTTTTAATACAGCCCTCCTATATGTATGTACTCCATGTTTTAATACAGCCCTCCTATATGTATGTACTCCATGTTTTACAACAGCCCTCCTATATGTATGTACTCCATGTTTTAATACAGAGCTCCTATATGTATGTACTCCATGTTTTAATACAGCCCTCCTATATGTATGTACTCCGTGTTTTACAACATCCCTCCTATATATTTGCAGTCCATGTTTGACTACAGCCCTCCTATATATATGTAGTCCATGTTTCACTACATCCCTCCCATATGTATGTAGTCCATGTTTGACTGCTGTCCTCCTATATGTATGAAGTCCATGTTTGACTGCTGTCCTCCTATATGTATGTACTCCATGTTTGACTACAGCCCTCCTATATGTATGTACTCCATGTTTGACTACAGCCCTCTTATATGTATGTACTCTATTGATTACAACCCTGCTGGTCGGCACTTTATATCTGTCTATAAACTGTCTGTTAAAACTGTCAGTACTGCCAATATAGTTCCTTGCGGTGTATGGCAGGGAGGGTGGGCGGGGGGGGGGGGGGGGGGTCATTTGAGCCCGAGGAATTAAGGCCGCCTGGCTAGTGCATTCGCCGCGAACTGTGTGGGTTAGGATTTTCTTTTTGCCCCCGTTAGAAAAAAATCCCACTAGAACATTTGTTCCTGTTGTGCTTTATTGTCACTCTCTTGTCTACAGTGTTTCTTCTGACATGACATTTATATGTGTCGATTTCAGCAACAGTACAAGTTCATTCATGAGTGCCTTTTGTGCGTCCTTGACGGGAGAGAAGATGAGAGGATTTATGCCAACTTGGGACAGATCAACGGAGGATTCAAAGGTGTGAGTTCATTCATTCAGTGTTTTCTGATCTACCCGTCATTTAGATGTAAACAACCATCTCATCCTCTCTTTCCATGATTCACTTGAGTGAAGAGCAACTGTTGACTCAAATACACACAGTCTCCGTTTGCCATGGCTGCAGGTGCTGGATGAAATCGAACAGCAGCCAACCGATAGTTGTAGGTAATGGTCTCCAGCTTCACGACGGTAGGCAGAGGATCTATTTGTGTGTGTGTGTGTGCGTGCGTGCGTGCGTGCGTGCGTGTGTGTGTGTGTGTGGAGACAATGGCTACGGTCATCGACCAGTATGGTCACTGCTAGGAAGGAAAGTATTGGCAAACTACCTTCTCATATATGTATATATATCTCACTACACTTTGTATGTAGAACAAATTTGAAATATGAAGTACATGACGTCATCAAAGAATGTGCTAAAAGTGCATTAAATTAGTTACAATAGTCACTGCTATGGTCTAACGCTGTTTTGAGGAAGCTGGAAAGTGCCAATGAAGTATTCATTATAACAGGTGTTGGAAATGTTCACCACGGGCTTCAAGACATGATTGTACACATCTCTTCAAATTGTCAAATATCTTCTGCAACGTGTCTGTTGCTATTTCTTGAATAGTAATTATGACTGCTTCTTTCGGGTCTTCAATTGTGTGTACATTGTTTTTGTAAACATCTTCTTTCAAGAAACCCCACAGATAACAATCTAATAGAGTTAGATCTAGAGAACGAGCTGGTCCAATTTCATGCCACGTCATGCCATTTGCGAAAATGTCTTCCATACAACTCAGTGATACACAAGCTGTGTATGCAGTCGAGCCATCTTGCTTGAACCACGCTTCTTCAATTTCTCGTTGGTTCAGCTGTTATAAAAACAGTTCCAGAATGTCAGTACTGTACCGATCGGTGTTTATAGTGTTGTTGAAGACAATTGGTCAAATCAAACGTTTTCTGCTGACGGCACACCATACTCTAATTTTCTCATCGTGAAGAGGCGCTTCATAAAATGCATGGGGATTAAAAGTGCTCCAAATACGATTATTTTGGATATTAAAGTATCCAGATAGATGAAACCATGCCTCCTCGGAGAACACAATAAATAAATGGGGAGAACCGTTGAGGCCGCTACGACGATTACATAAATAGACACACATAGTATTATTTGGCGCTCACAGAAGAAAAAGAAGGAAATAGAGATTAGAAGACGCACTAGACAACATAACATTTGAAAGCTATAATAGTTACCAACCGGGATCGAACCTGTCGCCTCCAAATGACGACGGCGCCTCGCTGCAGGAACAAGTGTACTTCGACGCAAGTGTCTAGTTGGTCGTGCGTTGATTTGGCGCTGTCTGTCTGTCTGTCTCACACCCACCCACACACACGCACGCACGCACACACACACACACACACACACACACACACACACACACACACACATATATATATAGTAGTAGGCCTCTTTCAGTCCTGAAGGACTATAGAGTTGTGCCGCTTGGGAGGTGCCTGGCAGCACCGCTGGTGACTGTATAGTCCAATTCGAGAATGACAATCTCTGTCACAGTTTCCGCATCTGTGAGACGAGGCAAGTCCCGCAGTAAGTGACTGCTCTTTGAGCCTGTGCCGTCTCTCCTCAGTTTTTTGGATCTGATTGCGCTCAAAGAGCACCAGTCCGTTTCGTACATCTCTTCTCCAGGAGCATCTGTCTGTTGCAACTCTCTCCCACGTGTCTGGATCTATTCCAATGGTTTTCATATCTTGTTTACACACATCCCTATATCGCATTTGGGGTCTTCCGGTTGGCCTCTTTCCTGTGGCTAGTTCTCCGTAAAGGAAATCTTTGGGAATACGTTCGTCCTCCATTCGAGATACGTGGCCCAACCACCGGAGGCGTCTCTGCTTGAGGAGGGTGTGCACTGTGGTAATATCTGCTCTTTCAAGCACCTGTTTGTTTGTTATGTGGTCTTTCCATGTTATGCCCAGGATACGTCTCAGACATCTTATGTGGAAGGAATTCAACTTCCTTTCCTGTCTTGAGTACAGGGTCCAGGATTCAGACCCGTAGAGTAGTGTGCTAACAACACAAGCTTTATATACTTGAGCTTTTGTACGCTCTGTTAGTCTATTATTCTCCCAAACTCTTTTAGCTAGCCTGGAAAATGTTGTGGCTGCCTTTCCAATGCGTCTGTCGATTTCTGTCTCTAATGAAAGATTATCTGATATTGTCGATCCCAGATACACAAAATCGTTGACGACTTTCAATTCATAATTAGAGATTTTGATTGACGGAGGCGCACCAGCATCTTGATCCATCACCTGTGTTTTATTTAGGCTAATGGTGAGCCCAAAGTCTTTGCAGGCGGCTGCAAAACGATCTATGAGCCTTTGGAGATCTTCTGCTGTATGAGTAGTCAGTGCTGCATCATCTGCAAAAAGTAGTTCTCTTACGCATCTTGGTCTTATTTTGGTCTTTGCCTTGAGTCTTGATGGGTTAAAAAGTTTGCCATCAGATCTTGTGTGGAGGTATATGCCTTCAGTGGCAGTCCCAAATGCTTGCCTTAAGAGAACAGCAAAGAAGATACCAAAGAGTGTAGGAGCAAGCACGCATCCCTGCTTTACTCCGCTGCTGATGCTGAATGACTGGGATGTTGAGCCGTCAAATAAAATGGTCCCCTGCATGTTTTCGTGGAATGATTTCACGAGACTAAGAAGGGTGGGTGGACATCCAACCTTTTCAAGGACCTTAAAAAGGCCGCTTCTGCTCACGAGGTCAAATGCCTTTGTGAGGTCGATGAAGGCTATATATAATGGCTTCCTCTGTTCTCTGCACTTCTCTTGGAGCTGCCGGAGTGAGAAAATCATATCGATGGTGGACCTGTTGGGTCTAAATCCGCACTGCGATTCGGGGTAGATTCTTTCAGCAAGAATGTGTAATCTTTTAAGGATTACTCTGGCAAAAATCTCGCCTGTAATGCTGAGAAGGGAAATGCCGCGATAGTTGTTGCAGTCGCTTCTGTCGCCTTTGTTTTTATAAAGGGTAACGATGTTTGCGTCTTTCATATCTTGTGGTATTGATTTTTCTCTCCAGCAGAGCTGTAATATTGCATACAGTTCTGGGATGATTGTTTCTTTGCTACATTTTAAAATTTCAGGTGGAATACTATCTTTTCCAGGTCCCTTGCCGGATTTGATAGAGTCTAGTGCTTCGTAGATTGATTAGAGAAATTAGACGTAGACAGTCAAAATTTTTTGGACATGTTATGAGAAGAAATGGACTGGAGAACTTGGTGACAGCTGGCAAGATCGAGGGGAACAGACCCAGAGGAAGACCGAGAGGAAAATACCTGGATGGCTTGGCCACATGGCATGGACGAGACAGGAACACTGAGCTGATCCACGACTCTGGTGATCGAGTGAAATGGCGAATCATGACCGCCCACGCTTTCCGGCATGGCACATGATTGATTGATTGAGTGCTTCGCTGATTTCTGTGAGGCAAGGTTCGTTATCCAAGGCATGCATGGCGGACTGTTGATCGATGGCTTCCAGTGCTTCTTCGCTGACAGTGTTATCCACTGAGTATAGCTCTGAGTAGTGTTCTACCCAGCGATCCATTTGTTTCGCTCGATCTTTTATGATTACCCCCTCAGTTGATCGTAAAGGGGCCATCTTATTTTTTGATGGACCGACAGCTTGCTTGATGCCCTCATACATTCCTCTTATATTTCCAGTGTCTGCACAAGTTTGAATTTGAGCAGAGAGCTGTAGCCAGTACCTGTTCGCACATCTTCTTGCCATCTGTTGTACTCTATTTCTGGCCGTTCGCAATGCCTGCAGTGTTTTCTCTGAAGGTGATGTTTTATACATCGAGAATGCATGTCTCTTTATCTCCAGGACTGGGAGCATCTCTTCAGAGTGTGCTTCAAACCAGTCGGTTGACTTAGTTTGCTTCTTGCCAAATGTTGATAGTGCTGTATTGTAGATGGTGTCGCGAAAATGACTCCATCTCTCGGTGGAATCTCCGTCTGTGGGGCCGGGCAGAGTATCCGCTAGAGCCTGCATGAATTTGTTGACCTTCTCTTTATTTTGGGTGCCACTGGTGTCAATGCGTGGTCTTCCTTCTGTTCGGCTTCTGTAGATTCTTTTGGGCTTTATCTTCACCTTGCTGGAGACGAGTGAATCGTCGGTGTCGCAGTCAGCACCATGATAGCTGCGAGTCATCCGTACATTGCGGAGGTTGCTGCGTTTAGTGAGCACCAGGTCGAGTTGGTGCCAGTTCTTTGATCTGGGGTGCCTCCATGACACCTTGTGTTGAGGTTTCGTGTCAAAGAAGGTGTTGGTCACGCACAGATTATGGTGGCTGCAGAATTCCAAGAGACGTTGTCCATTGTCATTGATCTTCCCAACGCCAAACTGTCCTAGACATGAAGGCCAAGATTCGTGGTCGGAGCCAACCCTGGCATTGAAATCCCCCAGGATAAAAAGATGTTGTTTCTCTGGTGTTTCACTGACTTCTTTGCTAAGGTCGTCATAGAACTTGTCTTTAGATTCTGATGCTGCAGTTAGTGTTGGGGCGTAAACGCTTATAATACTAACTGGGCCTGCCTCTGTCTGGAGTTGGAGCTTCAATATTCTTTCAGTGCCATCACTTGGTGGTATGATGGAATTGAGCAGCTTGTTTCTGATAGCGAAGCCAACTCCATGCTCCCTGGTCTCTCCGCACGGCTCGCCATGCCAGTAGAAAGTGAAGTCCCTCTCCTTGATGCTTCCAGTTTCTTGGAGTCTGGTCTCTTGCAGGGCGACAATGTCTATCCCCAGTCTTAGCAGTTCGTTGTTTATCACTGCAGTTTTGCGGGCATCCACAATCTCATTTAGATCGTCTGAGATGCCAGGGGTCATGGTTCTTACGTTCCATGTTCCCAGCCTTAGGGCCGGTTGTTTTGTTTTTTTCTTGCTGTTAGGTGTATAGATTGCGGTCCATGTGTCAGGATTTCCCCCTAAGCTCCACACACCCTCAGGAGCAGATGAACCGTGGCGAGACAACACCTTATTGACTGGGGGCTGCCCAGCTTAGGCGGGCGGTAGCTGTCTAGTGAGATACGATGATCTCTCCCACCGTCGGAAGTAGCCCCTGGCGCCTTGCTCTACGCCAATCGAGCATTAAGACTTATAACCGGCAAATGCTACTTCCCGTGTTGTGTCACCGCTTTACGCGGTGCTGAAGTGACCTCTTCAGGGCACAAGCCTGGGCAATGGAAATCGGAGAACCAGCTGTTGCCCAGTAGCAGGTTCCCCCTCTCCACGTCGCCGATGTTGACCAAGGGAAAGGCAGTAGCCAATGCAACTTGGCATCGGTGCCGTCGCAGGAGTTGCCAGAACTATGTTGTTTACAACATGGAACTGCCTTAGGGACTCCATCTCCGGATTTGTCCTCGGGGTTTACTCCCGAAGCCTTTCCCATATGGGTATACCCGCAAGGCAGCGGAGGTTTGAGATTTAGAGTTCCCTCTCTTAGAAGAGATACCAACCAAGGCTGACGAGCCTCCTCTGCCCGGGAATCAATAAGGAGGGAAGTCTACCATTCTTCCTTCCTGGCAGTGACCATACTGATCGGATGACCGTAGCCATTGTCTCTACTGAGAGATCCTCTGCCCACCGTCACTGACTTGAAACCATAACCAACAACTATCTGTCGGCTGCTCCCAAGTCCAATCCACCACCTGCTCCCATGGCTTCACGTTACCCTGTTGGGGGGGGCTAAACGGGTACTCCACCTTGCCCAAGGGTGTCCCGTAGGCTAGCGGAGGGAAGGAGGCACCTTACTTCTCCTTTGATAGGGTATACCCCTACCCCGCTACCCAAATATATATATATATTCCAGTCAGGTCTTAGTCAGATATGACTGAGCTACCATATGACAGTAGACGGTACTACATGCTTTCTGTCAGCGCCGAATGTTGGGCAGCGCTTACCAAACCCGACACCCCACATTGTGCCAACGGCTTCGGGCGGAAGAGCGCAATTGCGAGGGTACTAGCCTTATCCTGGTGCGAGGAAATGCAACCCAAAGACAAAATAAGTCATGGCAGGGCAGACCAGGCCCTAGCCTTGGTTGGCAGCTGGTCTAGGATCGAAGCTCCGACAGGCGGACAGTTAGAGCATTGCTTTGCTGATCCGGCAGCTTCTGCAGCTTGTCTTGTTCCAGATTATAGGTGTCAACTTTCCTCTGGAGTGAACTAGGCAGGCCGAGAGAGGGATCATGCTGCATGGGCAACACATGGTTTCTTTATTTTAGCCCAGGCTTTGTGCTATGGAGAGGCAATAACACCATCCCTGGTCTTAACCGGTCTCGGAATCAAAGCGAGAGGCAACTGTTACGGGTTATAAGTCCTTGTCAGTTGGCGTAGACATGGGGCGCCACGCGTTGCTTCTGACGGTGGGAGACACCTACAGGTGTCACTGATCAGCTACCGCCCGCCTCAAGCTGGGCAGCCCCCAGCCAATTGGGTGCTGATACGCCACAGCCTGCCTGCTTCAATGGGTGCTTGGGGCTAGGACAAAATCTGAATCGCAGGCTGTAAAACCAATGCACCAGGTACTAATAAAAAGAATAGAAACCTCAAGCTACGGCTTGCAACCTGGAACGTGAGAACCATGTGTCCAGGATTTTCCACTGACTTGACAAATATTGACGATGTGATAAAATCGGCTGTGATTGATGCTGAACTCAATCTTCTTAACATTGATATTGCTGGCCTGCAGGAGACTCGCCTCGCTGAGGAAGGGTCACTCAGGGAAAACAATTACACCTTTTTTGGAAGGGAAGAGGGCAGGCAGAAAAAAGGCAACATGGTGTGGGCTTTGCAGTGAAGAATTCGTTACTGGGAATGATTGATATCCCAGCTGGAGGTAATGACAGATTATTATCACTGCGCTTGGCAACCTCTTGTGGATTTGCCACCATTCTCACTGCATATGCACCGACACTCGCTTCCTCTGATGATGTGAAGGATACGTTCTATGAGCAGCTAGACTCTGCGATCAAGGCACTTCCAAAATCCGACTACATTTATATGCTCGGTGATTTCAATGCTCGTGTGGGCAAGAACTCGAGTTCATGGCCAGTGTGCCTTGGAAAATACAACATCGGTCGCATGAATGATAATGGGCAAAGGCTGCTGGAGCATTGCACTAGAAATGACCTATGTATTACAAACTCCTTTTTTAAAACAAAAGAGATGCATAAGGTCACATGGAAACATCCAAGATCCAGCCATTGGCATCAACTGGACTTCATTATCACACGGAGACAACATCTGAACCATACATCATTAACTCGAAGTTACCACAGTGCTGACTGTGATACAGATCATTCTTTGGTTGTTGCAAGGGTTAGACTGAGACCAAAGAGAATCTACACAGCTAAACACAAGTCTAGCCCCAGGATTAATATTACTAACACTCACGATCCTGGAAAGTGCTTTGAATTTCAACAGCAACTTGAAGACGCTTTCAATGATACATCAGAAAATTGTATAGTAAATGATAAATGGAGTAAACTTAAGGAAACTATTTATAAAACAGCGGTAGGGGTTTACGGCACTGTGGATCATAAGAGGCAGGACTGGTTTGCGGCAAACAGTCAGATACTGCAGCCCTTGATTGATAAAAAGAAGATAGCTCTCTTAAGAACAAGGAAAGACCAACGCGTAACACTCTGAGTGAGCTGAAGCAAGCGAGGAAGGATGTACAAAAGGCTGCCAGGCAGTGTGCGAATGACTATTGGATCAAGCTATGTGAGTCCATTCAAATCGCAAGTGATATGGGAAACATCAGAAGCATGTATGAAGGGATAAAGAAAGCCTGTGGTCCAATGATCAAAAGACGTGCACCGCTGAAAACCTTGACTGGAGAAATCATCACTGATAAGAAATAGCAGATGGATAGATGGGTCGAGCACTATTTAGAGCTTTACTCAAGTGAGACCAAGCTACCGGATAATGCCCTCAACGCCATAGAGGCCCTGCCAACTCTTGACCACCTGGACACACTTTCCACTATAACAGAAGTTAAGTGTGCTATAAATGAGCTTGCATCTGGCAAGGCTCCAGGTAAGGATGGGATTCCAATAGAGGTAATCAGGAGTGGGCAAGACACACTCGCTCTACAGATCCACCAGCTAATAGAGCTATGCTGGCGAGAAGGACAAATCCCACAGGATTTCAAAGATTCAAACATCATAACGCTGTACAAGAACAAGGGAGATCGGAGCGACTGTAACAACTATAGGGGTATCTCACTTCTGTGTATTGTTGGGAAAGTATTTGCCAGAATTGTCCTGCGCAGACTTCAAGTCCTGGGAGATCAATCTGCCCCGAATCACAGTGCGGCTTCCGTCAGAACCGGTCTACCATTGATATGATATTCTCATTGCGACAGATGCAAGAAAAATGCCGGGAACAAAATCAGCCACTGTTTATTGCCTTCATCGACCTCACAAAGGCATTCGATTTGGTCAGTCGTGAGGGTCTGTTCAAAGCACTAAAGAAGATTGGCTGCCCACCAACTCTTCTGTCCATTGTGGAATCGTTCCACATAGGCATGAAGGGTATAATCAAGTTTGATGGCTCAACTTCAGAAGAGTTTGAAATCAAGAGTGGAGTTAAGCAAGGTTGTGTACTAGCCCCCACCCTCTTTGGGATATACTTTTCACTTCTACTGAAATATGCCTTTCGTGATCAGGATGACGGTATATACATTCACTCACGCTCAGATGGTGGCCTCTATAATGCTCAGAGATTGAAGGCCAAGACCAAAATTAGCAGGGTACTAATCAGAGAGTTGCTTTTTGCGGATGATGCTGCGATTACGACCCACTCTGAGGAAGGATTACAACATCTACTATCTGCATTCTCCAATGCTTGTTCTGAATTTGGTTTAACAATTAACAAAAAGAAGACACAGATTATGTCACAAGGTGCACATGGTGTACCATCAATCTTTATTGACGACGCCAAACTGGAGATAGTAGACCATTTTACATATCTAGGATCAGAGGTAAATACAATCAGGATTGGCAAGGCAGCAACAACAATGAACATGTTAGCAAAAAGAGTCTGGGAGAACAGGAAGCTTACTGCCAAAACAAAAGTCCTCGTCTACCAAGCCTGTGTCCTTAGTACTCTTCTTTTATGGCAGTGAAACCTGGACAACTTAGTCACGCCAAGAGAAACGTTTAAACAGCTTTCATATGCGGTGTCTGCGAAGAATACTTGGTATTAAGTCTCTTCTTCTTCTTCTTCAGCGTTCCGAGCCATTGAGGTTCTTTGCTGCAAATACAATCCGTCTCCATTCGTCTCTCTGGTGGACCTTCTCTTGCCAGTCGTTGATTCCAAGTGCTTGTAGGTCTGTACATGTATTATCTCTCCACCGCCTTCTTGGTCTACCTCGGGGGTCTACGGTCATTTATTTCCTGAGTGTAAGCGAGTTTTGTTTCCCTATTATCTTCCATTCTTTCTATATGCCCCAGCCATTGTAGTCTATTAGCCTTCATGATACCAGTGATTAGCGGGGACTTAAACAGATCATAAATGTCTTTGTTACTTCTTCTTTTCCACTCTCCACTTTGTGTATCCCTAATGGGTCCAAAGATGCGTCTTAAAATTTTGTTCTCAAAGGTTTGTAACAAGGCTTCGTCTCCTTTCGTTGTACTCCAGGTTTCAGAGCTATACAGCACAACTGGTCTGATCAGTGTTTTGTATATTGTGATTTTGGTGTTACGAGATAGCGCCTTTGATTTTAGTAGATGTTGTAGTGCATAGTATATCTTATTTCCAGAGTTGATTCTAGTTTGTATTTCTTCCCTTATGATGTTGGAGCAGTTGAAGATTGTACCCAGGTATTTGTATGTTTCCGTTCTTTTAATGGTCATATTATCTATTTGTATGTGGCCAGAGTTTCTAGCCATTCCGTCTCTTGAAATTACCATATATTCTGTCTTATCTTGGTTGATAACCAGCCCCATCTGTTGGGCTTTTCCCTTTAAGTGAGTCAATATTTCCAATGTCTTTTGTTCACTTTGCCCTATAATATCTATATCATCTGCATAACCAAGCAGCTTGGATGTTCCTCCAATATAACATTCCTCCTTTACCTTCCTTACAACTTTCTCTAGAGCCAGATTGAAGAGTAGCGGCGATAGTGCATCACCCTGTTTCAAGCCAGATGTTATTTGGAAGGGGTCTGATTTCCTGCCTTTATATGTTACTATATTATAAGTATCTTCCATGCATAGTCTGGTCATGTTGATTAACTTCCTTGGTATTCCAAATTCCTGCATAGCATTCCATAGACTATTCCTATGGACACTATCATAAGCCTTTTTAAAATCCACAAAAATGTTATGGAGATCTCTTTTATTATGAAAATGTTATGGAGATCTCTTGGTATTAAGTGGCAAGACAAAATCACAAATACTGAAGTATTGGAAAGATCAGGTTGTGTGACGGTGTATTCCATGCTCAGTCTTCGTAGACTTAGATGGATAGGACACGTTAGGAGGATGGATGATGGTAGAATACCAAAGGACATCTTTTTTGGTGAATTACAGACGGGTAGGAGATCTCAGGGTTGGCCTCTACTACGATACAAAGATGTGTGTAAGCGGGACATGATTGATACAGGCATTCATAATGCACATTGGGAGCACGTCGCCGCTGAACGTGTTGCATCGAGGGCAACTATCAGAAATGGAATAAAGACAAAGGAGAAAATGATTGCAGATAAAGCACACACAGAGCGTGAGAGACGTAAGATGGTGCAAAATGGTGGAAGTGACCATGTTTTCACATGCACCTACTGTGGGCAAACATTTGCAGCAAGAATTGGCCTTACCAGCCACACTCGCCACCGCCATGGATCGTAGTTATTAAGCCTTTTTGAAGCACAATGTACCAAACTATCGTCTGTCAAGACGGAAAGGTGCCAATGAATGAATATATATATATATATATATATATATATATATATATATATATATATATATATATATATATATATATATATATATATATATATATATGTCAGGGTCTTAAACCTGGCTCGTTTTTCCTAACACATGTGAGACAGTACAAGTACAACGTGATTTGACTTGAGACTCAACGACACAACGTTCAATGGATTTATTTACAGATCAAATACGATACGATGATCATTACAAGCTATATGTTAAACTTCAATACACTTACATACACAATACAGCTCACAATCTCTCAAGATGCACAGACACCCGACTTTCGGGCACAGAAACCACACAACGCCTTTCTCTCATCATACGTCCAGTAGAGTCCACGTCCCAGAGCTGTCTGTCTATAGCTCGCAATGTGCCTCCCCACCTGAAGTGGCTTCACGAGGCATGCGTGCGTCTTGCTTCGTCCTTGCCTGACCGCTGGCCGTCTCGTCAGCCAGCAACCTCGCAGGCAGGTACCTACTACTCGCCTGGCGGGCGTAACGAAGTTACGGCATCCCGGCTGGGGAATTAAGTCGCCTGGCGGGCGTAACGATGTCACTGCATCACTGCACTACTCTAGACTCTGACATGCTCCCCCGGGCAGCTCCATGAAAGATGTCATCTTTCATGTATACTATATGTACATACTGGGTTAATATTTTAACCTTGTCAGAGTCGACCCTTCTGTTGTTATATTAATTGTATATAATTGGAATCAGAATACATAGACATACACATCTTGACATAGAAACATATAAGAAATGGAAGTTGTATTCAACGACATGTGGTGTTCAACCTTTAACACTTGTCAAGTTTCATCCTCTCGATGGCTGATTACCTCAATTGCATTATTGACCCAGTCAGATCGGCAGTACCAGCTCCAAGCATCTACCTCGCAGCCTTTCAAAAAAAAAGTAATAATATGGTTTTTGAAACAAAAACCATCTGGCTAGACCGAAATACGGCTTTACATAAGTCGCATTAAACGCTCAAACCCTGACCTTATTTGGCCAGGAGCTCTTGTGTTGGTCTGCAATGTCGGTAACACTCTACCATGCCCAGTAGATGGCTTCTTGGCGTGTTAACAATCTGGCAACAACATGGTTATTTATACACAACACATAATCGTATACATTTCACATTATAGCCCTTTGGTGTAATGATGTAGTAACAACTAAATGAAAGGGGAATAACTTCAAAATTTCTGAAATATAACATTTTACAATAATTATTCTATTTCTCAGCGTCATAGCTTGATGTTTCTTCATACTAGCGAGAAAAAGTCGGTAGTATGAATAAATTAATCAAGATATGATTCTAAGATTACACTACATAAAAAATATAAATACACAATTCGTGTATTCAAACTTGTTGATTCCTAAAGATTTTAGAATCGTCATAGCTTTTTAAACTTTCGTTTGTCGTCTGCTAATTTTGAACTAAATTTCTAACTAATCCGGAAGAACACACGAACACTAAACAGCTGATGTTGAAACTTGTAGAACACACTTGTTCCGGTCTGATGTAGTTACGGAATGTACAATGTTCTAATCGTTCATGTGTTGGGTGTTTCCCTGGAAAAACTTCTGGATTTCGATTGACTGCAGTGGTGTAGATGTCAATGTTCAGGTCACACTTTCACACACGGATTTAAAATATCACTGGAATGCTCCACACGCAGATACCACTGTCACATTGGATAGTTCGCTTACGGTAAGTTTTGAGCGAATGTGGCACTGTTCTTGTTTCGTAATATATACAATTAATAAAGTTCGCTTTCTACCACACACTACACAATTATACACGACAATCACTACATTAATTAGTAAAATAAGAACACTATATATATTGGGAGTAAACCCTATCACATCACATCGTAGACATTACACAGCTTTCGTGAATGAATAAAAATTATTCACTGATAGATGGCTGTGTTGATCTGAGTGTATTTTACACACTGCACTCAGACATTAGTGCTTACTGGGTCGGTCGGACAACGGGACAAGAGATCGGCAATAGTGTTGGTTCTGCCTGGGATATGTCGAACCTCGAAGCTGTAATCTTGGAGCTTAAGAGACCAGCGCGCTACCATTTGGTTTGAAGGTACACCTGAATTGATAAATCGCAATGGACTACTGTCGGATTTGACAATAAAATGACGTCCTAGGAGGAATCTGGACAATTTAGTTATACCCACCACTAGAGCTAGGGCTTCCAACTGAGGTATTGACCAAGCCCGTTCTCTGGGTTTCAGTTTCCTGGATACGAAGTACACAGGGTGAAGGATGTTATTATGCTCTTGCAACAAGACTGCTCCAATCGCCACGGAGCTCGCATCTGTACGCAATCTGAAAGGTAATTGAAGATTGGGCAATTTCAGAATAAGATTATTTAAGCTATTATCAGAAAACAAAGCTAATACTCTTTGGAATGCAAATTTTAGGCATTCATTGCTTACAATTTTCTCCAGTTTATCTTTTGTTAGTAAGTTAGTAAATACTTCGGTCAGTTCAGAAATATCAGGTATGAACTGCCGGTAATAATTTATCAGTCCTAACAAACTTCTGACTTGCTTTTTCGTAGTCGGAAGTGAGAGTTTTAGTATCTTGGACACGATGTTATCGTCTGTCGTGACAAAGCCATTGGATATTTTGTACCCCAAGAAGGATATTTCCTGGTAGGCTATGTCTACTTTTGCAGGCTTTACCGTCAGTCCGTGCTGTCTAATGCGTTCAAATGTCTGTTCTAATGTCTTTATGTGGTCTGCCATCGTCTCTGTGTGAACACAGATGTCGTCTATATAGCAAATTATGTTCGGTATATCTACTAGAAGAAGTCGTGTCATACGTACGAATGTGGCTGGGGCATTGACAAGCCCAAATGGAAGTTTGCACCATTTGTATAGTCGCCAAGGTGTGGCAAATGCTGTCAGATGTCTGCTCTGTTCGTCTACTGCTATTTGCCAGTAACCTTTAGTCATGTCTACCTTCGTAAAGAACCTAGCGTCTGTCAGTTCTGTCAGTAGATCGTCAGAGTTTGCCATTGGCTCCAGATCTAGAAGAGTTATCTTATTGAGCTTTCTATAGTCGACACAGAGTCTTATCGTGTTGTCCTTTTTGCGTACTATGACCATTGGAGATGAGAAGTCTGATTGGGATCGTCTTATGATGTTGTTTTTCTCTAAGTTGATGATCTCCTGATGTAAGTTTTCTTTGTAATGCAGTGGAATGGTGTATGGTCTGCATTTTATGGGTGTGTTTGACGTGAGTGTGATGTGATGTTGTACTAATTCTGTTTATCCTGGGTTGTTGGAGAAGATGGTGTTGTACTGTTGTATAAGATGTTTGCAACTGTCTGTTTCTGCTTGAGTTAACTTTGGGTTGATCTTAATTTCCTTCAAGCAGTTTGTCGTGTCTAATGCAGGTGTTGGAATTTCGTCACTAGCCTCGTCAACTTCATGGTCTATTATCACTGTACAAGCTGTTGTATCGTCTTGTTCGTTGTCTCTGTTGTAATATGGTCTTAGCATATTGATGTGGAATATTTTGTGTTTGTCTTTTATTTGGATCTCGTAGTCTACAGGTGAAATTTGTCTCGTCACTTTAAAGGGTCCTTGCCAAGAATCAGTCAATAAGTGTCTGTCACTAGGTAGTAGAAGAAGAACGTCCTGTCCAGGTGTCAACGTTATTGTCCTGTTACCTTTGTCAGCATATCGTCTATAAGTAGCACCAGATAATTTTAGTGCATCCTTTGCAATTATACAAAATTTGATGATTCTTTCACGCAATGATGTAACGTATACGTATGATGGTATGGGTTTAAGTACTGGAGTGGAGTCAGTTAACATTTGGTGATAAATAGTCAATGGGCCACGTGGTTTGGCACCATAGATAAGTTCAAAAGGCGAGAAACCTGTACTAGAATGTGGTACCTCGCGATAAGCATAGAGAATAGCAGGTAAATATACGTCCCAGTTCTTGGGATGCTCTTGAGTGACTTTAGCAAGCATGTGCTTTAAATCGCCGTTAAATTTTTCTATTATCCCACTTGAGTGAGGATGGTACGGGGAATTGAAACATTGCTTCACTCCCAACATTTTGGTGAAAGCTTGAGTAGATGCGGCGATAAACTGAGTTCCCCTATCTGATTGGATAGTGTCTGGAATTCCTATCCGAGAACATATATGGAAGAAAACTTCCATTATATCATTGGCAGTTATGTTCTTTAGCGGAATCGCTTCCGGCCAGCGGCTACATTGATCAATGCCAGTTAGAATATATTTATTCCCTCTAGTTGTTGTCTGATTAAGAGGGCCCACTATGTCGACAGATATTTTCTCAAGAGGTCGACTGGCTAAGTCAGTTACTTGTAACTTTGCCTGTGGGTGTTTACCTTTTTTTACCAGTTTTTGGCAGATGTCACAACTTCTGCAATATTGTTTAATGTCATTGCAAAATTTGGGCCAATGAAACTGTGTTAATAATCTTGATCTGGTCTTAGCGTATGCCATATGCCCTGCAAGAGGTATATCATGGGCAAGATGTAAGGCTTGCTTACGATAATTAGTTGGCAAAACAGTTTGCTCTGTTGTGCTGTTACCTCTGGTATAATACCTAGTGAGGATACAATTTTTCAAAGCAAAATGCCATTTTGCATTCTTGGTTACCTTTGGCTTTTGGCCGATCAGATTAAAATATTTCGACAATGAAGGATCAGCCTTTTGAGCTGTTACAAACGTTTCCTTCATGGTTTCAGAAGGTAGTGATACTGGGCTAAGCATTTGTATAGCCTCAGTTTGGTTACTTTCATCTTGCACTCTAGCAGTAGCTCTGGTTACTGCGTTCACACATTCAATGATATCAGATGGTGATGAAACAGTGTTATCAATTATGTCATGAGATCTTAGTGCTACATTAGCTACCATACATTTATTAGGTGGCGTAACATTATCAATGATGACATTTGATGGTGATGTTATGATATCATCAATGCAAAGAGATGTTATGTCATGAGGCATATCATTCACCTCTGGTAAATTTCCAATTATAATATCGCACACCGGGTTTGTTAATGCTGCGCATTTTACTTTACCAGTGAGGAAAGGTGTTTGAATATATGCCCATGCTAGTGGGTACTTTTCAATATTTCCAGAGAATGTTCTGCATGTTACGTGCCTGCCTGTATAGTCTGTAGGCATTATGAACGTTCTCTTTAGACCAATAAGTGAGCTTCCCGTGTCCCGAAGGACTGTAGCAGACTTGCCATTCACGTATCCTTGATGGACGTTTATTCTGCCTTTGGAATCTACTACCAAATTAGCTTCTTCATTGGCAATAGGAATGGAGTGGCCGCATGTTAAAATGCCATCTTCATAAAAGGTATTACAAACAGTACATTTATTTGCGTTAAATACATCAAAAGCCTGTGCTGAGTTCACAGGATTTTTCTCTGATTGTTCTTCATCTGACGATGAACTGTCAAACAAGGCGGCATTTGCTTTGTTGGTCATTTGCCTACCTTTACAATCATGGCGAAAATGTCCGTACGCCTTACAGAGGAAACATTTACGCAAATTTCTGAAGGATCTACGCTCCTTATCTTGTCTGTTTACCATGTTTTGTAGGTAAGTATGATATGCGGGGTTCTTATCACACATCTTACCTTCATGGTGTGAAAATTTACAATATCTACAGTGATTATACTTCTCAGATGTAGGCTTATGAGGTTTCTGCCTACTATAGGGTTTGTCATAGTTAGCCGATGCTACAAAATTTCTGTCAGTAGCTTCACTGGCAAAACAATGTTTGTTGGCTGTGTAATACGCCGAACCACGTCTCTCAATCTCATCTACACTAGTGCATTCATTCTCTTGCAAAAATTTTGAAAATGCTGATGGAATGGATGAAATGACTTTATCTCTGATGATCAGATCTTCTAATCTTTGATAGTTTTTATCAATTTTAGCTGCTGAAGTCCATTTGGTAAATATATCTCGGACTAAGCAGAGGTAGTCAGAGAACGTTTGAGTCGGTTTTGGGCTCAACTTGCTGAATTGTTCTCTGTAACCTGCCTCATCTAACATAAAATGTGCCATAATCTTTGAATTTAGATAATGGTAATCTTTTCTGAGGTCTTTGGGGATAGTCTCAATGACTTTAAGAGGCTCCCCTGATAAACTCCTCATATAAATAATATTCCATTCCGACAGTGGAATCTGGTAATGGTCCATTAACGTCTCAAAATTTTGGGTAAAGGCTGCAATGCAGTCACCCGAGGTATAATTACGTACTATACCTTGGTATTTCTTGTACTGGTTTTCTTTCTCCAGTCTCTCAGATTTCTTAGACTCTTTGTTAATGGCAGTCTCAGTATCAAGTTGTTTGATTTTAAGTTGCAATTCCAGCTCTTCCCGTTTACTCTGAGCTGCTATTTCTGCTTTCTTCAGTTCATTGTTTAACTCAGTTTGTTTTAAGGCTGTTTCTGCCTCTACTTGCTTGGCCGCTCTTTCAGTCTCTGCCTGCTTTAATGCTCTTTCAGCGGCTCTTTCTTCTCGCTCGTGGTATTCAGAGTATTTCTTCTCACTCCACTTCGTTAACTCATCACCTGTTAACTTTAACTTCAACCCCATATCGATGAAATCATTTAATGACGACATGATGGAAAATGCCAATGAAATACCAGCCACACAATTTGTTACAAGTGGTTAGTAAAGTAAACAATTTACACTTATGTTCTATTGACAATACGTGCCTAAATTTGCATCCTAAAGTATATGAAAAGAAAAATATACTCAAGTGCACCGGATGCGGTGAAGAACGGTTGGAAATCGGGCTAGGAACTGTAGGGTCGCTACTTCAAACACAAATGACCTCTACGGGCAAGGGTTTCAGATGGCACAGAAAACCTGCTTTGTTTTTGGAGGAAATAAATTAGCGTCTGTTTGATGTGGTGTGCCTGCTTGTCACTAAGTTTTGATTAGGTTTGTATGGCGTTGAGTGTAATTGTATGTCGTAATGTTGTCAGTCAACAATTTTTTTTTTCAAAACACAAGTCACTTTCTTTCCAAAACTTTCTGCTTTCCACAACTTACTTTACAAAGACACTCTAAATATATCTCAACACGCTACAACATTGATGACACATCACTTACATCAAGATGACATTCAGTAAGGACATAGACATCAAGTTTACAAGATGGCGACAAGGTCACAATGGCGACAATTTTACAATGTCGACAAGGTCAAAACGGTGACAAATTTCACAATCACAAATGTTTTACACGTTTACAAGATCAAACAATATGTATGCACTGTACAATCACATTTAGTCTCCATGTTTAAATAATGTAATAATATCTATCAAAATGAGCCTTCAACGATCACATTTACATGTACAATAAAGTTGGACAATAATTCTAAGTTCACAACTCTAAGTTTAACTGTTAAATTATCTAACCTACGTTCATTTCAAAGCCGGACGAATGCCACCACGTCCACACATGTCAGGGTCTTAAACCTGGCTCGTTTTTCCTAACACATGTGAGACAGTACAAGTACAACGTGATTTGACTTGAGACTCAACGACACAACGTTCAATGGATTTATTTACAGATCAAATACGATACGATGATCATTACAAGCTATATGTTAAACTTCAATACACTTACATACACAATACAGCTCACAATCTCTCAAGATGCACAGACACTCGACTTTCGGGCACAGAAACCACACAACGCCTTTCTCTCATCATACGTCCAGTCGAGTCCACGTCCCAGAGCTGTCTGTCTATAGCTCGCAATGTGCCTCCCCACCTGAAGTGGCTTCACGAGGCATGCGTGCGTCTTGCTTCGTCCTTGCCTGACCGCTGGCCGTCTCGTCAGCCAGCAACCTCGCAGGCAGGTACCTACTACTCGCCTGGCGGGCGTAACGAAGTTACGGCATCCCGGCTGGGGAATTAAGTCGCCTGGCGGGCGTAACGATGTCACTGCATCACTGCACTACTCTAGACTCTGACAATATATATATATATATATATATATATATATATATATATATATATATATATATATATATATATATACTTACACACACACTATAGCATTACTGTAAATAATTCTCATGTTTATTGAAATTAGTTGTTTTATGCTTGTATACGTGTTCACATCTGCTTTTTTTTTTTCTTAGTAATGGTTGCAACTGATTGATCATGTTGGTGTTAAATGCTCGTGTATATTCCAGGATGTTGAACACTGATGGCTGCTACTGCTTTCGATATGTGATGCAGGGAATGGTTGTGCTGGGCCGTGATGTGCAAACTTCTGAATCTGGTTGTTTCAAGTGTGAGCATGCGCTGGGAATTAAAGATGATTAACTCGTAGTAGTCTAATGTGCTCAACTTTCTGGTGTTGTATTACCTGCTCCATTCTTGAGAACATGTGCTCTAGTACTGAACATAGTATCTTTATATTTATGTCGCTCTCTATCCTCTACTGGTGCATAGGCCCTCCACTTACCCCTGTCCTGCCTCGAGCTATCTGATCAGCTCTGTTCATGCCCTCAACTTACCCCTGTCCTGCCCCGAACTACCTGATCAGCTCTGTCTATGCCCTCAACTTACCCCTGTCCTGCCCTGAACTACCTGTTCAGCGCTGTCCATGCCCTCAGATTATTCATTTTTACCTGTTATTGCTTTCTCAGTGGATTGCGAAGTTCTTGCTATTTATACTGGCATCGGGTTTTCCCAATGTGAGTCATATCCAGTTCTAATCTTTCTCTCATCTCCAGATCTACTGGTATTTGTTTAGTTCTCTCATCTCCTGATCTACTCGTATTTGTTTAGTTCTCTCATCTCCTGATCTACTGGTATTTGTTTAGTTCTCTCATCTCCTGATCTACTGGTATTTGTTTAGTTCTCTCATCTCCTGATCTACTGGTATTTGTTTAGTTCTCTCATCTCCTGATCTACTGGTATTTGTTTAGTTCTCTCATCTCCTGATCTACTGGTATTTGTTTAGTTCTCTCATCTCCTGATCTACTGGTATTTGTTTAGTTCTCTCATCTCCTGATCTACTGGTATTTGTTTAGTTCTCTCATCTCCTGATCTACTGGTATTTGTTTAGTTCTCTCATCTCCTGATCTACTGGTATTTGTTTAGTTCTCTCATCTCCTGATCTACTGGTATTTGTTTAGTTCTCTCATCTCCTGATCTACTGGTATTTGTTTAGTTCTCTCATCTCCTGATCTACTGGTATTTGTTTAGTTCTCTCATCTCCTGATCTACTGGTATTTGTTTAGTTCTCTCATCTCCTGATCTACTGGTATTTGTTTAGTTCTCTCATCTCCTGATCTACTGGTATTTGTTTAGTTCTCTCATCTCCTGATCTACTGGTATTTGTTTAGTTCTCTCATCTCCTGATCTACTGGTATTTGTTTAGTTCTCTCCAAGAGTTCCACATTAATTATTCACTTATACCATTTTATTCCTATTTTTCGCACGAACAAATCAATACATGGAAGATGCACAACAGCGATTAAAAGTCGCTTAAAAGTCGACAGTGTCGACTTCATTGCACCGGGTTTATCCCATATGGCTCAGTCTCTTTCCGCAGCACGGAAAGCATCACACAAAGCACGAACTCCGTAGCTCTAGCGACGACCCACAGGAGTCTCCGAAAAATTTCACTCGTGAACCGGATGACGTGACTCGGAATCGAACCCACAACCTTCGGAGCCCGAGTCAAACGGCTTGACCACTTCGCCACGGAGATTCCTGCAACAGAGATTAAGAGCAGAATAGGGCAAGTAAAGGCTGCATTTAAAAAAAAAAATGAAGAATATCTTATGCAATAAGTCGCTATCAATGAATGTAAGAAAGAGAGTGCTAAAGAGCTATATAGAACTTGTTTTGCTGTATGGCTGTAAATCTTGGAATATAAATGAACAAATTAGGAAAAGATTGGAAGCAACAGAGATGTGGTTCCTGAGTCGAATGTTGCGAATTCCTTGGACTGCCAATCTAACTAACGACGAATGCCCTAAAGAGACTGGCGAAACTAGAACATTATATACAACAATAAGAAAGAGACAGCTTTTTTTTTGTATCATGTGATGAGAAGAGAGGCTCTGGAGAACATCGTGACAACTGGAAAGATCGAGGGGAAGAGAGGCAGAGGCAGACCACGAGAAATGATGCTGGATGGATTGCGACGTTGGCATGGAGGAATATCAACGGCAGAGTTGATCCAGAAATCTGTGGAGAGTCAGAACGCCTACGCCAGTCGGCACGGCACTTGATGATGATGTACTTTAATAGTAACCCTGTTATTCGTTCTCTGTGTTGTAATCGACACAGCAGCACTGTCTGAACATCGAAACTGATTATTATAACTTTGATACTAATTTGAATTTCTTTTGACGTCCACAAAATTCCTGTGCTGTGAAAGCTCTGTTTGCCTTTTTATATTCTTTGTTTAATAAATGTATCATCCCTCAGCCCCTTCTGTGTCTACATTACTACCTAAATAGGTGTATGATTCCGCCTCCTCAAGTATTGTTTCACCAAGGCAAATCATAGTACAGATTTGATATGCAGTTAAACCTCGGTTTTCGTTGCCTTCGGTTTTCGTCGATGTTTTTTCGCGAAACATTTGTCTCGGATTTCTTCGATCACCTCGGTTTTTGTCGATGTGCCGACATGAACTCGCTGCTAATTTTGCGAAAACAAAGGGACCCATGCGTTCTTCTGTTCAGTCTTGCGTTGTTTTTCGTTGTGTGAGCATCACTTGCTAATACGAGGGCTAGTCAATAAGTAAGTCACACATTTCTATGGGATGGTAGTTAAATGCAGTGGGTGTTTTCTACAGGTGTCATTAGGTGACAGCAACATCGAACTTTATATTCCTGTTCTTCAGGTGTCGTTCAGTGTCCAATGCGCACGCGCAGAGCATAAACAAAATGGCGTTTGTGTGGGCAAAAGGACTGCCTGCAAAGGACATTCATAAGGAAAAGCTTCCTGTTTATGCTGACAAATGTTTATCCCGTAAAGCGGTGCACAGCTGGGTAGAAACATTTTCTCAAAGACGCTCTAAAATTGTTGATGAAATCCGATCTGATCGTCCTGTTGAGATTGTAACAGACGCATCTGTGCAGCGGGTGGAGGAGATGATTAGAGGTGACAGGCGAGTAACGATAGACTCTGTAGCATCTGCAATAGGGTGCTCACATGGTTCAACATACAGCATAATGCATGATCGACTGAAATTTAAGAACGTGTGCTCAAGAAGGGTACCCAGACAATTGAAGGAGGAACACAAAATGAACTGATCTGGCCTATCCTTGCATCATCTCTTTCGATACGAAGATGAAGGAGAAGACATGCTGAACAAAATTGTTACTGGGGACGAATCATGGGTGCATCACTACCAGCCCGAATCAAAGCGTGCTTCAATGCAATGGAAAGCCATCAGCAGGGAAGGTTATGCTGACAGTTTTCGGGGATTTTCAGGGAGTGCTTTTAACCAGTTTCAAGAAGAAAGGTGACAATGTGAATTCTGAATCGTACTGTGAAGTTCAATATTCTATCGATGCTTCATGATGCAATTCGAAGAAAACGTCCAGGACTGCTGACTAGAGGAGTGTTGCTTCTTCGTGACAATGCCAGACCACATACGGCTCGATTAACTCAGGAGAAAATTAACCAAATAAGGCGGGAAGTTTAGGCTTAGCCCCTAGCGATTTCCACTTTTTTGGTCCACTGAAAAGTCACCTTGGCGGGAGACATTTCGCGAATGATGCCGAAGTTGAATGTGAAGTGAAAACATGGTTTAGAAAACAGAGCACGCAGTTTTTTGCAGCCGGTTTGGGAGGACTGATAAAACGATGGGATAAGTGCATCAATGTTGGTGGAAATTATGTTGAGAAATAAAGGGACAATGTATGTATAAAAATAAACTGGTTTCAAATTGTTAACATGTTTGGTTATTTTTCTACAGCCATTTGTGACTTACTTATTGATTTCCACTCGTAACTTGTGAAATACGAGAGCGACATTAAGATTGCTGAAATCGGCCGCATGTACGGGAAGTCGTCATCCACGATAAGTTTCATTGTGGCGACACAGGAAGAAATAAAAGAGGCTAATGTTGCGAAAGACATGAAAACAGAGATCGCAACCAATTGAAGATGTCGAACAGTTATTATTACTTTGGATAGATCAAAAACAGTTAGATGGTAATTCTGTTTCGGAGGCAATCATATGTGAAAAGGTCAGTCTGTTGTATGCCGATCTCATTAAGAAAATGACTGGGACGAATGATAGTGTACTTGGTGATTTAAAGGCCAACAGATTATTGTTTGAAAAATTCAAGAGGCGCACTGGCATACATTGTGTTACTAGGCACGGCGAAGGTGCAAGTTCGAAGACGTCTGGGGCCGACAGACATGATCAAACATTATACTTATTCTCTGTACAATAGTTAGTAAGTCGACAGATAGTATCTAACACTATGTATTCTCTATAACATAGTTGGTAAGTCGACAGATAGTATTAAACACTATGTGTATTCTCTATAAAATAGTTAGTAAGTCGACAGATAGTATTAAACACTATATGTATTCTCTATACAATAGTTAGTAAGTCGACAGATAGTATTAAACACTATATGTATTCTCTATAAAATAGATAGTAAGTCGACAGATAGTATTAAACACTATATGTATTCTCTATACAATAGTTAGTAAGTCGACAGAGAGTATTAAACACTATATGTATTCTCTATACAATAGTTAGTAAGTCGTAATCACCAACAGATGTGATACAAACACTGTCACAGAATGACTTAACGTGACATACTGCAACTACAATTCAAACACTTTATTCACACGCCTCACTCATCACAACCATTACATGCATCGCGCAATTACAATATCGATGCCATAATACAATCAATAGATATATCAATGCAATGTATACAACTCACAAGCGCACAGTCGCCTATACTCACACAGGCTTTCTATCTATTATCGTTCATCTACACAAGTATACGAGCACCATTCATTCCGTCTGTCCTGTACAACTCCCCCGGGCCGTCTGGCCGCCAACCGCTGTGAGTTGTCGCTAGTCGGGGTTGGGTCCCTGCGTGGATTCCATGTCCCACGCATGCACCGACTGACCATTCCAGTCACAGCGTGGTTAGTGTCGCTCACATGTGGACCTGGCCGTAATTGCCAGGCGCCGTCGACGATGACGCGTTAGAACAGGTGGGGAGATTATGACATTCTCCCGCCCTCCTTTTCATGAAAGGAGAATCCTTTCATGTAAGCTATATACAATTGGGTTTATTTATTAAACCTGTCAGAATCGACCCATTGTTTGTCATCTGACGTGGCCTTTTGGTGTATATTGAAATATGTAGATAATTGTTGTAAGGATGATGCTGTTAAGCAGCACTCCTCAGGTACAATCCACTAGATGGATTCTTACGTTAGTTGCAATTTGACACAGCCAGTCCGGTAGCTATCAGCGAGCAACGCAACTACCTTTTGACAAATAAACAAAAATTACATAAACGACATGTCAGGCCGCGAGTCCCTCCCTATGAGATGACTCCAACATTTGACCCCGACCTCATCTGGTCGGAAAGTCTCATGTAGGTCTACAGCTTTGGTAATTACTTCCATGCATAGTTGATGTCACCTTGATGTGTCGCCAATCTGGCAACATCAGGCTGGTTTCTATACCTGTTACAAATTACCACTAATTTCAATTGTTTCCCTTGGTTGTAATCAGTGAAACAATACAAAATCTCTGGGCGATAATTTTAACATGCTTTCAAAGAAAATAAATTACATTAGTAAATCAATTTCTAAGCGTCATAGTTTGATGCTTATTGACAATAGTGAACCAAATGTCACTACTGCGAACAAGTTAATCAACTTATGATTCTAAGATTACATCTATCAAAATCCTTGCATACAGTTTGTATATGCAAACTTTCAGCTCACAAAGTTTATATCAAGCGTCAATTCTTTGTGAGAATTACACTATAGTCTGCTAGTTTGTGACTAATTAAATAAATACCGGAAGTACACAGCTGGTGTGTTGAGATTTAGCTAACATAATGTTCTTCCGTCGGGATGTTATATATACAAACGAAGTACACGGTTCATAAGCACAGCTGCTGGATTAACTCTTTCTTTCAAAATAAAGTGTTCTGTAGAATTCAGATGTCACTGTCCCTTTCACACAGATTAAAATACGTCGGAACACTCTGCTTAGCAGGTACTACGGATACTGGAACAGTTCGAGCAAAGTAAGTCTTGAAATCACGTAGCACTGTTCGTTACAATGTTAATACATATTTAAAATAATGTTATCTTTCGATCACATACAACACAAGTATTCATCACAATTATCACAATAACTATAAAATATATGTACTCTATTTACATTGGGACGCTGTCCCTATCACAATTTCTACACAGCGTTACTGAAATAATTTCACTCTTCGCTGTGATGCTGAGCGCTATACTAATCTGCAGATTACTTATTGGTCTGCTGTGTGCGCTCAGGCACAGTTAGGCTATCGGATGTACCGTAAGGACATCTGGATAGAAGTTCGGCAATCGTATTCTGTGTGCCAGAGATATGCCTGCCTTCAAAACTGAAATCTTGCAGTAATAGTGACCATCGTGCTACCCTGTGGTTGGTAGGAGTTCCAGTCGTGATGATTGTTAACGGACTGTTGTCTGTCTCGACTATGAAATGTTTTCCAAGAAGAAATCTTGATAATTTTCTCACTGAGTACACATGAGCAAAGGCCTCAATTTCAGGCGTCGATCAAAGTTTTTCTCTTGATTTTAGTTGCCTACTTACGTAGTACACTGGATGGAGAATTTGGTCGTGCTGTTGCAAAAGTACTGTCCTAATCGCTACGGAGCTCGTGTCAGTTCTTAATCTGAAAATAATGTCCAAATTTGGTAATTTAAGAATGGGGTTACTAGAAAAGTAGGATAATACTTTTGTAAATGCAGGTCTTAGGCATCCGCTGTTTACAATTTTGTTAGGTTTGTCTTTTGTTAGTAGGTTAGTGAAACATTCCGTCAATGTAGCAAAATTTGGTATAAACTTTCTGTAATAGTTTAACAGACCTAGGACACTTCTCAACTCTTTCTTTGTCGTCGGAAGCGACAATGTGACAATTCTTGACACGATGTTATCGTCAGTCATGACAAAGCCATTACAAATTTTATAGCCCAAAATGACATTTCTTGGTAGGCTATGTCAACTTTCGATGGTTTGACTGTCAGTCCGTGATGTCTGATACGGTCAAATGTCTGTTATAATGTTGCTACATGGTCTGTCACAGTCTTTGTATGTACACAGATGTCGTCCATGTATGCAATTATATTAGGGATGTCTGTCAGAAGAAGTCTCGTCATCCGTACAAATGTCGCCGGGGCATTAACTATCCCGAATGGAAGCTTGCACCATTCGTATAGACCCCAGGGTGTGGCAAATGCTGTCAGATGTATCATGTCATGATGTACCGTATTTGCCAGTACCCTTTAGTCATGTCCAGTTTTGTAAAGTATCTAGAATCTGTCAGTTCAGTCAGTATGTCTTCACAGTTGCTCATTGGTTCTAAATCCAACTGTGTGATATTGTTAAGTTTCCTATAGTCAACACAGAGGCGTATCGTGTTGTCCTTCTTTTTCACTATCACTATCGGTGAACAAAAATGTGATTGTAATCGTCTGATGATATGATTCTTCTCTAAGTCTAGAATTTCCTGATGTAATTTCTCTTTGTAGTGTATGGGAATGGAGTATCGTCTGCACTTTATTGGTGTGTTGGATGTCAGAATAATGTGGTGATGCACTAAGTCTGGCTGTCCTGGATGGTTGGAGAAAATGCTGCTGTAGTCCTGTAACAGTTGTCTGCAATTGTCGGTCTCTGTCTTAGTAAGATTAGGATTTATTTTAATGTCATGCAGATTGTTTGTCGTGTCAAGTGATGGGGTTGGTATTTCGTCGATCTCGTCATCGTCTGTGTGGTTCACTATCGTTGTGCTTGCTGCTGTCTCGTCCTGGTCTTCGTCTCTGGTGTAGTATGGTTTTAACATGTTGATGTGAAATATTTTATGTTTGTCTTTTATTGCGATCTCATAGTCTACTTTCGAGATTTGTCTCAGTACTTTAAACGGTCCTTGCCATGAGTCTGTCAAAAGATGTCTGTCGCTTGGCAAAAGAAGTAGTACGTCTTGTCCAGGTGCCTGTGTTATTGTCCTATTTCCTCTGTTTGCATACTGTCTGTAAATAGCACCAGATTGTTTCAGTGCTTATTTAGCTAATACACAAGATTTCATTATCCTATCACGCAATGATGTTACATGTTCATATGATGATACTGGTTTATGTACAGTTATACTTTCAGTCAACATAGAATGGTACATAGATAATGGGTCGCGTGGTTTGGCTCCATATACAAGTTCAAATAGTGAGAAACCTGTACTGGAATGAGGTACTTCGCGATATGCAAATAGTATGGCCGGTAAATAAGTATCCCAGTCTTCAGGGTGTTCCTGGGTGACTTTAGATAGCATATGCTTGAGATCACCGTTCATATTTTCTACAATCCCCGTAGAATGAGGGTGGTATGGGCTATTAAAGCATTGCTTTACCCTAACATTCTAGTAAAGGCTTGAGTGGCTGCAGCTATGAACTGACTCCCACGATCTGAGAGAATGGTATCAGGAAACCCTACTCTAGAAAAAATGTGGAAGAAAACTTCAATTACATCCTTGGCAGTTATGTTCTTAAGTGGAATCGCCTCAGGCCATCTGCTACAGAGGTCAATTATCGTTATAATAAACTTATTTCCTCTTGATGGCACATGGTTTAGAGGACCTACAATGTCAACATATATTTTTTCGAAAGGTCTACTTGCTAGATCTGTTATTTGTAGTTCAGCTTGCGGGTGTTTACCCTTTTTAACAAGCTTCTGTCAGATGTCACAAGTTCTGCAATATTGCTTGGTGTCACTGCAGAATTTAGGCCAGTAGAACCGGGTAAGTAATCGAGACCTAGTTTTTGAATAAGCTATATGCCCTGCAAAGGGTATGTCATGTGCTAGATGTAATGCTTGTTTGCGGTGTTCGGTTGGTAACACCATTTGCTCAGTGGTGCTGGTACCTTTGGTGTAGTACCGTGTAAGGATACCACCTTTGAGTGCAAAATGCCATCTAGCATTCTTTGTAATTCTTGGCTTTTGGCCTATTAAATTAAAATATTTGTGCAATGATAAATCGGCCTTTTGGGCTGTTATGAAATTCTCCCTCATGGTCTTAGGAGGTAATATGACTGGTCTTAACATTTCAAAAGCCTCTGTCTGGTTAATTTCATCTTGCACTTTTGCAGAAGATCTAGTTACTGCATTTGAAATATCAACAACATGACAAGGTGATGTTACTTCTAGATCAATACAATCATGTGATGAAGTTAATGAATTGACAAACATACATTCATTCACAGGTGATAATACATTGTCAACAGTATGTTCAGTTGAAAATGATATTGCATTATCAACATTACATTCGACAGAAGATGTTATACTGTCGTGTGGCATATCATTTACTTCAGGAAGGTTACCCACGATTATGTCACAACATGGGTTGGATAATGCTGCGAATTTAACCTTTCCTGTGAGAAATGTGTGTCAACATATGCCCATGCAAGTGGGTATTTCTCGATGTTACCTGAGAAAGTTCTGCATGTAACATGTTTGCCAGTATAATCTGAAGGTAAAATAAAGTCTCTCTTCAAACCAATAAGAGTAAATCCACTATCCCGTAAAACTGTGGCAGGTTTGCCATTTACAAACCCTTGGTGGATGTTAAGTTTGCTTCTGGAGTTTATTACCAAATTAGCTTCTTCATTGGCAATAGGTATTGAGAGGCCGCATGTTAATAAGCCATCTTCATGAAAACGATCACAGATGGTACATTTATTAAGATGAAATACATCAATGGCCTGTGCTGCATTAACAGGATGATTTCCTACTTGTTCCTCATCTGAGGAAGAGCTATCAAACATGGCTGCATTAGCCTTTCTGGTCATTTGTTTACCTTTACAAGCATGACTCCAGTGGCCATATGCCTTGCAAAGGAAGCATTTGGTTAGTCGTTTATAGCTCTTTCTCTCCTTATCTTGCTTATCTTTATAGTTTTGCAAGTATGTGAGGTACCCTGGGTGTTTGTCACACATATCACTTTCATTATGTAGAAGATGGCAATATCTGCATTGGTAATATGTATCAGCAGATTGCTTAAAGGGTTTCTGTTTAGTATAGGGACCTGACTTCATTCTGTCATAAGTAGCGGCTGCTACAAAGTGTGTGTCAGTTATTCCACTAGTAAAACACTGTTGGTTGGCTGTGAAATAAGCCGAACCTCGTTTCTCTATATGTTGCACACTCTCGCACTCACATTCTTGCAGAAATTTAGAAAATGGTGGTGGTAGAGATGTAATAATTTTATCTCTAAGAATTAGATCTTTCAACTTATCAAAGTTGTTATTTACTTTGGCTGCTGACAGCTATTTACTAAATATATCCTGTACTACTGAGATGTAGTCAGAGAAAGTTTGTGTAGGTTTTGGAGCTACTTTGCTGAACTGTTCTCTGTAGCCTGCTTCATCTAACAGGAAGTGTGACATAATTTTGGACTTCTCATATATATAATGTTCCATTCAGTCTCTGGGATCTGATACTGGTCCATTATCGTTTCAAAATTTTGGGTGAAGGCTGCAATGCAGTCGCCCGTGGTGAAATTTTTGACGATCCCTTGGTACTTTTTGTACTGATTCTCTTTATCTAGTCTTCTGACTTTCTAGAATCTCTATCTGCTAATGTTTCAGCTTCCAGCTGTTTTATTTTCAGCTGCATTTCAAGTTCTTCCCTCTTACTTTGGGCTAAGATATCAGCTTTTCTTATTTCTGCATCTGTTTCTACCTTTTTAGCCTCCAATTCTGCCTGTTCGGAAAAAATGAACTTTACTTGCTAACGGTTTCGGATGACACAAAAACCTGTTGCTTTTGGAAGAAGAAAATATTAGGACATGTATGTTTATGTGGTGTATGCGTTGTCAACTAAGTTTTGTAGGTTTGTGTGCTGTCAAGTATGTTTGTTAGTCGTACTGTCGTCCGTTCAACACATTCAACAACTTACTTTCCATGTTGCTTTCTTTCCAAAACTTTCCGCTTACACACACGTTCAATCCTATATTACAACTAGTTCAAATATGGACGATACATCCAAATTCACACCTTTCTTTAAATGGTTCAAGCTGCACGACGCACCCACGTTCACACCTGTCAGAGTCTTGCATTCAGCAATAACACAGGCTCGTAATCACCAACAGATGTGATACAAACACTGTCACAGAACGACTTAACGTGACATACTGCAACTACAATTCAAACACTTTATTCACACGCCTCACTCATCACAACCATTACATGTATCGCGCAATTACAATATCGATGCCATAATACAATCAATAGATATATCAATGCAATGTATACAACTCACAAGCGCACAGTCTCCTATACTCACACAGGCTTTCTATCTATTATCGTTCATCTACACAAGTATACGAGCACCATTCATTCCGTCTGTCCTGTACAACTCCCCCGGGCCGTCTGGCCGCTAACCGCTGTGAGTTGTCGCTAGTCGGGGTTGGGGCCCTGCGTGGATTCCATAACCCACGCATGCACCGACTGACCATTCCAGTCACAGCGTGGTTAGTGTCGCTCACAGGTGGACCTGGCCGTAATTGCCAGGCGCCGTCGACGACGACGCGTTAGAACAGGTGGGGAGATTATGACAGATACATATAGTGTTTGATACTATCTGTCGACTTACTAACTATTGTATAGAGAATACATATAGTGTTTAATACTATCTGTCGACTTACTAACTATTTTATAGAGAATACATATAGTGTTTAATACTATATGTCGACTTACTAACTATTTTATAGAGAATACATATTGTGTTAGATACTAATATAGATACAAATAGTATTAAACACTATATGTATTCTCTATACAATAGTTAGTAAGTCGACAGATAGTATGAAACACTATATGTATTTATTTATACAATAGTTAGTAAGTCGACAGATAGTATTAAATACTATATGCATTCTCCATACAATAGTTAGTAAGTCGACAGATAGTATTAAACACTGTATTTATTCTCTATACAATAGTTAATAAGTCGACAGATAGTATTAAACACTATATGTATTCTTTATACAATAGCTAGTAAGTCAACAGATAGTATTAAACACTATATGTATTCTTTATACAATAGTTAATATGACGACAGAGAGTATTAAATACTATATGTATTCTCTATACAATAGTTAGTAAGTCGACAGATAGTATTAAACACTATATGTATTCTCTATACAATAGTTAGTAAGTCGACAGATAATAGTAAACACTATATGTATTCTTTATACAATAGTTAGTAAGTCGACAGATAGTATTAACCACTATATGTATTCTATATACAGTACTGAGTAAGTCGACAGATAGTATTAAATACTATATGCATTCTCCATACAGTAGTTAGTAAGTCGACAGATAGTATTAAACTCTATATGTATTCTCTATACAATAGTTAGTAAGTCGACAGATAGTATTAAACACTATATGTCTTCTCTATACAATAGTTAGTAAGTCGATAGATAGTATTAAATACTATATGCATTCTCTATACAATAGTTAGTAAGTCGACAGATAGTATCAAACACTATATGTATTCTCTATACAATAGTTAGTAAGTCGACAGATAGTATTAAACACTATATGTATTCTCTATACAATAGTTCGTATGTCGACAGATAGTATTAAACACTATATGTATTCTATATCAATCAATCAATCATGTGCCATGCCGGAAAGCGTGGGAGGTCATGACTCGCCATTTCACTCAATCACCAGAGTCTTGGATCAGCTCAGTGTTCCTGTCTCGTCCATGCCACGTGGCCAAGCCATCCAGGTATTTTCCTCTCGGTCTTCCTCTTGGTCTGTTCCCCTCGATCTTGCCAGTTGTCACTAAGTTTTCCAATCCATTTCTTCTCATAACATGTCCAAAATATTTTGACTGTCTACGTCTAATTTCTCTAATCAGTCTACGATTTTCATTTGTCTCCTGTAGTACTTGGTCATTGGTTCGTCTGTCTGTCCATGGTACTCTTTACGTTTCTGTAGCCATCAAATGTTTTTCAGCTTGACTGCACATTGTCCAAGTTTCTGTATAGGCTACAATGCGTTTTTCTCCGTAACCCCGAATACTCTCGTTGTTGACGTGAGCGCACGGCAATTGGAAGCGGTTCGAGTCGCTCCAGTGACTTATGAGTGTATGGAGCCGGTCGCTCAGAAAGCAATGGCAAACTACTGAGCGAAATCTTGCCAAGAAATCAACAATCAGCTGAAAGATGCTGATTTTGACAGCGATGTCCTGTAAAGGATATGCAAAACATTTATTTATTTATACAATAGTTAGTAAGTCGAAGATAATATCAAACACTATATGTATTCTCTACACAATGCGTTTTGGTATGTATTGTGGAGTATCTAGAGCGAATTAATTGGATTTACATTGATTCATATGGAAATAATTACATTGGTTTTCGTCGGTTTCGGGGTTAGTCGATTGTTTTCAGACGGAATACCGACGAAAACCGAGGTTTGACTGTATTCTTCTATTCAAAATGTATTTTTAAGAACTTGTCCAGTTACATGAACAGAGTCGGTATATTATGCTAGAGAACATGTATGTACAGTTACATGAACAGAATTAGTATATTATGCTAGAGAACATGTATGTACAGTTACATGAACAGAATTAGTATATTATGCTAGAGAACATGTATGTGCAGTTACATGAACAGAATTAGTATATTATGCTAGAGAACATGTACAGCTATATGAACAGAATTAGTATATTTTGCTAGAGAACATGTACAGAATCAACATGTAATTTTCAGAACTTTTGCAGAATTGGTATATTATACTACAGGACACGTATAGCAATGATAGGTTCTGTTACCCAGTTACATGAACAGAATCGGTATATTATACTACCTGACACGTATAGCAATGATAGGTTCTGTTACCCAGTTACATGAACAGAATCGGTATATTATACTACGTGACACGTATAGCAATGATAGGTTCTGTTACCCAGTTACATGAACAGAATCGGTATATTATACTACGGGACACGTATAGCAATGATAGGTTATGTTACCCAGTTACATGAACAGAATCGGTATATTATACTACGTGACACGTATAGCAATGATAGGTTCTGTTACCCAGTTACATGAACAGAATCGGTATATTATACTACGTGACACGTATAGCAATGATAGGTTCTGTTACCCAGTTACATGAACAGAATCGGTATATTATACTACGTGACACGTATAGCAATGATAGGTTCTGTAACCCAGTTACATGAACAGAATCGGTATATTATACTACCTGACACGTATAGCAATGATAGGGTCCGTTATCCAGTTACATGAACAGAATCGTTTTATTATACTACGGGACACGTATAGCTTGCTTGCTTGTGTTCGCTGGCTGTGAACTCCAGCGCAAGGTCCTATATGTCGGATGAAGACATCCTGTTGTCCAACATCAGCGTAATGTCAAACAGGACCTGAGGTTTGCGTGAGTATCCTTTGTCCCATGCCTGGCTTAATGGTGTGCAGACTGGTGGTTCCTCGCCGTGCAGGCAGATACTCTCCGACTTCGGAAGAATCAGCGATCCTACTACGATAGCCAGGACCCCGAAGAGACCTGTTGCCCAGGAAGCACGACTAGGACGTGTTAGTAGGTCTTGGCCAGTATATATCCCGGCACTGGTGTAGCACTGCTAGGTTCTGCCATCCAGTTACATGAATATAATTGGTATATTATACTACGGGACACGTCTAGCAATGATAGGTTCTGTTATCCAGTTACATGAACAGAATTGGTATATTATGCTACGGAAAACGTAAATATTTGATATATTCTGCTACAGAACATGTCTAGCAATGATATGTTTTGTTATAGAACATTTTTTTTTTTGGCATATCCTTTACAGGACATCGCTGTCAACACCAGCATCTTTCAGCTGTCTGTTGATTTCTTGGCAAGATTACGCTCAGTAGTTTGCCATTGCTTTCTGAGCGGTCGGCTCACATACCCCGTAAGTTACCGATGCGATTCGAACCACTGCTGATTCTGACCGTCATCACGTTACCTACGAGAGTATACGAGATTACGGAGAAAAGTCGCTAACCTCTAAGCCACGAAGCTGGCTATAGAACAGGTACCGTAGTAATATACTCTGCTAAGAACATAAACATAATTGGTATATTCTGCTAGAGAACATGTACAGAACCAACGAAGAAGAGGAAGAAGAAACATAGATGTACCCTAAAGAACATCAAAAGATGTGATACATTCTACCAGTGAACATGTGTACAATTGATGTATTCTAATAGAGAATATTTGTACAGTAGATATATTCTACTAGAGAACATTTGTACAATTGATATCTTCTACCAGTAAACATGTGTACAACTGATATTTTCTACTAGAGAACATGTGTACAGCTGATATATTCTACTAGTGAACAGTTGTACAATTGATATATTCTACTAGTAAACATGGGTCCAATTGATATATTCTACAAGTAAACATTTGTACAATTGCATATTCTAGTAGTAAACATGGGTCCAATTGATATATTCTACAAGTAAACATTTGTACAATTGCATATTCTAGTAGTAAACATGGGTCCAATTGATATATTCTACAAATAAACATGTGTACAATTGTATATTCTACTGGTCATCGTTTGTACAATTGATATATTCTACAAGTGAACATGTGTACAAATGATATATTCTACAAGTGAACATGTGTACAACTGATATATTCTACAAGTGAACATGTGTACAACTGATTTATTCTACTAGTGAACATATGTACAATTGATTTATTCTACTAGTGAACATGTGTACAACTGATATATTCTACTAGTAAACATGTGCACAACTGATATATTCTACTAGTGAACATGTGTACGTGTGATATATTCTACTAGAGAACATGTGTACAACTGATATATTCTACTAGCAAACATGTGTACAACTGATATAATCTACTAGTGAACATGTGTACGTGTGATATATTCTACTAGAGAACATGTGTACAATTGATTTATTCTACTAGTGAACATGTGTAAAATTGATTTATTCTACTAGTGAACATGTGTACAATTGATCTATTCCACTAGTGAACATGTGTACAATTGATATATTCTACTAGTGAACATGTGTACAGTTGATATATTCTACTAGTGAACATGTGTCCATCCATCATGTGCCATGCCGGTAAGCGTGGGCGGTCATATTTTGCCATCTCACTCGATCACCAGAGTCGTGTATCAGCTCCGTGTTCCTGTCTCGACCATGCCACGTGGCCACCAAGCCATCTAGGTATTACTTCTTGGTCTTCCCCTTGGTCTCTTCCCTTCTATCTTGCCAGTTGTCACCGAGTTCTCCAATTCATTTCTTCTCATAACATGCCCAAAAATTTGACTGTCTACTGTATGACATGAAAGAAATCCAGCACATCATCCAGCAAGAGATGCATCGCATGGCACATATCAAACAGGATAATGAAGAAATTCTACACGCCATCAAACCAGAGAGAAGACGCCTAAAACCTTAAAGGGAGCTAACTAAAAACAAGCCAGCAGAAGCCACGCGTAAGACCTCAGAGAAGCCACAAATCTAAACCACAGATCAATCAGAAACCGCAAACTAAAGCCAGCAGTCCAATCACGATGTCCAAGAAACTCAAGGGGAAACCAGTACCCCGCCAGACATCCGAAGAAAGCCTAGATGGGGAATCTGACACATCTGAAATTGACTGGGGCACAGGTGATGAGGAATACATAGAATGGGAAAAAAGACTTTGACATTAAAAAATAAACTCTCCAACGAAAAAGAGCGCAAAAGAGAAAAAAAAAAGGAGGGCAAAGCTTCTCGCTGAGATGAGGGCAGTATCCAACCGATTAGCTTACCAATCAAATAAAGATTCCTTAAAAGGACTGCAACCAGTCAAAACAGAAGAGCCAGGAGCCTTCACTGTCACAAGGAACGGCAGGACGAGACGAACACAAAGGAGAACCCACGGGCCAATTCCCCATTTGACGTCATAGACATAAACTCCAAAATCGAAAAGCCAGCTGGCGCAGAAAACGAGACAAACTTAACACGCACCATGAACCACCACAATTATAACCAACGCCGCAGAGGCTGGTTGAACGTGGTGAAAAGTTTCTTTTTTCTTCGAATGTGTGGATGTATGGATGGCAGTTCATGGGGTGGTTGAAGGAAATAATAGTGGACAGTTGACGGAGTGGCTGAAGGAGATAATAGTAGGTAGTTGACGATGTGGTGAAAGGATGTAAACAGTGGACAGTTGATGGTGTAGTTAAAATAGATAAATAGTGAGTAGTTGATGGGGTGATTGAACGAGATAATAGTGGGCAATTGATGGGGCGGCTAAAAGAGAAGAGTGGGCAATTGATTGGGTGGTTGAAAGAGATAATAGTGGACAATTGATGGGGCGGCTAAAAGAGAAGAGTGGGCAATTGATTGGGTGGTTGAATGAGATAAATAGTGGGCAGTTGACGATGTGGTGAAAGGATGTAAACAGTGGACAGTTGATGGTGTAGTTAAAATAGATAAATAGTGAGCAGAAATTCAAAGAATTTATTCGTGTAGTGAAGGTAAACATAGAAGCCACAAGCAATATGTCGTATGATTTATTGCCCGGCACATTTCGCAGCATCTCGTCAGGTGCATACTTTGACAGCCTTTGGACATCGTTAACAGACCAGTCTATTGGATATCCAACCGACTTTATCAAGCGCCAGTGTTAGCCACCCAAACCCACGCCCACAGAATCATTGGTTCCTAAACTTCCAGTATTCTTCAGCAAACCTTTCGAGGGGACGCCGTAATGAACCAAAACACGATCGATTTAACACGACAGTAAGCCAAACATGCTTTGCTGCCGAACCAATGATCAGATATAAAACCACTCCGATGCCTACGCCATTTGTAAAAGAATCATTATCTCCGTACGGGACATCAAACTGCATTCATCAATTCCAATGTGAGTGTCAAGCAACTAACACTCCATTGGCACCTTGCCGTCTTGACAGACGATAGTTTGTGCTTTAAAAAGGCATAACTTTTACCTATGGCGGTAGCGAATGTGACTGATCAGGCCAATTCGCGCTGTAAATGTCCGTTCACAGTGGGTGCATGTGAACACGTGGTCATTTCCACCATCATGCACCATCTTACGTCTCACACGCTCGGTGTGTGACTTATCTGCAATAATTTTCTCCTTTGCCTTTATTCCATTTCTGACGTTTGCCCTCCGTGCAACACGTTCAGAAGCAACTTGCTCCCAATGTGCATTATGAATGCCTGTATCAATCATGTCCCGCTTACACACATCTTTGTATCGTAGTAGAGGCCGACCCTGAGATCTCTTACCCATCTGTAATTCACCAAAAAAACATGTCCTTTGGTATTCTACCATCATCCATCCTCCTAAGATGTCCTATCCATCTAAGTCTACGAAGACTGAGCATGGAATAAACCGTCGCACAACCTGATCTTTCCAATACTTCAGTATTTGTGATTTTGTCTTGCCACTTAATACCAAGAATTCTTCGCAGACACCGCATATGAAAGCTGTTTAAACGTTTCTCTTGGTGTGAGTAAGTTGTCCAGGTTTCACTGCCATAAAGAAGAGTACTAAGGACACAGGCTTAATAGGAAATGACTTTTATTTTGACAGTAAGCTTCCTGGTCTCCCAGGCTCTTTTTCTCAACCTGTTCATTGTTGTTGCTGCCTTACCAATCCGGACGTTGATTTCCTTATTTAGGGATAATTTGCTATTTACCACTGATCCTAGATATGTAAAATGGTCTACCATCTCTAGTTCGGCGTCGTCAATAAAGATTGATGGTACCCCATGTGCACCTTGTGACCAAATCTGTGTCTTCTTTTTGCTAATTGTTAAACCAAATTCAGAACAAGCATTGGAGAATGCAGATAGTCGACATTGCAATTCTTCCTCAGAGTGGGTTGTAACTGCAGCATCATCTGAAAAAAGCAACTCTCTGATCAGTACCCTCCTAATTTTGATCTTGGCCTTCAATCTCTGAGCATTGTAAAGGCCGCTATCTGAGCGTGAGTGAATGAATATACCACCATCCTGATCACGAAAGGCATATTTCAGTAGAAGTGAAAAGTATATTCCAAAGAGGGTGGGAGCTAGTGCACAACCTAGCAACTAACGCAGTTAGAAGGGAAAGACAATTAGCAAATCAAGTAGACAACCATATACCAGTGTGGGCGGGAAACAAATCAAGTATACAAACATATACCAGTGTGGGCGGGAAACAAATCAAGTATACAAACATATACCAGTGTGGGCGGGAAACAAATAGACAAACATATACCAGTGTGGGCGGGACAGACCGGTAATCAGTCTTCATGGATCCCTGTGCAGTTAAATGGCTATGACAGCCGTCCTCGTCGATTTCTCAACCTCTCATAAAATATGGTCACAGCGTGAATACAGAAATGCGTTTCCATCCACCCATCACGTGCCATTTCGATAAGCGTGGGCGGTCATGTTTTGCTATCTCACTCGATCACCAGAGTCGTGGACCAGCTCCGTGTTTCTGTCTCGACCATGCCACGAGGCCAAGCCATCCAGGTATTTGTTTCTATGTCTTCCCCTTGGTCTGTTCCCTTAGATCTTGCAGTTGTCACCAAGTTCTCCAAGTCATTTCTTCTCATAACATGCCCAAAAAATTGTGACTGTCTACGTCTAATGTCTATAATCAGTTTACGATCTTCATTTGTTTCTTGAAGAACTTGTTCATTGGTCTTTATATCTGTCCGTGGTATTCTTTGCATTTTCCCAAGTAACCACATTTCTACAGCCATCAGATGTTTTTCAGCCTGACTGCTCATTGTCCAAGCTTCACATCCATATAAAAGTACAGGTTCTATGTAGCACCTCAACACTCCTTTCTCGTTTCAGTTGACATCTTGTTATTGGTCAGTATGTTTTTCATCTTGCTAAAGGCTACCTTAGACATGGCGGTTCTTGTTCTGATCTCTTCAATGCGTTTGGGTATACTGTATTCGACTATGGTTCCGTCGCCCTCCTACTGAGTGAGTGCGTGGCGCGACACTGTGAGCTGAGAGTTTCGCGTGGAATGCTTTTATATCTGTCGGTGGTTGTGTGTAGCGTGAATTTCATGTTCGGAACGATGGCTGCCGGCTGTTGCTGGATTGACTGGTTTGCCTTTTCGGCTCACGGGTGCATTTTTCAGGAGACTCCTGGGAGTCACCGCTGGAGCTACGGAGTTCGTGCTTTGTGCGGCGCTTTCGGTGGGTCGTCCTGCGGAAAGAGACCAAGCCATATGGGATAAAACCCAGGTCAATGAAGTCTTTCTGGTGACTGCCGTTTCCATCGACGATGAACTGTATTTTTCATGGAGGACTTTTGTGTTGGCATTCTGGCAGCGGCATTATGTACAGTGTACCTGTGCGGGCTGTTGGCTTGCCGATACTCCTGTCTACTCCATTGTTCACATTGGGCAGTGAGGAGCATTTTATGTGATATTCACTGGCACAGGAACGCAGCAATATGGGGACGACCCGTTGCCGTGAAGTTGGAACCACGACTAACTAACTAACTAAGTCTTCGACGAACATTAAAGAATTGCGCAGATCTAGTGAGGCGTTAGCAATTAGGCTGTTTCAGTTGGTTTTGTGCAAACAGAAAGAGTTCCACATTCAACTAATACCTATGACTATGTGTGGTCATTGTTTCAGCTACAGTATTCAAATAATACCTATGACTATGTGTGGTCATTGTTTCAGCTGCAGTATTCAAATAATACCTATGACTATGTGTGGTCATTGTTTCAGCTACAGTATTCAAATAATACCTATGACTATGTGTGGTCATTGTTTCAGCTACAGTATTCAAATAATACCTATGACTATGTGTGGTCATTGTTTCAGCTGCAGTATTCAAATAATACTTATGACTATGTGTGGTCATTGTTTCAGCTGCAGTATTCAAATAATACCTATGACTGTGTGGTCATTGTTTCAGCTGCAGTATTCAAATAATACCTATGACTATGTGTGGTCATTGTTTCAGCTGCAGTATTCAAATAATACCTATGAATATGTGTGGTCATTGTTTCAGCTGCAGTATTCAAATAATACCTATGACTGTGTGGTCATTGTTTCAGCTGCAGTATTCAAATAATACCTATGAATATGTGTGGTCATTGTTTCAGCTGCAGTATTCAAATAATACCTATGAATATGTGTGGTCATTGTTTCAGCTGCAGTATTCAAATAATACCTATGACTATGTGTGGTCATTGTTTCAGCTGCAGTATTCAAATAATACCTATGACTATGTGTGGTCATTGTTTCAGCTGCAGTATTCAAATAATACCCATGACTATGTGTGGTTATTGTTTGTGGCTTCTGTGCTTAAAAAAGTTCGCAGTTACAGTGTGAAAGAGTGGACAGTTGACTGGCTGTAAGTAGAGTGGGCAGTTGGCTGGGCCGTTGAAGTAGATAGGGCAGTTGACTGGGCTGTTGAAGTAAATAGAGTGGGCAGTTGACTGGGCTGTTGAAATAAATAGAGTGGGCTGTTGACTGTGGTGTTGATGTAAATAGAGTGGGCAGTTGAAGTAAACAGAGTGGGCAGTTGACTGGGCTGTTGAAATAAATAGAGTGGGCAGTTGACTGGGCTGTTGAAGTAAATAGAGTGGGCAGTTGACTGTGGTGTTGAAGTAGATAGAGTGGGCTGTTGACTGTGGTGTTGAAGTAAATAGAGTGGGCAGTTGACTGGGGTGTTGAAGTAAATAGAGTGGGCAGTTGACTGGGCTGTTGAAGTAGATAGAGTGGGCAGTTGACTGGGCTGTTGAAGTAAATAGAGTGGGCAGTTGACTGGCTGTAAGTAGAGTGGACAGTTAACGGGGCTGTTGAAGTAAATAGAGTGGGAGTTGACTGACTGTAAGTAGAGTGGACAGTTGACTGGGGTGTTGAAGTAAATAGAGTGGACAGTTGACTGGGGTGTTGAAGTAAATAGAGTAGGCAGTTAACTGGGCTGTTGAAGTAAATAGAGTTGGTAGTTGACTGGGCTGTTGAAGTAAATAGAGTTGGTAGGTGACTGGCTGTAAGTAGAGTGGGCAGTTGACTGTGGTGTTGAAGTAAATAGAGTGGACAGTTGACTGGGGTGTTGAAGTAAATACAGTGGACAGTTGACTGTGGTGTTGAAGTAAATAGAGTGGGCTGTTGACTGGGGTGTTGAAGTAAATAGAGTGGGCAGTTGACTGGGCTGTTGAAGTAAATAGAGTTGGTAGTTGACTGGGCTGTTGAAGTAATTAGAGTTGGTAGTTGACTGGGCTGTTGAAGTAAATAGAGTTGGTAGTTGACTGGCTGTAAGTAGAGTGGGCAGTTGACTGGGGTGTTGAAGTAAATATAGTAGGCAGTTAACTGGGCTGTTGAAGTAAATAGAGTTGGTAGTTGACTGGGCTGTTGAAGTAAATAGAGTGGACAGCTGACTGTGCTGTTGAAGTAAATAGAGTGGGCAGTTGACTGGGCAGTTGAAGTAAATAGAGTGGTCAGTTGACTGGGGTGTTGAAGTAAGTAGAGTGGGCTGTTGAAGTAAGTAGAGTGGGCAGTTGACTGGCTGTAAGTAGTGTGGACAGCTGACTGTGCTGTTGAAGTAAATAGAGTGGACAGCTGACTGTGCTGTTGAAGTAAATAGAGTGGGCAGTTGACTGGGCTGTTGAAGTAAATAGAGTGGGCAGTTGACTGGACTGTTGAAGTAGATAAAGAGTTTACTTTTGACTGGGCTGTTGAAGTAGATAAAGAGTTTACTTTTGACTGGGCTATTGAAGTAGATAAAGAGTTTACAGTTCACTGGCTTTTGAAGGAGATAAAGAGTTTACAGTTGACTGGGCTGTTGAAGTAGATTGAGTGAACAGTTAACGGGAAGATTGAAGGATACAGAGTGCAGAATGTCTCTTGTCCCACAGACATAGTAGTCTTAGGTCTGTCTGGCAGGGTGGACAGACAGATGAATGTTGAATACAATAAGACTGCCAAGACAGAGCCGGTGGACAGACAGATGAATGTTGAATACAATAAGACTGCTAAGACAGAGCTAGCGGACAGACAGATGAATGTTGAATACAATAAGACTGCCAAGACAGAGCGGTGGACAGACAGATGAATGTTGAATACAATAAGACTGCCAAGACAGAGCCGGCGGACAGACAGATGAATGTTGAATACAATAAACCTGCCAAGACAGAGCCGGCGGAAGCAGAGAGATGTCAGCATCTAACGGCGAGAAGTACTAACCTCTTGGCCGAAATAACCAAATAAATCAATTTTATTATTGCTCATTGGATTTAGGAGGCCTGGTGTTCCTTGCCAGTGAGAAGTCCTGACCGTTTCGGGTCCACATCGATTGACGGACGTCAGTCGCGGCGATTGGGCAATCTTGGGCATAACCTACGGTGGGTGACGTTGTAATATTCTGTTATGATAATTTGGCCAACGTGTGCCGCGTGGTTACACACCCGCTTCACACGCCAGTGATCCGGGGCTTGTTTCCGGTCAGGGATATGCACTACTGACGAGCTCAAAACTCGAGTATACTGCTTCCATATTGACGTGGATAGGCCTTAGGTTCATACCAGAATACGATCAGCGTTGCCAGTGGTGGGTTGTGCTCAATATTTAAATTTCAAAATAACCAAATAAATCAACAGGTATGATGTCGAATGTGTTCATTGTTTCTAACACTACATCATTACCAATAAATCCTCCGAAGTCGGAGAGTGTCTGCCTGCACGGCGAGGAACCACCAGTCTGCACACCAATAAGTCAGACACGGGACAACGGATACTCACACAAAGCAAGCAAGCAATTACCAATAAAGAGCAGAAGCAAGTTTGTCTCCTGTATTCATTGTTTGTACTACACATCATATATATATATATATATATATATATATATATATATATATATATATATATATATATATATATATATATATATATATATATATAAGAGAATGTTTGTGTCTTTGTGTGTGTGTGTGTGTGTCCTTTATGCGTTCCCGAACGGTCCATCCGATTGAGATTAAATTTTCTGCAGATGTTCTTCTCATTCCCGTGCAGCCAGCTGTCATAGTACGTTCGTTTACAAACAGTTATTTACGTGATAAATACGTAATTACGTAATTAAAATGTTGCAAGCAGACAACTTAAATAATTGTTGTATTTTTCTCAAAGTTTTATAAAATGTTTATCTACAGTTATCTACAGGCATATGCGTTATAATATAATGATAAAATCTTTAAGGCATTTTCAAAATTTTCATACAAATAATGCATCTATTTTAAATACGTGAACATTTTCTAACTTATCTTTTTATGTTTAAAGAAGTTATCTACAGTCATGTCCGTTATAAACAAGGTGATAAAAAAAAGTTTCCATTAAAAATAATGGATTTATTTTAGATACCTGAAAATTTTATTTCTTTACTTTTATGGGAGAGAAACGTTTGCATATCCTTTAAATTAAGCCGCAGTCAACCCAGCATATCTTGGATATCCTTCATGAAGGATTTGTTTTTCCATTCGCTTGGCCGGGAGAAGGTCAGTACAAAAGTCACACTTGCATAAAATGTGTATGCTTTATTTTAATTTTAAAAAGACATCGTTTTTGAATACAATTAACGTTCATATTTTTTTTTAAAAGTGCAACAATAGTTGGCCGCGTGTGCGGCTAAGATCAGGTTTTCCCAACATTTCATTCAATGTTGTGGGTGTGAAAGAGAACACGTGGTGTGTGGAAGGACATGCTTCAGTTAATTTTTTTTTTAGTTCATGCTTTATGCATATTATGTAAATATGTCATTTTATGTTCAAACGCCCTGTTAACCAGACCTACACAAATACCATACACGCAAACACGCCTGTTAAAATACTAAAAGTACATTGTTTTTGCATACAATTAACGTTTATATTTTTTTTTAAAGGTGCAACAATAGTTGGCCGCGTGTGCGGTCAACATCAGGTTTTCCCAACATTTCATTCAATGTGGGTGTGAAAGAGGAGATAGATAGATAGATAGATAGACAGATAGATAGGTAGGTAAATAAGACAGATAGATAGATAGCCAGGGCCTGGGCGATGCCAGGCCGGGTCAGCTAGTTACGAATAAAGCGCAGAAGCAGTTTGTCTCCACTGTTTATTGTTTCTACCACTAAATATTTACCAATAAAGAGCAGAAGCACAGAGTGGGAGTAATACAGGTGCATTTCGACACCTAAATGTGGAACTGCTAAGCATTTTTTTTCCTTCTGTGCGCTTGACTTAGGCTTGTGACGTAATTTAATGGAGCCACAGTTGTCATATTTCCGCGCTAAGGGACTTAACTACTTTAGGTTATTCCTTGCTAAGAGGGGATAACTACTTCCGGTCGTTAGAGTTTTAAACATTAAAAAATTTATAAAAATTAAAAGATGGCGGTTATTATTGTCTATGGTGGTATTCTTCCTCTTCTGTCGCTTCCTCCTCTCCCTCTTTCCAAACTACTTTCATTCTTCCTGCAGGCTTCCGGTCTCGGGCTAAGGAATTTAACTATTTTTCTCCTCTCTTCCTAGCCGCCTGTCTCGTTCGCGATCTCTCTCTCTCTCTCTCTCTCTCTCTCTCTCTCTCTGCCTCGCTATCTGTATCTGTCGTTCTCTGTCTCTCAAACACTTGTACCTTGAACGTGATAAACAGGTAAACGCAGCTCGTTTTTTCAAGTAAAACATGAAACTAGTAGACGGTTCAGGGGAACATGTTCTTCACTGGTACATTATCACCCACACCTGTGCCAGTTATATGTTGTGCTAATTCAACCGAGCAGATCAGCAAAGGGATTATAATCCATACGCTGTGGTTAACCAGCGGCCCACAGCATTTTCACGAAAGGAATTAATGATACAAATGCAGCTTTAATAGCTTTATTACTTCAAGTGGAACAAACATTCCACAGGCGTCTTTCTCTCAGTCTCTCTTTTTTCTTTCTTTATTGGTGCTAACCCTAAGAACTATCATGTATTCCATTGGTGGTCATGTTTCGTCATCTCACACGATCACCAGAGTCGCGGATCAGTTCATTGTGTTTTTGTAGTTGTTGTTATTGTCGCGACTATAACATGTGGTCAAGCCATCCAGGCATTGACTTCTCTGTCTTCTCGTTGTTCTCTTCCCCTCAATCTTGCCAGGTGTCACTAAGTTCTCTAGTTTCTTCTCGCTACATGTCCCCCCAAAAAATGTGACTGTCTAATTTCTCTAACCAGTGTACGGTTTTTGTGTGTATCTTATAGAACCTGGTCATTGTTTGTTTTCCTGTCCGTCCATTGTATTCTTTACATTTCCCCTCCAAAATTCCATTTCCACTGCCACTAGATGCTTTTTAGCTTATCTGTTCATCGTCCAGTTGTCAGATAATGCAAAAGTACAGGTTCTATGTAGTATTTGAACCATCTTTTCCTTGTTGTAATTGACATCCTTTTATTAGTTAGTATGTTTTCCATCTGAAAAAAAAAAATACCTTCGCCATTGCGATTCCAGCTTTCATTTGTTTCTTGTAGGACTTGGTCATCGATTTTTCTGTCTGTCGAGTCATGGTATTCTATACACCCCCCCCCCCCTCCTCTGAAACCCCAATTCCACTGCCACTAGATGTTTTTCAGTTTATCTGTTCATTGTCCACGTTTCACATCCATACAAATATATGGGTTCTATGTAGTACTTCACTAGTTTTTCTCGTTGTAATTGACATCTTTTTTATTAGTCAGTTTGTTTTCCATCTGGCGAAAGGCTACCTTCACCAAGGTGCTTCTTGTCATAATCTCTTCATGGCATCTTCCAACAGATGTTATGACTGTGCTGAGATAGGTATAACGATTCACTTGTTTAACAATATTCTCATTTAATTGTATATTACATTGTCATATTTCTCTACTCCTAGTGACAACAATACTATGTACTTTCTTTCACCTTAATTCTAACCATAGTTGTTTACTGTGTACAATAACAGTATCTATTACAGGTTCCAGATTCTGTTCATTTCCAATACTGTATCATCCATATCGATTGTTATTGATGTTACGTTCCCCGATGGTGATTCTGCTTATATCTTCTAGATATTCTCACAATAATTTCACTGAGTGGTTGTGTAGTTTCCACTTACTACCAAAGTGGCAGTGTAGCGTGAAAAATTTAGAAACCCAGCATTTTTCTACACACAGCCTGAAAGACATTCTCTACTCTCCCATAGCTGGTACATCAATAACAGGTATCGAAGCATGTATGGTCTTGGTGTCGTGTGCATAAAGAAACTCAGCACGTTTTCCACAAACAGCCCAAATTGGCTGGACAATCTCTACTCGCCCTAAGAATATTCTCATTTACTTGTATATTATATTGTGGTACATCTTTCTTCCTAGTGAAGACCAGAATCTGTGTCTTCTTCTTACAAGTATATCCCTAGTTGTTCACTGTGTGCAACAACAGCATCTATTATAGGTTGCAGGTACTGCTCATTGTCTGCAATCAACACTGTGTCATCAGCATATCTAAAATTAATGATTTTATATATATATATATATATATATATATATATATATATATATATATATATATATATATATATATATATATATATATATAAAAGACAATGTATTATGTCTGTTCTTTATGCATTCGCGAACGGTCCATCCGATTGAGATGAAATTTTCTACACGTCCTCTTCTCATTCCCGTGCAGCCAACTGTCATAGTTTGTTAGTGTACAATCAGCTATTTACTTACTAAAATTTAATATTTTAATATCTTATCATTTATATATAGCAAGGGGACTTAACTTAAGAAAAGTTATTTCAAGGGGCATAACTTTTAATAGCATTGCTATATATTTTATATATAGATTGTTGCATTGTTTTCAAAGATTTATAAACTCTTTGTCTACAGTTATTTACAGGCATATGAGTTATAATAAATAATGATATAATCTTTAAGGCATTTTCAAAGTTTTCATAAAAATAATGCATCTATTTAAATAGTGAAAATTTTCTAACTCATCTTTTTATGTTTAAAGGAGTTACCATACAGTCATGAAGGTGATTAAAAACAGTTTTCATTAAAAATAATGGATGGTGTGTGGAAGGACATTCTTAAGTTACTTTTTTTTGTTCTTTGAATTTAATGAGACGCTCCTTGCCAGGAGCTGGGTGAAGCCGCGCCGGGTCAGGTAGATAGACAGACAGACAGATAGTCGGGAATGGGAGCTTATATGACTACTTATATGAATTAAATGAGATGCTCCCCACCAGAGGCTGGGCGAAGCCGGGCCGGGTCAGACAGACAGTCGGGAGCGGGAGCTTATATGACTACTTATATGAATTAAATGAGATGCTCCCTACCAGGGACTGGGTGAAGCCGGGCCGGGCCAGACAGACAGACAGATAGTCGGGAACGGGAACTTATATGACTACTTATATGAATTAAATGAGATGCTCCCCACCAGAAGCTTGGCGAAGCCGGGCCGGGTCAGACAAGCAGACAGATCCCCGCCAGGGGCTGGGCAAAGCCGGGCCGGGTCAGCTAGTATAATATATATGGGTTATGGGATGGGTGGGGGATTTATGTGTGGGTGGGGGATGTGGGGGATATGTGGTGGGTGGGTGATGTGTGCAGGTGGGGGTGGTTGTGGGTATGTGTATGTGAGTGAGGGATGTGTATGGGATGTTTGGGTGGGGAGTGTGTGTGTGGGTGGGGAGTGTGTGTGTGGGTGGGGAGTGTGTGTGTGGGTGGGTCTGTTGGTGAGGGATGTGTGGGTGAATGTGTGTGGGGTGTAGGGGATGTGTGTGGGTTGGGGGGTAGGTGCGTGATGGGTGTGGGTGATAGATTTGGGGATTGTTGGTGATGGATTCGGGGATTGTGTGTGGGTGTTGGATATGTCTGGGTGGGTGGGTGTGTGTGTGGCTGGATGGAGGATGTATATGTGGGTAGTGAGAGTGATTGTAGGTGGGGATGTGTGGATAGGTAGGAGAAGTGTGGGGAGATTGTGTGTGAGGTGAGATGTGTGGGTGAGGGATGTGTCTTGGGGATGTGTGTGGGTGTGGTGTTGTGTGGGAGTGAAGATGGGTGTGGATAAAGGATTGTGTGCATGGGTGGGGTGTGGGGTGTGGGTGTGCAGGTGGATGAAGGATGTGTGTGAGGGTGGGGGACGTGTGTTTAGATGGGTGGTTGTGGTTTGTGAGTGTGGGTGGGTAGATGGGGGATGTATGTGTTGATGAATGGGTGAGGGATGTGTGGGTGTTAGTGGTTGAGGGATAACCATGTGTGTGGAGGGATGAATGTATGGGTGGGGGATGTGTGTGTGCGTGGATTGGAGGTGTGTGTTTGTGAATGGAGGATGTGTTAGTGTGTGGGGATGTGAGTGGGGGATGTGTGTGTGGGTGGGGATGTGTGTATAGGGGTAGAGGTGTGTGGTTAAGGGATGTGTGGCTGAGGGATGGGTGGGTGGAGGATGTGTGGTTGGGTAGAGGATGTGGGTGGGTGATTGTATATGGGTAAGGGTGTGTGGTTAAGGGATGTGTGGTTAAGGGATGTTTGGTTGGGGATGGGTAGGGGATATGTGGGTGGGTGGGTGTGTGTGTAGGAGATGGTGGGGGATGTTTGTATGGGTGGGCTGGAGGAGATGGGAGATTATGTGGGTGGGTATGGAATTTGTGTGTGGGTAGGTGCGGGGAGATGTGTGTGTGCATGGGGGATGTGTGGTTGAGGGACGTGTGTTTGGCTGGGTGGTTGGAGGATATGTGGGTGGTAATGGGACGGGTGGATATGTGAGTGGGTGGGGAGATGTGTGCAGGTGGGTGGATGTGTGTGGGTGGGGGATGTGTTGGTTGGGGAATGTATGTGTGCTTGGGGTGTGGGTGGATGGGATGTGTGGTGGGGGGGGGGGGGGAGGTGTGTGTGGGGAGATGTGTAGGCGTGGGGATGTGGTGGATGGGTGGGGGAATGTATGTGTCTGGATTGTGTGTGTGTGGTTGGGCGGGTGGGGGATGTGGGGTGAATGAGGGATGAGTGAGTGGGTGGTGGATGTGTCCATAACACCATAACATGGTAATATGCATTGTTTATGTTTACAAAATTCTTTTGACAATGTTTTTTCTTATGCACTACTGACGAACGAAAGATAAGTGATTGGAAAGGCTGAATGTAAGACGGGCCTGCGTGTCCAATTTGTTACCCTTTGAAAATAAAGTTTGTTCGTTCATTCGATTTTACGTCCACCCAATAGTGAGTCTGTTCACATCTTGTTAAGTAATTTCACCGAGTGATGGTATATCATCCGCCCTGTGTGTCAGAATCGATTAGTTAAAGTAAAGCTTTAGTTTTTAACGTAGTAATTAATTTAATGTAGCTGATATAGCTTAGGTCATAAACACTATCGTAAGAGAGGGCACGGTAAGGGTAAACATTAACAATTAAAGGTTTAACAAATTAAAATATTAAAGGTTAAAAAATTTTAATATTGAAAGTTAAATATTAAAAACATTAGACTAAACTTAGATTAAACACATCAAACTAGAGAGACGATAGTGGAAGATAAACTATATGGTCCACTGAGTGAACTAAATAATACTGTTAGATTCATACAAGAGACAACATTGCAGTTATAGACATATTTCAAGCCAACGAAAGAAGAAGAACAAGAAGAAGAAGAAGAAGAAGAAGAAGAAGAAGAAGAAGAAGAAGAAGAAGAAGAAGAAGAAGAAGAAGAAGAAGAAGAAGATTCTGTTCCTCCGCTTCAAGATTGCCATACGTAGTGCCATCAAGTGCAGCACAAGATGGTTACCATTTTATAGACAGATCAGAACAAATCATTAGTCTGCGTCTTAGAATGGGACACAAATGATTTTGAAACCACATATGTAAACAATCTAATATTGGCAAATCAGCTGCATGCACATGTGGATTGGTGCTGCAGACAGCAGATCACATACTCAAAGACTGTCCTGAATACAGCATAGCTAGATAAAACTTCTGGTCTAGAGAAACAACAATGGAGGCTAAAATTGACAGACCATTGAGTGAACCAGACAAGATATGAAAGTTTATAAAAGAGACAACATTGCACAAACAGACATTCATTTTCAAGCTAACAAAAGAAACAGATGAACTGCATCATATTTCATAAATTACACAACTGAACATTGGCCCACAAAGATGGACATTAGCCCACAAAGGCAACCATTCACACACAGCTATTTGAAAGTCCTAACGAGCTCTCAGCTACAGTAACATGCACCCCAAACATGAGATATAGTATATGATAATTTTTATCTATTCATATAACTATTCATATAATAGTGAATGATAAGGAACAGAATAAGGGAGATTCATAAGTATATAATTTGGTCTGTTCCCCATTTTCCTGTCACTCTTCCAATAAACTTAGTGTTGGACAACTTGGTTGATCCGGAAACACCACACACCACAGTTTGAGTGGTTGTACAGATGTTCAGTGGTCGTTATAAGATTTTACAATGAAACTGAAGTAATGTTTACTTTATAATACATCTAGGAATCGAATTATGAAAGCATTTCTAAAATCAACAACTGTAAATAACAGTACTCATGTCAGTATATATACAAATATCAGCACACGGCGATGCAGAGATGTATAGCATATTTGAGATATATACAAATATCAGCACACGGCGATGCAGAGATGTATAGCATATTTGAGATATATACAAATATCAGCACACAGCGATGCAGAGATGTATAGCATATTTGAGATATATACAAATATCAGCACACAGCGATGCAGAGATGTATAGCATATTTGAGATATATACAAATATCAGCACACAGCGATACAGAGATGTATAGTATATTTGAGATATATACAAATATCAGCACACAGCGATACAGAGATGTATAGCATATTTGAGATATATACAAATATCAGCACACAGCGATGCAGAGATGTATAGCATATTTGAGATATATACAAATATCAGCACACAGCGATGCAGAGATGTATAGCATATTTGAGATATATACAAATATCAGCACACAGCGATGCAGAGATGTATAGCATATTTGAGATATATACAAATATCAGCACACAGTGATACAGAGATGTATAGCATATTTGAGGACATTTTAGATACAACATAATAATCATAGAAAGATGATTGGAATGTGACAGCTTGAGAAGGCTGTGAAGGCGATGTGTGTGGGGCAACTAGCAATGAAAGAAGACAATGACTTATAAAATAAGAAAATGATACATTGTCTAATTCTTGGTAAATTCATTTATTCATTCATTCAGTAACATGTCCTTTGCAGATCATAAGCAAGATGTCCTGCGTCCAATACACCCATCTGGAGATCATCCGCCACATCCTGCACCCATCTTCTCTTTGGCTTTCCTCTTCCTCTCTTCCCAGGCATATACCCCTCCATTATTATTCTCTCCAAACTTTCGTGACGTTTCAAGTGACTAAAATATTTCAATTTTCTTTGTTTTCTCGTTTTTAATAGCCAACCTTCTTCAATATTCAGCTCTTGAAGTATTGATGCATTTGTTCTTTTCTTTACCCAAGATATTCTTATGACTCGTCTATAACATTTATATTCAATAATAATATATCCCGGAAAGGTTAACCCAGTCAACAAACGCCCACAGAAGTCGGATGTGTCGGCCTAACGGTGCAAGAACGCAGCTCTGCTGTAAACAGACACAACGCAGTCACATCCGGAAAAAAAATCCGGATGAACGCATAAAAAGAATAATAATAATATATTCTTTGTAAAACTTGCCTACATTATAAGATACAAAAGGACCGTCCTCCATAGAATTATAAATTTTAATAATATTAAAACACACACCCGTCATTGTTATTATCTAATATTTGTATTTTTTTTAAATGTCCCTCTAGGATTTATGTTTAACGATGTGGAGTTGGTTGTAAGGTGTGTACATTGTGTCTGTGTTTAGTATCTCTCACATTTTGGCAGGAGTTACACAGACCTAACTGTTTGTATTGTCTATTGTTGGATCTTGCTGCAGCCATGACTTATTGAAGATAATAATGTATTGGCTTATACTAACAATTAAAGTTGTATCTTCTGTCTGGCTGACTAACCTGAGAGATCTGAAGTGGTTTGTGACATACACAGACTAAAGGAACAGTCGCAAGGGCAGAATAGGGTTATTGGTGATACTGGAGATGCAGCCATCAGTACAGGACCCTGAACCCAGAATGTAGATGGTTTCAGAAAATGACTTAGCAGCATGAATGCATTCAGATGAGTATGTTCCAGAGCAACATTTAGAACATATAAAAGTGCTATGAAGTAAGACATGATCCTGGCAGAACCATAGGCAAACACTGTGATGGGCTATTGATTTTGATCACTTCAATGTCTTCACATATCCCAGGAAGTGATGTCACCAAGGTTTTATAATTGCATCTCTGCCCCATATAGTCAGTATACGTAGTCATACCATCATGAAATATATACAGCTTTTTTCTGTATAGCACACAACCTTTGAGGGTGCAGTTAACGTCCCAGAGTTGTGAGACCAGCTTAAAGCCTACAGGGGTCATGTCTGTGCTGAATACCTTCCATAAGGAACCATTCTCCTCCAAGACATAAACATCCTCATTGCTGCTGAAACTGATCATACTCTCGGATGTTGCACTCATTGAAGTTGTACATACATGTACCTCGTTGGTGTGTGTGTTAAAACAATGAGCAGATACATCACTGAATTTTGTAATAAGAACAACTATGTAGTCTTGAAATCCAAAGGTATTGTTTATATCTGCGTATCCAGCATATTTCTGTGTCATCCATTTCCTATGACCTTGGACGCCGGACCAGAGGCTAAGTGTTAATCGATTGTAATCTACAAGTACAACAAAAACAAAATCGCCATGTGCCAGTAACATTTGTGAACAAGATATATTCATGCCACTGACAGGTATCCAACGTTTTGAACTTGTCATCATACTGAATTTTTTTCGGTAGCCATTGCTTTCATAAACTAAATACAAGTCATCATAAAACACTATTATTGTATCAGAAATCCTATAATCTTCAGGTAATTTAGCAAATGTATAAACATTGCCAGTGTCCAAACTGTAGGCCTTGACCTGGTCGCCAGATACAAACACCATGGCATGTTTATAGGAGCTAGAAGCTCTGTGCACAGCTGCCTCGGGCCATCCGTCGTGACGCCTGTTCACACGTGAAGAATAGAACACCGCATTAACCAACAAGGTAGATGTTCCAGTAGAGTCTATTAAATCTGATTGATTCTCCATTAGGTTTGTAAGACAGCCTGGGTTTGCTAAGCACAATCTGCATGCATAAATAAGTTTTACAAAATGTTGTTTTCTATCTGCTTCTTTTGAATCTGTCTGGCAGGCACTATTCTTACTGTGCATTGCTTTGTTACCGCTTGACGTCATTATGTGTGATTTTGGTTCCACTCTATTTTCACATCCTTCTGAGACAATCTCACCTTTGTCATCCAAAGTTCCTAAAAATATTATAAAAAAAACATGTTAAGTTAAATTATTTGTCAAAACCAGACATTTATATAAGCCTATGTATATGATTTATTATAATAAGAAAGCAATCACTGGATCTCCATAACACAAAATAGCAATCACTAGACAATTGTACGAGGGTAAGTTAATAAATAAGTAAGTCATAAATGATTGTAGAAAAATAACTTGACTTGCCCTCGTAACTTTTTTCTACCCAACTATGCACCACTTTACTGGGAATCGGTAAGGCTAAGTCCACTGAAAACCCACCTTGGTGGGAGACATTTCGCGAATGACGCCGAAGTTAAATGTGAAGTGAAAATGTGGTTTAAAAAACAGAGCATGCAGTTCTATGCTGTCGGTTTGGGAGAAGTGATAAAACTATGGGATAAGTGCATCAATGTTGGTGGAAATTATGTTGAGAAACAAAGGGACAATATATGCATACAAATAAACTGGTTTCAAGTTGTTAGTTAGTTAGTCGACAGAACATCCTCATTGCACATCGAACCATTCAGTCCATAAGTGCTCGGATCCCCTCCTCAGCAAATCCTGCAGCGTGTGGCTAACGACACCAGTTCTATGTTGGTTTATCAATCTTCTTTGGCTTCCTGTGTAGTGTTCTTGTTTGGCCACCCCTCTTTTAATTTGCTGTTCTCGCCATGGTTGCAGATTCACAGTCATCACTTGGTTCTCGCAAAAGTCTTACTTCTCGTAGAGCATTTAGAATGTCAGCCTGGTCCATGGCGCGTCCGCCCTCCACAGTAGCCTTACCTGCGAGCTTGTCAGCCCGCTCATTTCCTTGTACTCCCACATGCCCTGGCACAAAGATGAAACTAATCTTTGCCAGCCGAGACCGCTCCAGAGACAGCAACCATTCTCTTTGGATCCACCCCACCTCTATCCGCTTGATCATGCTCATTGAGTCACTAAGGAAACATGCCCTAGTGAATGTCTGTGACTTGAGCCATGTTATTGCTTTGCTTACTGCCATGACTTCCATAGTCAGGCTACTTGTGGTCTCAGCAAAAGCACCAGAGTCCACCTTCACAATTCTCCCACCGGCCTGAGCCGTAAAGGCCCATGAGCTTCTCACATGTTGGACGACCGACCCATCTGTGTAAATGACAGCATCACCGTCTAGCGAATTCTCGAAAATCAACGCTTATACTTCCGCCTCCACAGCAGCCAGAATTTCTCATCTGCATTTTCTGTCTAGTTGGATGCAAACTGAAAAGGGCGTGCAGAAATCTGTTGGCACTTGTACCCACTCCTCCCCAGGTTCTAAGTCCTCAAGTGAACACACCTGTTGAAGAATGTATTCAGCTTGACCCATCAACAACCGTCCTCTTTTTAACCTGTTGCCCTTCACCTTCCTAATTTCACTATGCAGTGGATGTTGTGTGTTTGTGGTTTCAAGTTGTTATCATATTTAGTTATTTTTCTACAGCCATTTGTGACTTACTTATGGATTTCCCCTCATATTATGTTGATCAAGCAAAGCATGTGAACTTGCCATGAACCCCACGGCACTTTATTTGTTCTTGAGTATGAGGGCAAGTCATTAAGAAACAATTCTGTGAATAACTGGTTAGGATAGTGTGAGCGAGAAATTGTGTGCATATGTCTCAACATAATCCTCATGCCTGACAACACACTTCGTCCACAGAAATGGTGTGCATGATATGTCTCAACATAATCCTCATGCCTGACAACACACTTCGTCCACAGAAATGGTGTGTGTGATGTCTCAACATAATCCCCATGCCTGACAACACACTTTGTCCACCTGTTCACTAGTCCTTGACCTTCACTAGTCTATTTAATGTCTGCTAGGAATCATCTTTTGGGTGAGCCCTTAAAAGAATCTTGCAAGCACCCCCCCCCCCCCCCCCCCCCCCCCCCCCCCCCCGAAATGACCTCATTATCTGAAACATTTTTCGAAGATCAAAACAAGTGAAAGTCTCATGACGCCAAGTCTGGACTGTATGCTGGATGTTTCGAGAGCTCAAATTCCAGAGCACGTAGTGTATGTACTTTATGCAAAATCATATGAGGGCGGATGTCATCTTGCAACATCAATACAATAGGAGTCCGTGTCATTTTAATCGTATCACTAGAATTTCACTGTATGAGCACTGGCACAGTTTCACCCTTTCCCTGGAATGAAAATGCATCTGACATCCCAACAGATGGTTATCATGACTTTCCCAGTGAATTCCTGCATTTTGAATTTTGCCTTATCCGTATATAATGGATATTTCCACTGCATTTTACTCTCTGGTTCTTAATGATGCAAACGGGACTCATCTCTTGTCAAGATTTGCTGGAGAAAAGCACTCATGGCGGACCAAATGTTTCAAACAAATGGTCTACATTTGAGCTCACTGGAAAGCTGTCTTTTGTACTCAGCAAGAGGTCACAGATTGTGAGAATTGTATGATATTTTGCCCTGGCCATGTGGGATTGCGAGGGAATGAACAGACTGATTGATAGACTGGCAGGGAATGCACCTGTTGGTGGTAGATTACCAATGGGCAAAGGTTGTCGTGCGCCTGTGGGACCAGGTGGAGAAGATGGGGAACAGAGTGATAACCCACATGTGGAAAGGATGAGATTGCGGGGGAGTGGCAGGGGAAGACCAGGAGAACTTTCAATCAGATAGCAGTGGGAACGATTAGTAGTGTGACTCTTCACTGGCTGTTGAACGAGGGTAGGAGCACAGATAGGAGTGCAGTGATGTCAGTTCTTAGCTCAACTCAACTTTTGTACTCAGCCCCGTTACTCATGTTGAAATTCCGAGTATTTTTTGTTTTCATCAATAGTGAGTCATCTATTGTCATGGACTAGTTGGTCGATGTGCCGTTTCACTGTGTCAGTTGGTACCCTTTATGGTTTTTCAATGACATTTCGTCTTCCATTATGAAATCGTTCTACCCATTCCTATACTTGCCCTTGACTCAAATGACTGTCTACATTTTGAATCATCATTCTTCTATAGATTTCACAAGTTTCAAACCCTCTGACTAAAACAACCCAAAAAAATAACGCCATGTTGACTGTCGGCAGCCATTTTGTAACCACTATTGCGCAAGCGTCAACTGCTAGATTATTACGACCTCAACATGGAGTATTGCTTAAGACTATCTTTTGTAAATGATTTTATTGCCTGGACGTGGATTTTGAATCAATTGTTGCACCTATCCTACCATGCACCCTCGTAGCCAATCTCTTCACTACCAGCCCCATGTTTTTATGACCCTGCACAGGTATTAGTTGTTCTCTGGCATTCTGACCTCTTCTCTCCTCTGCCAATGTTCACAATCATACACACTTCTCTGATTGTGTCCTCTCCTCTCCCAAAGTTCTCAATCATACACACTTCTCTGATTGTGTCCTCTCCTCTCCCAATGTTCTCAATCATACACACTTCTCTGATTGTGTCCTCAGCCTGAGCCATTCATGATCTCCCTGTTGCCAGCCCATGGCTATCTGAATAGAGATAAAACAATAGTGCTCGTAGACAGCCAATCCTCAAAAACATATGTAATACTAATTGGATAAAGAAAATAGTAGTACCTGTATAAAGCCATAAACAGTGTTCTGGATCTGGTTTATATTCCATCCATGCCGAGATGGCATCCACTACAGAATCTTCAGAGCTTGTTGCCAGGAGATCACTTTTGATAACTTTGTAAAAATAATCAAATGGAAGCTGGAGGAAACTTTCAGTGTTCCTAACATGCTCAAAGTTTTCAATGATATAAACCAGGCAACTATCAATCACTAGTTGTGAAGAATACACGATAGCATTATTGAGGAAAAGGAAACAATTGTCAACAGACAGACTGTGTATCACGAACTGTTCACAATCCTCAGTCAAGTATTCAATCTGCAACAGATGTGTAGCAGACCACACATCTAACACAATAGCCTCAGTGAGTCCATCTGTACCTTTGTATATAGAGTTGATGATTATTCCAAATGTCTCTTTTGACATTCTATTAAGTATGACTCTACCATCAAGGGACTCTTTCATTTGTGACCGAAACAGACCTTGGAAGAAACCAGAGCAAGCGCTCAGAATATTGCGGTGACAAGAGAAGGATTTGTCCTCAACCACAATAGTACAGTCAGTGAAATCACCCTCCTCCAACAGGTTTCCTACACATTTCTGTAGACCATGAGCTAGCCTACATTTGACTGCCATGCTCGTTTTACCACAAGCTGAAACAAATAGAGAAAGAATAACATTATGTTGACATTCTTATTAAATGTGAATTGTTTATTTGTCGCAGCATTTCACAAGATGAAGAGCATATCTTCTTTCATTCACCCAATACGTTTTTTGTTTTGTCTTTGGATGTAAATGTGTTTGCCTGTTTACAGCAGCTTCAATATTTGTGCCTATGGCCAAACATCCCACTCATTCCCACCATGTAGTGTCTGGGTTAACCTCTCCGGTCATTTTCTAAGGCCCCAGAGTGGAGACATCCTCTTCACTCTTCCATCTACACGTTTGCCAAAACTATAGACCTTGCCCATCAAGAATAGTTGTATACATGAGGGTCAGCCCTTAAGGGGAGGCAGGGGCAGAACATGGGCATTCCCCATCATCTATGTAGACTTCCACAACTGTAGAGCCGACACGACACTCTAGTAGTAGTGGCCTCACTCAAGGGTCATCACATTCTGAGTATCATATTCTGAGTATCGCTGCTTAGTCTCACTTGCATGTATTTGGCTTCCTGTTCATCACCTGTTGTTTTTTCCTATGTGAATGCATCATGCACTGTTAATGAACGAAAGATGAGTGATTGGAAGGGCCAAATGTAAGACGGGCCTACGCGCCCAATTTGTTACCCTTTGAAAATAAAGATCAATTCAATTCAATTCACCTGCTGCATCATTAGACAGCAGAAAAAGGCAGTCCGTAGATTTGAGGCTGCAGTGACCTCCATACAGTTAACGCTTTTCACCACCTAAATGCCTCAGGGTAAATGTAGCAGTTTAGAGATATTGATTACCTTCGCGCAGATAACGCATTTTGCCACCTAAATCCTCGAGACAAACATACATACACATATCTAAACTCCAGCAAGACACCAGTCTACTCTAGCAAATAAAGAAGGTGCTGAAGTCGAAGGCAACCAGCCAGGAGAGGCACCAAAGTCTTCAGGACGGTATGCAAAAACACAATAGGAATAGGTTTATAACTGCAAAATGTTATGATGCTCGCCCTGATATGGACCTCTAGGCAGCTGCTGTACCAGGCCCTATGCCTCTAAAGGGTTCAATCACAGCAACTGGAGGTCCTTCTCAGATTCCATGTGGAGCTAGGAGACATGAGAATAGAGTGTCTCGCCATACAAGACAAAGACTGAAAGAAGTGTACTGGAATGCTGAGGGAATTACGGGTGCACACACACACAAATAGAACGAATGTCTACGAGGGCTTCCAGGATAAACAGGAGACAGTGGCGGTAGCTCTTGACCTGGAGGATGCGTATAACAGGGTCAGTTATGATCGGTTAATACATACACTGTTGGACATGGAAGTCTGTTCTTGCCTTGTTAGATGGGTTGCGGCAGTCCTTTATGAGCGTAAGGTTGCACTGCGCGTGGATTCCTGGACTTCTGATCCCTGTACTATTACAACTGGGTTGCTGCAGGGATCTGCCTTGTCCCTAGTGCTCCTTAATGTCTACACCAGCAAAATCGCAGCTATTGAGACACCAGGTGTGGGTAGAATCTTGACATTTGCAGATAATGTGCTGGTGTATAGACAGGGCAGAGACAGGGCCAGTTTGGCAAAAGACTTACAGGTGGCAGTAAACAGGGTAGCAGAGTGGTGCAGGGACACAGGGGCCATTATACACCCAGACAAGGCATCGGTTGTGTGGTACTCCCTGGATAACCGGATTGTCAAGACAGATGTCCCAGGTATTATGTTGAATGGATGTCCTCTTAGTCGAGAGAGTAAATTGAAGTACTTGGGTATCACCTTTGACAGGTATTTGTCTTTTAAGGATCTTGTGGAAGCTTTGGTGGTGAAGGCTGGTATGGGACTTAATGCATTGAGGGCTATGGCAGCAACCGGGGTAGACCAGAGGATGCTGCACAGGCTCATTCAGCAGTTAATAATTTCTGTCATTGAGTATGGTTTGGGGCTGCTGACAGTATCAAAGAACCAGCTTGAAAGGTTGGAGCACATACAGAATGCTGCCATGCGGTTAATCCTGGGGTGCACAAGGGACACGCCAATTATATGCATGAGGCATATCCTGGCGCTACCAACATAGACGGATAGGCATAGGGTCCTTCAGGCCAAATGGTCCAGGCTGATCCAGAGCAACACATATAACGGTGACATAGTCTTCTACACCGATGGGTCTGTGGTGACAAACAGACGTAGTGGCTGGGGCTTTATTGCAAAGGCTAATGGATGTGTCTTGAAAAAGGAGAGTCTGGCATATGAGACTACGACCTCCAGCATGAGAATGGAGGTGGAGGCAGTAACAGTGGCATTTCGGTGGCTAGAAGAGACCACTGCAACACACATTGTATTCACTATGGATTCAAAGAGTATGCATAGTAAGGTGGAGAAAGGAATGTTTGGTGTGGAATGGCTCTCGTCGCTTCAGAGGTCACAGATTGTGAGAGTTGTAAGGATATTTTGCCCTGGTCATGCGGGGGTATGGGGGAATGAACAGATTGATAGGCTAGCAGGGAATGCACATCTTGGTGGTAGTTTGCCTATGGACAAGGGGGAGGTGGTCATGCTCTTGTGGGACCAGGTGGAAAAGGCGGAGGAACAGATTGAGAACCCATATGTGGAAAGAATGAGATTGCGGGGGATTGGCAGGGGTTCTGGAAGAATATCAAAACTGAGAGGGAAGACCAGGAAAACTTTTAATCAGATAGCGGTGGGAACGATTAGTAGCATGACTCTTCGCTGGCTGTTGAACGAGGGGACTGAGCACGTATGGGAATGTCCTGAGTGCAGTAATGTCGGTTCTTAACTCAACTCAGCTAGAACTAGAAAACATCTTGAATGATGAACAAGGAAATGTGTCTTGCATGCAAGAAACTCACATCAATGAAAACATTGCCTTCACAATCAGAGGCTACTTGTGTTAACGATCTGACTGAAAAGACAGCCGTAAAGGTGGGATACTGACCCTTGTAAAGGATAATATCACTGCTTCCCAAATTCAAGTATATACTGAAAGGGTGGAGTATGAGACCTTTAAACTCAAGATAGACAATACAGATCGACATCTAATCAATAACTACTGTCCAAGCGACCTCCCCTAGGCACTAGTTACAATCCAAACAAAAGAAAAATGACCAGAGAGGAGAGAGACTGGAGGATGGTACAATAAGAATATATTTATCTTGGTTTACAAGCCCTTCGACCCACCTACCTTGTTCTTGAGACCATAGCATACTACAAGTACACTTGACCTAGCTTTTCATGCTCCAGACCTGGAATGGAACATCTCACAAATTGTTGAGAAGCAACTCTGTGCCAGTGACCATCGGCCAGTCTTTCTATTTTAGAAAATATGCTTGAAAGTGAAGAGAGAAAGAAACTAGTGCTTGCGACATGGATAGACCAAAAGAAAGCCTTTGACAAAGTCTAGAAAGAAGATCTGATGAAGAAACTTAGAAACTATAAAGTTTATGGAAGAATGTATAAATGAGTGAAAGTATATTTGCACAACAGAACAGCCCGAGTACAGATAGATGGACTCAAATTTTCCTGCCTTATGGTGTGCCCCATTGTGGGGCCACGTCCACCATAATTTTGTTAATCTTGTGCATTAATTACGTTGTCGAACTACCATATGGAATTATTTGGCAATGTAGGCTGATAATCTGGTCCTATGGAGCACAAAGGAACATGTATCAGTGGCCATCATTTTCTTACAAAGAGCTATAGATGCATTATTTGTATGGGAAAATATTTTCAATATATACACAGAAAAGTGCAGCACTACTCTATTTACTCTCTTCCCTAAGCAAAATAAGCAAGCGCCATCTACATAAATGACAATGATGACATGGTGGAGACAAATCAGAAACATGGTGGATGACAATGGTAGCAGATGACATAGTGCATGATTCCAACATCATCCATTCATTCAAATATCATATGACAATAACAAATGCCATCTTAGTTTCTGCAGAATAGGTCAGTCTTCTTCTTTTTCTTCTTCTTCTTCTTCTGCATTCATCCAGAGTGTTGTTTAATTCAGATGTAACTGCGGTGTGTCACGCTATGTACCCTTGGGCCAAAACCCTTAGGCCAACACCAACACATCCGACTTTAGCGTGTGTTTTTTAATCAGGTTAGCCATTGTTGTGGTGCCTTCCACATCCCATTTGGTCAAGTTGAATGGCCTAGAACATCGTGGTCAGCCCTCAAAGGAAGGCAGGGGCAGACCATGGGCATTATCCAAGGGGGCTTCCATAATTGCAGAGCCGTCACATAGCACTCTGGTACTGGGCTCACACCCAATTCTTCTTCTTCTTTCATTCGCTTGAAATATGTCTATAACTGCAATGTTGTCTCTTGTATGAATCTAACAGTCTTTTTTAGTTCACTCAGCGGTCCATAGAGTTTATCTTCCACTGTTGTCTCTCTAGGCCAGAAGGTTCGCCTGGATATCACACCCAATGAATCATCACATCCTGCTCATGGCTGCTTTAATTCCTCACTTCCATATATTGGGCATTTTGTTTGCTGCCGGCCACTCCCTGCACAAACCAGGATAGGTCAGGATGCAAACGACATCTACTCAGCAAGCTTTTGCTTCAGACTTTCCACGAATGGGTTAGCCTGCCAAGCAATATTCCCATTTAGGCTTTTTGAGGGACATGTGACACTCACTGTTGTGGTGTCGTTCACATCTCAGCTGGTCAAGTTAGAACGACCAAAAGACACCACGGTCAACCCTCAAGGGAAGGCAGGGACAGATCATGGTTTATAAATTAACATGATAGAACATATATTTGAAGTCAGTTTTCACATCCTTCTATGACCCATTTGAGACAATCTCGAATGGCAACATTGACATCATGCCTGATCATTTTTGAAGACTAAATTTTTAAATGTAACTGTTGCATTACTTTGATCATGTTTTTCCAATTGGGTTATTTACTAATGAATACCACCACAGCTACATAGACCTTGAAAAACCAAATCAAGCGGTACCTCAATGAAGCCTGTATGTCAATTCTAAGCGGACACACAGGAGAGCTGCACAGCTGCGGAATCATGAAAACTTTTTGGTTCAAGATCCCAACACTCTATTGTGAATGTCTCCGCTTAGAAATAATATACAGGCATTGTTGAGGAAGCGTTGGATTTGGTTTTTCAAGGCCCATCTATCTGTGGTGGTCTCATTAATGAATACTCAATTCGAAAAACAGCATTGTCATTAGGTAACCTACTAACGGGACTTCTTCTTCTTCAGCGTTCCGAGCCATTGAGGTTCTTTGCTGCAGATACAATCCATCTCCATTCGTCTCTCTGGTGGACCTTCTCTTGCCAGTCGTTGATTCCAAGTGCTTGTAGGTCTGTATATGTATTATCTCTCCACCACCTTATTGGTCTACCTCGGGGTCTACGGTCATTTATTTCCTGAGTGTAAGCGAGTTTTGTTTCCCTATTATCTTCCATTCTTTCTATACGCCCCAGCCATTGTAGTCTATTAGCCTTCATGATACCAATGATTAGTGCGGACTTAAACAGATCATAAATGTCTTTGTTACTTCTTCTTTTCCTCTCCACTTTGTGTATCCCTAATGGGTCCAAAGATGCGTCTTAAAACTTTGTTCTCAAAGGTTTGTAACAAGGCTTCGTCTCCTTTAGTTGTACTCCAGGTTTCAGAGCCATACAGCACAACTGGTCTGATCAGTGTTTTGTATATTGTGATTTTGGTGTTACGAGATAGCGCATTTGATTTTAGTAGATGTTGTAGTGCATAGTATATCTTATTTCCAGAATTGATTCTAGTTTGTATTTCTTCCCTTATGATGTTGGAGCAGTTGAAGATTGTACCCAGGTATTTGTATGTTTCTGTTCTTTTAATGGTCATATTATCTATTTGTATGTGGCCAGAGTTTTTAGCCATTCCTTCTCTTGAAATTACCATATATTCTGTCTTATCTTGGTTGATAACCAGCCCCATTTGTTGGGCATTTTCCTTTGAGCGAGTCAATATTTCTAATGTCTTTTGTTCATTTTCCCCTATAATATCAATATCATCTGCATAACCATAAGCTTGGATGTTCCTCCAATATCACATTTCTCCTTTACCTTCCTTACAACTTTCTCTAGAGCCAGATTGAAGAGTAGCGGTGATAGTGCATCACACTGTTTCAAGCCAGATGTTATTTGGAAAGGGTCTGATTTCCTGCCTTTATATGTTACTATATTATAAGTATCTTCCATGCATAGTCTGGTCATGTTGATTAACTTCCTTGGTATTCCAAATTCCTGCAAAGCATTCCATAGACTATTCCTATGGACACTATCACAAGCCTTTTTAAAATTCACATTATTTTATATTCCCAATTTTTCTCGGCTATTTGTCGTAAGATAAATATCCGATCTATTGTTGATCTGTTTTGTCTAAAACCCGCCTGGTAGTCACCCAATATGTCTTCTGAATATGGTTTTAGTCTATTTAGTGATACTGCGGATAGTATCTTATAGCTTGTGGACAGTAGTGATATTCCTCTATAATTTTCACATGGGAACTTGTCTCCTTTCTTAAAGATCTTCTTCTTCTTCTTCTTCTTCAGCGTTCCGAGCCATTGAGGTTCTTTGCTGCAAATACAATCCGTCTCCATTTGTCTCTCTGGTGGACCTTCTCTTGCCAGTCGTTGATTCCAAGTGCTTCTTAAAGATAGGTATCAATAAAGACTCTTTCCAGTCATGGGGTAATTCTTCTGTCCTCCAGATTTTTATTATTAGTTTGTATAGCTTTAGATGTAATGCATGGCCACCTGCCTTTATAAATTCAGCAGCAATTCCATCATCCCCAGTTGCCTTATTGTTTTTAAGTCGTGTGATTACATATAGGATTTCTTCAAATGCAGGTTCTTCAATTTGTGGTTCACACGTTAGAACCTCTTCCTGTGGGAAAGTGTTACTTGGAGCTTCACAATTTAGTAATTCAACAAAATATTCTGTCCACGTGTTGCACATTTCCTCATTGGTATTTATCATAATCCCATTTGTGTCTTTTAAACCATATGTGTTGTGTTGGTGCCCTCGTTTCATTGACTTCAGTTCTTTAAAAAACTTTCTGGATTCGTTTTTCTGGTGATTAGTTTCCATATCTCTGATTATATTACTCATATATTCTCGCTTCTGCTGTCGAACTATTTTTGTAGCCTCTTTACATTCATTTCTATATTGCTCTTCCTTTTGGATGTTGTTGTCATTTAATCATAAATGTCTGGCATTCTTTTTCCTAATGACTGCTTCTTTACATTTTTTATTGAACCATCTGTTCTTTCTATGCATGGTTAACACACCGAGACATTCTTCTGCGGTAGATTGAATTGTATTCTTGATGTTCAACCAAGTTTGGTCAATGCTTTCCTCCAAAGGGTTTTGCAGAGTTTAAAGTTTACATTTTATTTCATCTGTAAATTTTGGTTCCAAATGTTGCTGTATGTAGCCGGGGCGCAGTGTTGGGGTGAGCGCCTAACAACATTGCTTAAATACCCAATGGCTCATGAATACATAACCTCTGCAGCAAAAGTCCAACTCCTGGCCTTCACGTGGCGGAACTGTTTTAACTAACAGGAGAAGGGGCGATGGCGAGTTTCTGGCGACGAAAAATAACCAGTATGCTCTAGATGTGTATGCATGCACATGCATGCGCAGACACATGTGTGCGGGCGTACACATCTACACTCGAGTGAGACCACAGGCTGCTCTAGCAAAGGTGCTGAAGATGGAGGCAACCAGCCAGGAGGCGCACCACACGCAATCATGCAAAATGGAATATGTCAACTACTGCTAAATATTATGGTGCTCGCCCTGCTTTGGACCCCCAGGCAGGTGTAGTGCCGGGCCCTATGTCTCGAAAGGGTCCAACCACAACTATTGGAGGTCCTTCTCATATGTCCTGTGCAGCCAGGGGACATGAGAATAGGACGGCTGGCCATATTAAACAAAGACTTAAAATAATGCACTGGAATGCGGAGGCAGTCAGCAACAAAAAAATAGAATTAGAAAACATCTTGGACCAAGAAAAAGTAAGCATATGTTGCTTGCAAGAAACTCACCTCAACGAAAATATAGCCTTCAAAATCAGAGGCTACCAGTGTTACCAATATGACCGAAAGGACAGGCGAAAAGGTGGGATACTGACCCTTGTAAAAAATAACATCATTGCTTCCCAAATCGAAGTCTACATGGAAGGGGTTGAGTATCAAACACTTAAACTTGAGACAGGTAAAACAGACCTACATCTGATCAATTACTACTGTCCAAGTGACCGCCCACAGGCACTGGATGCACTCCATTAAAAGAAAAAATGATTGTGTGTGGCGATTTCAACAGCCACTCGCAGAGTTGGGGCTATGATCACATGGACTAGAGAGGAGAGAGACTGGAAGACTGGCAGGATGAGAATAGATTCGTCTTGATTAACAAGCCGTCCGACCCACATACTTTCTACTCGAGATCATGGCCCACTACAACTACACCTGACCTGGCTTTTCATTCACCAGACCTGGAGTGGAACATTACACGAATTGTTGGGAAACTTGGTGGCAGTGACCATCGGCCAGTCTTTCTAACCGTAGAAAATAAGCTTGTAAGTGAAAGCAGCACCCGCTCGAGGTGGAACTACAAGAAAGCAGACTGGGCAATATACAAGCATCGCACCAGCATACTGGTTAGAAACCTGAACACTGAGAAAGACATAAATAAAGTAGTTGAAGAGTTTGGGAAATTCATACTACAGGCAGCACGAGAAACAGTACCAAGAGGAGCCCGTAAACAATATAAACCCTACTGGAGTAGTGAACTGGAACAGTTGCATAATGATGTGGAAGTGTGTAGAAAGCAAGCAGAGGCCAATCACAGCCAACAGCACAATAAATTCCAGCATGCAAAAGCCAAATTTCAAAGGGCCAAGCTGCAGGCTAGACGGAAAAGCTGGCAGGAGAAAACGGAGTCTCTGAACTTTGAAAGAGACACAAGGAAATTGTGGAAGCTAATAAAACAGCTTAATGACGAGGGCACAGCGAGAAACTCAAAAATTGCGCTACATAAAGATGGAAAAATCTTAACAAGAAAGCAAGCAGCTGACCATTTTGCGGACTCATTCGCACAAGATAACAATATCAAAATTAGTCCAGAGAAACAACAAGAGATTCGAGAGAAACGACAACATACAGGACAGAAGGAAATAGTACATGAGGTTCTGGAGGCACCCATCACAATCAGCGAACTGGAGCTAGCCATATCGAAACTGAAAATGAGAAAGTCACCAGGAGCTGATGGTATCTCCAATGAAATGATCAGGAACCTAGGAACAGAGGCCAAAACAAAGCTGTTGCAGATCTTCAATAACAGCTGGACCTTAGGCAGTGTTCCACAAGCCTGGAGAGAAGCAATCATGATACCCCTCCTAAAATCAGGGAAAGATGGTTCCATTGCCTCTAGCTACAGACCAATTAGCCTCACCAGCTGTCTCTGCAAAACACTGGAGCGCATCATCAATCACAGACTGCAGTGGTACATTGAAAGTAAAAACATCCTTGTGCCACAGCAGGCTGGCTTTAGGCAGTGCTACTCTATGGAAGATCAGACAACCTACCTCTCTCAAGAAATTGAGGATGCATTCCAAGAGAAGAAGCTGGTGCTTGCGGCATGGATAGATCTGAAGAAAGCCTTTGACAAAGTCTGGAAAGAAGGTCTGATGAAGAAACTGAGAAACTGCAAAGTCAATGGAAGAATGTACAAATGGGTGAAAGCATATTTGCACAATAGAAGAGCCCGAGTACAGATAGACGGACTCAAGAGCAAGAAAGTACTACTGCATCACAGTGTTCCCCAGGGCGGAGTCTTGTCTCCCAGACTCTTTCTAATCTTCATCAATGATCTCGTTGCTAATCTACCGCATGGAATTAAAGCGGCAATGTACGCCGACGACCTGGTTTTATAGAGCACAAATGAACATGCATCAGTGGCCACCAAATTGCTACAAAGAGCTGTAGATACATTTGTTGCATGGGCAAATAGATGGTGTGTCAGCATAAACACTGACAAGTGCAGCACCACCCTATTTACCCTCTTTTCAAAACAAAAGGCAGGGATCATCCAGATAAATGGAACACCCCTAAGAGAAGATAAAGAACCAACATACTTTGGAGTAACATTTGATGGCAGACTGACATGGAGAAAGCACATCAACAAAGCAGTAGCAAAAGCCAGAAGGAAAATAGCCATCCTGAGAAAGCTAAGTGGAACCACATGGGGAGCCAGTACGAAAATACTTAGCAAAGTTTACCAACAGAGCATACGACCACACCTGGAATACATGTCAACTGCGTGGTGTTCAGCATCAAAAACCACACTACAAGAGCTGGACAAAGTGCAAAATCAAGCACTTAGAGTCATCACAGGAGGGATGAGATCAACCCATATAGTGGAAATGGAGAAGATGGGGAGGACACAAGCACTCAGTGAGCGCAGAGATACGAAAACACTAATACAAGCAGAAAAGCTCCTCAGCTTGCCAGGCCACCCTATGAAAAACAGATTTGAAAACCTAGCTATGGGGCGGTAGAAAAGAAGTAGTTTTATCCACCAGGCCAAACGACTCTGCAGAGAAACCACCGATCTGCCCACAGTTGGTATCCCACTAACAACTATTCCAGAGCAAACTCCATGGAAAAATGAGCATAGACTATCATTACAAATCGAGACAAAAGTGAGAGGAATATTTGACAAGGAAGAACAGAACAGTGTGCAGCGCAGAACAGCCACTCTCAGCTTCCTTGATGAAGAATACCCACAGGATCTCTGGATCCGAGTCTACACAGATGGGTCAGCACGAAATGCTGTTCGAAATGGAGGAGCGGGAGTGTACATAGAATACCCAAATAATACTAGGGACACAGCCAGAATACCAACAGGAAAGTATTGCCATAACTATGATGCTGAAATTGAGGCAATCAAGATAGCAACATAGAAATTACTAAATACCAGCAATGGTACACAACCTGTGGTGCTATTGACAAATGCAAAATCAGTACTCGAGGCGCTCCTGTCTGGGAAATTGCCAGTACTAAGGACACTACTTTCTGAACTTAGCAGTCAGCATAAGGTAACCATACAGTGGATACCATCCCACTTTGGAGTACCCGGAAACGACAGTGCTGATCAATTGGCTAAGGAAGGAGCCTGATGTGCCCATTACATACCACCAAAAGAAAAGAATGATCAAATCAGTCAGAAAGCCACCAAAACCTGTTCAAGATGACTACCATGTTATGGACAGACCAGAACAAGTCATTATTCTGCGCCTCAGAACAGGACACAATAGATTTCACAACCACATGTATACAAAATTCAAGATTGGTGAAACAGCCATGTGCACATGTGGATTGGCGTCGTAGACAGCAGAGCACATACTCCAAGAGTGCCCATACTACAACATACCCAGGCATACCGTCTGGCCTAGAGAGACGACAGTGGAAGATAAACTCTATGGACCGCTGTGTGAACTAAAAGAGACTGTTAGATTTATAGGAGAGACAACATTGCAGATATAGACATATTTCAAGGGAAGGAAAGAAGAAGGCGAATCTGTAAATTTCTCTTTGACTGTAATTTCTTGTAGTTTTTCTCTGTTATATTTTGGGTGTGATCTTTGTAATTTAGTATAGAAAGCTCTCTTAAGTTTTATTGTAAATTTTGCTCCAACGAGGAAGTGGTCGCTGTGGCACTCAGCTCCTCTATAACTTCTATACTGTGACTGGTGATCAGAATAAATCACTCTGAATCTAAACACCGAATTCCATCCATTTTCCCAGCGGTTCATTGTCTTGATTTAATGAGTTATTTTGGGAACATATTCCTATACAACTGAAAACAATTGAATAACACGCCTACATGACCTCAGTTGAGTCAAGAACGATATAATTATAACCGACATTACGGCTCTAGACACATTCTACGTGCTCCGTCCTCCTCTTCAACGGCCAGCAAAGGGTCCAAATTAATGGTACCAGCTGCAGTCTTATTATGTCCCCGTCTGGCCTTTCCTCGGAGTATGGAGTGTCAGTCAGTCCGGGTCATCAGAGTTGAGTCTGTTGGTTGAGTTACTCCCTTCTAACTTGTTGTTGTATGTATGTTAATGTATATCATATGTTTGATCTACGGGACGGCCGTCTCTATTACCTATTAACTTTACTCATACTTTTAAAAACATGCATATTTATGACGTTGTTGTTAAACGTGGCTATAACACATATCTTCTAACACCAAACATACAAATCCATCTGCCACAGACGCAAACAACATGAATAAATGTGAAAACAATACCCGTTCTTGGAGAGATGTTTTCAAACTGTCAGTTAAGTTTGGCGGAAACAATAATAGGCCGTGTCTGGTAACGGAAGTACAAGGGAGGCAATCCTCAGGGGACAGTACTCGGGTTTAGTCTATGGTGAGGGGGTGGGGGGGGGGGATATCGAGGTAATGAAATGCGTTATATACTGTCATATACTGCCTATAATACCTTGCGGTGTAGGACGGGGGGGGGGGGGGATATCGATGTAATGAAATGCGTTATATACTGTCATTTACTGCCTATAATACCTTGCGGTGTAGGACGGGGGGGGGGGGGGGGGGAGAATATCGATGTAATGAAATGCGTTATATACTGTCATTTACTGCCTATAATACCTTGCGGTGTAGGACGGGGGTGGGGAGGGGATATCGATGTAATGAAATGCGTTATATACTGTCATTTACTGCCTATAATACCTTGCGGTGTAGGACGGGGGGGGGAGAGGGGGGGGGAGAGAGAGATCGATGTAATGAAATGCGTTATATACTGTCATTTACTGCCTATAATACCTTGCGGTGTAGGACGGGGGGGGGGGGATATCGATGTAATGAAATGCGTTATATACTGTCATTTACTGCCTATAATACCTTGCGGTGTAGGACGGGGGGGGGGGGGGATATCGATGCAATGAAATGCGTTATATACTGTCATTTACTGCCTATAATACCTTGCGGTGTAGGAAGGGGGGGGGGATATCGATGTAATGAAATACGTTATATACTGTCATTTACTGCCTATAATACCTTGCGGTGTAGGACGGGGGGGGGGAGAGGCGATATCGATGTAATGAAATGCGTTATATACTGTCATTTACTGCCTATAATACCTTGCGGTGTAGGACGGGGGGGGGGATATCGATGTAATGAAATGCGTTATATACTGTCATTTACTGCCTATAATACCTTGCGGTGTAGGACGGGGGGGGGGGGGATATCGATGTAATGAAATGCGTTATATACTGTCATTTACTGCCTATAATACCTTGCGGTGTAGGACGGGGGGAGGGGGGATATCGATGTAATGAAATGCGTTATATACTGTCATTTACTGCCTATAATACCTTGCGGTGTAGGACGGGGGGGGGGGGAGAGGGGATATCGATGTAATGAAATGCGTTATATACTGTCATTTACTGCCTATAATACCTTGCGGTGTAGGACGGGGAGGGGGGGATATCGATGTAATGAAATGCGTTATATACTGTCATTTACTGCCTATAATACCTTGCGGTGTAGGACGGGGGGGGGGGGGGATATCGATGTAATGAAATGCGTTATATACTGTCATTTACTGCCTATAATACCTTGTGTTGTAGGACGGGGGGGGGGGGGAGATATCGATGTAATGAAATGCGTTATATATTGTCATTTACTGCCTATAATACCTTGTGTTGTAGGACGGGGGGGGGGGGGGATATCGATGTAATGAAATGCGTTATATATTGTCATTTACTGCCTATAATACCTTGCGGTGTAGGACGGGGGGGGGGGGGGGATATCGATGTAATGAAATGCGTTATATATTGTCATTTACTGCCTATAATACCTTGCGGTGTAGGATGGGGGGGGGGATATCGATGTATTGAAATGCGTTATATATTGTCATTTACTGCCTATAATACCTTGTGTTGTAGAACGGGGGGGGGGGGGGTATCTATGTAATGAAATGCGTTATATATTGTCATTTACTGCCTATAAAATACCTTGTGTTGTAGGACGGAGGGGGGGGGGGGATCAATTTACGATTTTTATTTGTCTCCTGTAGTACTTGGTCATTGGTTTTTCTGTCTGTCCATGGTATTCTTTGCATACGCTTCAGAGACCACATTTCTGACGTATGATCAACGGGAATAAATGAACTTCTATTTGCAGATGATCAGTGCCTGTTTTACAGCGATGAGGGCAGACTACAAAATCATATTACTAATCTGAGTTCAACCTGCAGCAGATACAATATGAGTATAAACACAGCCAAAACCGAAGTAATGCAAGTTAGCAGATCGCCAGGCCCACTAAATATACAGATAAATAACACACCTCTGAAACAAGTTAAAGAATTCAAATACCTTGGAAGTATGATCACAGAAGATGGCAGATTGGACAGAGAAATTGACATCAGATGTCAAAAAGCTAGTGCACTTACATATCAACTATCACCCTTACTGAAACATCCAAACATACCCATGTCCGCAAAACGACAGATAATAAACAGCATATTCACACCAACCCTATGCTACCAATCTCAAACCTGGACTTTATCCAAATTACACCTTCGCAAAATCGTCACCTGCGAAATGAGATGCCTGAGGAGAGCTGCCAACTTAACAATCCGAGACCGAGTAAGAAATGCTACTATCAGACAGACTGTGGGATCAACACCTTGTGCCACATTTATTGACAGACAGAAGATCAAGTGGTTTGGCCATGTCATTAGAATGCAACATCAACAACTACCATCACTGGCCTTACATCAAAGATCATCTGCGACGAGACCACGAGGACGTCCAAGAAGAAAATGGATTGACGACATCAGAGACATTGTACAACCTCACGGAATGACACTATCCAGTGCCGTCCACCGGGCGCTGGAACGCAAATTATTCCTCCCCACGACGCTTGACGGCAGAAGTGGAAGATGATGATGATGATGATGATGATGATGATCAACGGGAAACGTGTCTGATGTAATCCATGGCTTAGGTTGCTTTTTCTTGGTCGGAAGTTTGACGTTGGTCCAGGTTTCTCTGTTTGGACGGTAACCTCCAAGGGTAAAGGGGAAACAACCTTGCCTCTGTAGCTGACTTGATATTTTCCTGGCAATTAACTTCTTCAACAGCTTGGTTATTACCCGATATCCCTGATTTTTTTTTTTTTTTTTGGGGGGGGGGGGGGTGAGATTCGGTAATCTATGTTGATGGAGTGTTGACCCATGTGATTCAGTAATCTGTGTTGATGAAATGGTTATCAATGTGATACAGAAATCTGTGTTGAGACATTAACCACTGAACCAGTTAAACGGTCATGTCTTCCATGAAAGCCAACTGTTGCAAGCAGCCCTTGACTGTACAGTGTTTGCAACCTTTGACCTAATGTTTCATGACACGAAGGGATCAATGAGGCTGTATGAAAGGCATAGAAAAAAACACCTGTTGAACTGATACAGGAGAAAGTCGTTATCACAGTAGCAGCAGAAAGTGACCACCTGGCGTGTTTGACAGACAAGGGAGAGCTGTTCATGTCAGGTAATATTCTGGTGTTTGTTGACAATCTGGCATGTTTGACAGGTAATATTCTAGTGTTTGTTGACGATCTGGCATGTTTGACAGGTAATATTCTAGTGTTTGGTGGTAATTTGACATGTTTGACATACAAGCTCTTGACTTTAGGTAATATTCTAGTATTTGTTGACAATCTGGCATGTTTGACAAGCAAGGTGTTAACTTAAGGTAATATTCTAGTATTTGTTGACAATCTAACTTATTTGATAAATAGTTATATTGACAGCAGTCCCAATTTGTATTCATATGTTAAATAAAACTGATGTTCGATTATATTTTAACATCTGGTCAAAGAGAAATAACTCTAGAAATTGTGTCGAATTGTGCAACGAATGCACGGATAAATTCCCTTACTTACTTTTGTTATATTACTCGGCTGGTCTTATAAGTTCTTATTGTCTTGTATCTGCACTAGTTTGATCTATCAATCCGTTATGTGCTTCGGTCGTTTCCCAGTTCCTTATTTCATTCCCATTGAAGGAGGGTAAGGATGGAGGAATCATATTACTCGCCGATGGCCATAGCCCAGTTGTAAGGTATCTTATAGAGATATCTGCAACTCCAACTAATTCAGCTCTTCTCACCAGTCTCTCATGGCCCATGGCCGTTTATCCAACATAACCGCCATTAACCTGTATATCTATAATACACACCGTCCACCACCCTATGGATACGCCTAGTGGCGGGGCAGACCAAACAAAAACTGACTAAAAACACACTTACCATACACTCACACTGACCAAACACTCATTGACCAAAGACTCACTGACCAAAAACTCACTGACCAAACACAAACACTGACCAAACACACACACTGACCAAACATTCACTGGCGAAACACTGACCAAGTACACACGGACCAAACACACACTGACCAAACACACACTGACCAAACAAACACGGAAAAAACACACGCTGACCAAACAAAAACTGACTAAAAACACACTTACCATACACTCACACTGACCAAACACTCACTGATGAAACACTCACTGACCAAACACACACACTGACCAAACACACACACACTGACCAAACACACACTGACCAAACACACACTGACCAAACACACATTGACCAAACAAACAAGGAAAAAACACGCTGACCATACAAAAACTGACTAAAAACACACTTACCATACACTCACACTGACCAAACACTCACTAACCAAACACTCACTGACCAAACACTCACTGACCAAACATACACACTGACCAAACACACACTGACCAAACAAACACTGACCAAACACTCACTGACCAAACACTGACCAAATACACACGGACCAAACACACACTGACCAAACACACACTGACCAAACACACACTGACCAAACACACACGGACCAAACACACACGGGCTAAACACACACGGACCACACAAACACTGACCAAACAAACACTGACCAATCGCGCACTGACCAAACACACACTGACCAAACAAACACTGATCACACAAACACTGACCAAACACACACGGACCAAACACACACGGACCAAACAAACACTGACCAAACAAACACTGACCAATCGCGCACTGACCAAACACACACGGACCAAACATACACGGACCAAACAAACACTGACCAAACAAACATTTACCAAACACACACTGATAAAAAAAAAACACTGACTAAACACACACTGACTAAACATATACGAACACAACACACGCTGACCAAACAAACACAGACCAAACACACATTGACCAAACAAACATGGAAAAAACACACGCTGACCAAACAAAAACTGACTAAACACACACTTACCATACACTCACACTGACCAAACACTCACTGACTAAACACTCACTGACCAAACACACACTGACCAAACACTCACTGACCAAACACACACACTGACCAAACATTCACTGACCAAATACACACGGACCAAACACACACTGACCAAACACACACTGACCAAACTCACACTGACCAAACACACACTGACCAAACAAACACGGAAAAAACACACGCTGACCAAACAAAAACTGACCAAACACACACTGACCAAACACTCACTGACCAAACACACACTGACCAAACACACACTGACCAAACCTATACGGACCAAACCTATAAGGACCAAACACACACGGACCAAACACACACGGACCAAACACACCCGGACGAAACACACACTGCCAAAACAAACATGGACCAAACACACACTGACCAAACAAACACGGACCAAACATACACGGACCAAACACACAAGGACCAAACACACACTGACTTAACAAACAGTGACCAAACACACAATGACCAAACACACACGGACCAAACACACATGGACCAAACACACACTGACCAAACAAATACTGACCACACACACACGGACCAAACACACACTGAACAAACAAACACTGACCAAACATACACGGACCAAACACACAACGACCAAACACACAATGACTTAACAAACAGTGACCAAACACACACGAACCAAACAAACACTGACCAAACACACACTGAACAAACACTGAATAAACAAACACTGATCAAAGTCACACTGACCAAACAAACACTGACCAAACACACACTGACCAAACAAACACGGAAAAAACACACGCTGACCAAACAAAAACTGACCAAACACACACTGACCAAACACTCACTGAGCAAACACACACTGACCAAACACACACTGACCAAACCTATACGGACCAAACCTATAAGGACCAAACACACACGGACCAAACACACACGGACCAAACACACCCGGACGAAACACACACTGCCAAAACAAACATGGACCAAACATACACTGACCAAACAAACACGGACCAAACATACACGGACCAAACACACAAGGACCAAACACACATTGACTTAACAAACAGTGACCAAACACACAATGACCAAACACACACGGACCAAACACACATGGACCAAACACACACTGACCAAACAAATACTGACCACACACACACGGACCAAACACACACTGAACAAACAAACACTGACCAAACATACACGGACCAAACACACAAGGACCAAACACACAATGACTTAACAAACAGTGACCAAACACACACGGACCAAACAAACACTGACCAAACACACACTGAACAAACACTGAATAAACAAACACTGATCAAAGTCACACTGACCAAACAAACACTGACCAAACACACACTGAACAAACAAACACTGAATAAACAAACACTGATCAAAGTCACACTGACCAAACAAACACTTACCAAACACACGCTGATCAAACAAATATACTGACCAAACAACATTGACCAAACACTGATCACACAAACACTGACCGAACACACACTGACCAATCACGCACCCACCAAACAAACACTGATCACACAAACACAGACAAAACACACACTGACCAATCACACAATGACCAAACACACACTGACCAAACACACACTAACCAATCACACACTCACCAAACAAACACTGATCACACAAACACTTACCAAACTCACACTGACCAATCACACACTCACCAAACAAACACTGATCACACAAACACTGACCAAACACACACTGACCAATCACACACTCACCAAACAAACACTGACCAGACAAGCACACTGACAAAATACACACTGACCAAACAAGCACTGACAAAAGAGACACTGACCAAACAAACAGGGTCAAAACATTGACAACATTCACACCGCTTAAGGGCGTTTAAAGTTATTTATTGCACCGGGTTTTATTGAATATGGCTCTGTCGTTCGGTGAAAGCATCGTGCAAAACCGAACTCCGTAGCTCCAGCGATGATCCCCAGGAGTCTAAGAGAAAACTGCACTCGTGAACCCAATGGCGGAACCCGGAATCGGTACTTCAATTTTAATTCACCGCAACAAAGAAGAATCCCTTCGAGCCTCATTTGCATCGGTCCGGCGTTCTTCCCTACGGGCCCAAAACTAAAAACAACATCCATCGATCGGTCTAGCAGTCCACCGAACACTAAACCGGAAAATGAACGCCGGAACGATGCAAATGAGGCTCGAAGGGATTCTTCTTTGTTTGCGGTTGTTTGCGGTGAATTAAAATTGAAGTACCCCGGAATCTACCCCACAACCTTCGGAACGCGAGGCAGGTGGCTTTACCCTCATTCACTTTTGCGTGAACCAAGTGATGACTGTGAATCTACAACCATGGCCAGACTGCGTGAACCAAGTAATGACTGTGAATCTACAACAATGGCCAGACTGCGAGAACAGCAACTTAAAAGAGGTGTGGCCAAACAAGGACACTACGCAGGAAGCCAAAGAAGATTGATAAACCAATACAGAACTGGCGTCGTTAGCCGCTGCACGCTGCGGGATTTGCTGAGGGGGGGATCCGAGCACTTATGGGCTGAATGGTTCGATGTGTAATGAGGATGATCTTTCGACTAACTAACTAACTATAACCCTCATTCACGCCGTTTGAGAGTGAACATTTTAATTTAAAAAACACTTCGTGTCGGAGAGCGGATTATTGCAGTATATTTCATTTATTTGTTTCGCTGAGTTTGCGGTGAACAATTTTAACCGACCCGTCTGCAGACTGTGAAATCCGTGAGTGAACTTCAAAATAAAAATGTCCATGAGCCCTGGTCAGACGGGTCGGTGATTTGTGGAGTACACACGGACAGACAGCGGGCATCCCGTTGTTTTACTCCAGTCTAACTTTGTTAAACATTGAGTGCCGATTGTTTAGGATGCCCAGTTACAGAGGAATCACGTTGTTCGCGGTAAGAAGTGTATGATGTGTAACTGTCATTGTTCAACACATACAATACAGGTACTGACATTCTCACTTGTAGTACTTGTACTCTTACAGGCATCCGCAGACATGTTTGCACAGACAGATTGTACAAGTAGAGACATGTCTTACAATAAAAGAACTCCACGCAGTTAATATACATATAAATTATAAATGTACATCTAATGCATGCAAACAGCACACATTTATGTAAAGCACACCTCAGAGTCATCATAGCCATCATATACCTTCTGTTCACCATCATCAAGTGTCATGCCGGCTGGCGTAGGAGTTCATGACTCTCCACAGATCTCCATCTTAGGTTTTCTGGATTCTGCTGCTGATATTCCTCCATGCCACCGTCTCAATCCGTCCAACGTAATTTCTCTTGGTCTGCCTCTGTACACAAACACATACATAGTTAGATCTCTATTGTTAATCTCAAATAATTTACTTTAGTTATTTTACTTTTCAAAATATGATTGGTGGTTAATTTCTTCAGAACATGCACTATAATAGCAAATACAAGTGGCTTTTGGTACAATTTTATTTCCGCAGACTGAAATATAATTTTTATAATTTATTAAGTGATCCTAATATTTCAGTTATATAGTCAGTGCAAAAAGCACTCCAGTTTTCTTAAATGCTTCACTGACTACAAATGTGTACAATCAGAACAGGCATTGTGCCTTTCAGTGCATTTTCAATGTGCAAAATGTATATATACAAATACATGTAGGGTTTCCGTGGTTCATTTCAGATGTCTGTTTCTTCTGAAGAATTAAGATTTCACAAAAAATTAATTGCTGGCTATCATTTAATTTGAGCTTCAAAATGTTCAATATAAAAAGAAATAGTATGTCGTGAGGTACTCTTGACCTGTCAACCAGCATATATAGGGCTTACTTCAATCATGTCACAGATTGTGAGAATTGTATGGATATTTTGCTCTGGCCATGCGGTGTATGGGGAATGAACAGGCTGATAGGCTAGCAGGGAATGCATCTCTTGGTGGTATCTTGCCTATAGACAAGGGGGAGGTGGTCGTGTGCTTGTGGGACCAGGTGGAGAAGGCGGATGAACAGATTGGGAACCCATATGTGGAAAGAATGAGATTGCGGGGGATCGGCAGGGGTTCTGGAAGAATCTCAAAACTGAGAGGGAAGACCAGAACATTTAATCAGATAGCGGTGGGAATGATTAGTAGTATGACTCTTCGCTGGCTGTTGAATGAGGGGACTGAGCACGCATGGGAATGTCCTGTTCATTATGAACCAAATCTGTTGGCCATTTTGGTTGCTTCGTTATGTGTCATTATTTGCGGTTCCAACTTCACGGCAACAGGTTTTCACCATTATGCTCCGCTCCTGTCCCAGTGAATATAGCACAAAATACTCCTCACTGCCCCATGTGTTATCTCAGAACGTGTAATATGACAAGTATTTTGCTTTATGCTTGTTTTGTCAGCCCACAGTAATACATATAATTGCATGGTTCAGCCTAAAAACCTTTGATTTTTAAACAACTTAATATTTATAAAATGTGTTGGCACCCATTGCACTATCGCCGCTACTCTTCAATCTGGCTCTAGAGAAAGTTGTAAGGAAGGTAAAGGAGGAATGTGATATTGGAGGAACATCCAAGCTGCTTGGTTATGCAGATGATATAGATATTATAGGGCAAAGTGAACAAAAGACATTGGAAATATTGACTCACTTAAAGGAAAAAGCCCAACAGATGGGGCTGGTTATCAACCAAGATAAGACAGAATATATGGTAATTTCAAGAGACGGAATGGCTAAAAACTCTGGCCACATACAAATAGATAATATGACCATTAAAAGAACGGAAACATACAAATACCTGGGTACAGTCAGTTCAGTTAGTTCAGTCACTTCAGTTCAGTTTAGTCAGTTCAGTCAGTTAGTTCATTCAGTTCAGTCAGTCCAGTTTATTTCGTTCAGTCACTTCAGTCAGTTCAGTTCAGTCACTTCAGTCAGACAGTTCAGTCAGTCAGTTTAGTCAGTCAGTTTAGTCAGTTAGTTCAGTCAGTTCAGTCAGGTCTGTCAGTTCAGTTCGGTCAGTTCAGTCAGTCCGTTAAGTCCATTCCTTCAGTCAGTTCTGCCAGTTCATCAATTTCGTTCAGTCAGTTCAGTTCAGTCACTTCAGTTCAGTCTGTTCAGTCAGTTCAGTCCAGTTAGTTCAGTCCAGTCAGTCCATTCAGACAGTCCAGTCAGTCCAGTCAGTTCAGTCAGTTCAGTCAGTTTAGGCCAGTTCAGGTCAGTTCAGTCAGTCCAATCAGTTCAGTCAGTCAGTACAAACAGGTCAGTTCAGTTCAGTCACTTCAGTCTGTTCAGTCATTTCAGTCACTTCAGTCATTTCAGTTCAATCACTTCAGTCAGTCAGTTCAGTTAGTCAGTTCGTTCAGTCAGTTCAGTCAAATGAGTCAGTTCAGTCCAGTCAGTTCAGTTCAGTCAGTCTGTTCAGTCCGTTCAGTCAGTTCGTTCAGTCATTTTATTCAGTCAGTTCAGTCAGTTCAGTCCAGTCAGACAGTCCAGTCAGTTCAGTCAGTTCAGTTCGTTCAGTTCAGTTGTTTCACTTCATTCAATTCAGTTCAGTCAGTTCTGTCACGTCAGTCAGTTCATTTCAGTCAGTTCAGTTCAGTCACTGCACTCAGTCCGTTCAGTCAGTCACTCAGTTCAGTCAGTCAGTTCATTCCATTCAGTCCAGTCAGTTCAGTCAGTCAGTTCAGTCCAGTCAGTCCAGTCAGCTTAATCAGTTTAATCAGTTCAGTCAGTTTAGTCTGTTCAGTCTGTCCGTTCAGTCAGTCCGGTCAGTCAGTAGGTTCAGTCTGTCTGTTCAGTCTGTTTGTTCAGTTTAGTTCATTCAGTTCGTTCAGCTCAGTTCGTTCAGTTCGGTCAGTTCAGTCAGTTCAGTTAAGTTCAGTTCAGTTCAAACACTTCAGTTCAGGCAGTTCAATCAGTCAGTCAGTTCAGTCAGTCAGTTCAGTTCAGTCAATTCAGTCAGTCAGTTCAGTCAGTCAGTTCTGTCATTTCACTGTCAGTTCAGTCAGTCAGTTTAGTCAGTTCAGTCAGTCAGTTTAGTTCAGGTCGTTCAGTTCAGGTCGTTCAGATCAATCAGTTCAGGTCATTCAGTTCAGTCAGTTCAGGTCGTTCAGTTCAGTCGGTTCAGGTTGTTCAGTTTGGTCAGTTCAGGTTGTTCAGTTCAGTTCAGTCACTTCATTCAGTTCAGTTCAAACAGTTCAGTCACTTCAGTCAATCCGTTCAGTTGTCCGTTGAGTCATTCCGTTCATTCAGTCAGTTCAGTCAGTCAGTCAATTAGTTCAGTTACGTTCAGTCTGTCAGGTCAGTCCAGTTAGTTCAGGTCAGTTCAGTCACTTCAGTTCAGTTCAGTTCAATCAGTTCAGTCAGTTCAGTTCAGTCAGTTAGGTCAGTTCAGTCAGTCAGTTGCTCAGTCAGTTCAGTCAGTTCGTTCATTCAGTCAGTTCTGTCAGTTCAGTCATTTCACTCTGTCAGTTCAGTCAGTTCAGTCATATCACTCTGTCAGTTTAGTCATATCACTCTGTCAGTTTAGTCAGTTCAATCAGTTCACTTCAGTCAGGTCAGGTTGTTCAGTTCAGTCAGTTCAGGTCATTCAGTTGTCAGTTCAGGTCGGTCAGTTCAGTCAGTTCAGGTCGTTCAGTTCAGTCAGTTCAGGTCATTCAGTTCAATCAGTTCAGTCACTTCAGTCAGTTCAGTTCAGACACGTCAGTCAGTTCAGTCAGTCAGTTTAGTCAGTTAGTTCAGTCAGGTCAGTCAGTTCAGTTCGGTCAGTTAGTTCAGTTCAGTCAGTCCGTTAAGTCCGTTCAGTCAGTTCATTCAGTCAGTTCCATCAATTCAGCCATTTCATTGTCAGTTCAGTCACTTCAGTTCAGTCAGTTCAGTCAAGTCAGTTGAGTGAGTTTAGGTCAGGTCAGTTCAGTCAGTTCAGATGTCAGGTCAGTTCAGTTCAGTCAGGTCTGTCAGTTAGTTGTCAGCTCAGTTAAGTCAATTCAGTCAGTTCAGTTCAGTCAGATCCGTTCAGTCAGGTCAGTCAGTTCAGTCACTTCAGTTCAATTCAGTCAGTTCAGTTCTGTCAGTTCAGTTCCGACAGTTCAGTCAGGTCAGTCAGTTCAGTCAGTCAGTCAGTCAGTCCAATGTCAGTCCGTTCTGTCAGTCCTTTTAGCCAGTCCGTTCAGTCAGTCTGTTCAGTTCAGTCTATTCAGTTCAGTCCGTTCACCTTAGTCCGTTCAGTTCAGTTCGTTCAGTTCAGATCGTTTAGCTCAGTTCAGTTCGTTCAGTTCAGTCAGTTCAGTCAGTTCAGTTCAGTCAGTTCAGTCAGTTCATTCAGTCAGTTCATTCAGTCAGTTCAGTCCAGTCAGTTCAGTCAGTTCAGTTCAGTCAGTCGGTTGTCAGTTCAGTGAGTTCACTGTCAGTTCAGTCAGTTCACTTCAGGTCGTTCAGTTGAGTCAGTTCAGGTCGTTCAGTTCAGTCGGTTCAGGTTGTTCAGATCGGTCAGTTCAGGTCGTTCAGTTCAGTTCAGTCACTTCATTCAGTTCAGTTCAAACAGTTCAGTCACTTCAGTCAATCTGTTCAGTTGTCCGTTCAGTCATTCCGTTCATTCAGTCAGTTCAGTCAGTCAGTCAATTAGTTCAGTTACGTTCAGTCTGTCAGGTCAGTCCAGTCAGTTCAGGTCAGTTCAGTCACTTCAGTTGTTCAGTTCAGTTCAATCAGTTCAGTTAGGTCAGTTCAGTCAGTCAGTCGCTCAGTCAGTTCAGTCAGTTCGTTCATTCAGTCAGTTCTGTCAGTTCAGTCATTTCACTCAGTCAGTTCAGTCATTTCACTCTGTCAGTTCAGTCAGTTTAGTCAGTTCAATCAGTTCACTTCAGTCAGGTCAGGTTGTTCAGTTCAGTCAGTTCAGGTCATTCAGTTGTCAGTTCAGGTCGGTCAGTTCAGTCAGTTCAGGTCATTCAGTTCAATCAGTTCAGTCACTTCAGTCAGTTCAGTTCAGACACGTCAGTCAGTTCAGTCAGTCAGTTCAGTCAGTCAGTTTAGTCAGTTAGTTCAGTCAGGTCAGTCAGTTCAGTTCGGTCAGTTCAGTTCAGTCAGTCCGTTAAGTCCGTTCAGTCAGTTCGTTCAGTCAGTTCCGTCAGTTCAGCCATTTCATTGTCAGTTCAGTCAATTCAGTCAGTTCAGACAGTTCAGTCACTTCAGTTCAGTCAGTTCAGTCCAGTCAGTCAAGTCAGTTCAGTGAGTTTAGGTCAGGTCAGTTCAGTCAGTTCAGATGTCAGGTCAGTTCAGTTCAGTCAGTTCAGTTCAGTCAGGTCTGTCAGTTAGTTGTCAGCTCAGTTCAGTCAATTCAGTCAGTTCAGTTCAGTCAGTTCCGTTCAGTCAGGTCAGTCAGTTCAGTCACTTCAGTTCAATTCAGTCAGTTCAGATCTGTCAGTTCAGTTCCGACAGTTCAGTCAGTTCAGTCAGTCAGTCCAATGTCAGTCCGTTCTGTCAGTCCTTTCAGCCAGTCCGTTCAGTCAGTCTGTTCAGTTCAGTCTTTTCAGTTCAGTCCGTTCACCTTAGTCCGTTCAGTTCAGTTCGTTCAGTTCAGATCGTTTAGTTCAGTTCAGTTCGTTCAGTTCAGTCAGTTTAGTTCAGTCAGTTCAGTTCAGTCAGTTAAGTCAGTCAGTTAAGTCAGTTCAGTCAGTTCATTCAGTCAGTTCATTCAGTCAGTTCAGTCCAGTCAGTTCAGTCCAGTCAGTTCAGTTCAGTCAGTTCGGTTCAGTCAGTTCGGTTCAGTCAGTTGGTTCAGTCAGTTCAGTGAGTTCACTGTCAGTTCAGTCAGTTCACTTCAGGTCGTTCAGTTGAGTCAGTTCAGGTCGTTCAGTTCAGTCGGTTCAGGTTGTTCAGTTCGGTCAGTTCAGGTCGTTCAGTTCAGTCAGTTAAGTCAGTTCAGTCAGTCAGTTCAGTCCAGTCAGTTCAATTCAGTCAGTTCGGTTCAGTCAGTTGGTTCAGTCAGTTCAGTGAGTTCACTGTCAGTTCAGTCAGTTCACTTCAGGTCGTTCAGTTGAGTCAGTTCAGGTCGTTCAGTTCAGTCGGTTCAGGTTGTTCAGTTCGGTCAGTTCAGGTCGTTCAGTTCAGTTCAGTCACTTCATTCAGTTCAGTTCAAACAGTTCAGTCACTTCAGTCAATCCGTTCAGTTGTCCGTTCATTCAGTCAGTTCAGTCAGTCAGTTAGTTCAGTTACATTCAGTCTGTCAGGTCAGTCCAGTCAGTTCAGGTCAGTTCAGTCACTTCAGTTCAGTTCAGTTCAATCAGTTCAGTCAGTTCAGTTCAGTTCAGTCAGTTAGGTCAGTTCAGTCAGTCAGTCGCTCAGCCAGTTCAGTCAGTTCGTTCATTCAGTCAGTTCTGTCAGTTCAGTCATTTCACTCTGTCAGTTCAGTCAGTTCAGTCATTTCACTCTGTCAGTTCAGTCAGTTTAGTCAGTTCACTTCAGTCAGGTCAGGTTGTTCAGTTCAGTCAGTTCAGGTTGTTCAGTTCAGTCAGTTCAGGTCATTCAGTTGTCAGTTCAGGTCGGTCAGTTCAGTCAGTTCAGGTCGTTCAGTTCAGTAAGTTCAGGTCATTCAGTTCAATCAGTTCAGTCACTTCAGTCAGTTCAGTTCAGACACGTCAGTCAGTTCAGTCAGTCAGTTTAGTCAGTTAGTTCAGTCAGGTCAGTCAGTTCAGTTTGGTCAGTTCAGTCAGTTCAGTTCAGTCAGTCCGTTAAGTCCGTTCAGTCAGTTCGTTCAGTCAGTTCCATCAGTTCAGTCATTTCATTCAGTCAGTTCAGTCAATTCAGTCAGTTCAGTCACTTCAGTTCAGTCAGTTCAGTCAGTCAAGTCAGTTCAGTGAGTTTAGGTCAGGTCAGTTCAGTCCATTCAGTCAGTTCAGTCAGTTCAGATGTCAGGTCAGTTCAGTTCAGTCAGTTCAGTTCAGTAAGGTCTGTCAGTTAGTTGTCAGCTCAGTTCAGTCAATTCAGTCAGTTCAGTTCAGTCAGTTCCGTTCAGTCAAGTCAGTCAGTTCAGTCACTTCAGTTCAATTGTCAGTTCAGTCAGTTCAGTTCTGTCAGTTCAGTTCCGACAGTTCAGTCAGGTCAGTCAGTTCAGTCAGTCAGTCAGGCAGTCCAATGTCAGTCTGTTCTGTCAGTCCTTTCAGCCAGTCCGTTCAGTCAGTCTGTTCAGTTCAGTCTATTCAGTTCAGTCCGTTCACCTTAGTCCGTTCAGTTCAGTTCGTTCAGTTCAGATCATTTAGTTCAGTTCGTTCAGTTCAGTCAGTTCAGTCAGTTTAGTTCAGTCAGTTCAGTTAAGTCAGTCAGTTAAGTCAGTCATTTAAGTCAGTTCAGTCAGTTCATTCAGTCAGTTCAGTCCAGTCAGTTCAGTTCAGTCAGTTCGGTTCAGTCAGTCGGTTCAGTCAGTTCAGTGAGTTCACTGTCAGTTCAGTCAGTTCACTTCAGGTCGTTCAGTTGAGTCAGTTCAGGTTGTTCAGTTCAGTCAGTTCATGTCGTTCAGTTAAGTCAGTTCAGATCGTTCAGTTCAATTCAGTTCAGTCACTTCAGTCAGTTCAGTTCAGTCAGTTCAGTGCAGTCAGTTCAGTCACTTCAGCCAGTTCAGTTCAGTCACTTCAGTCAATTCAGTTCAGTCACTTCAGTCAGATCAGTTCTGTAACTTCAGACACATCAGTCAGTTCAGTTAGTTCAGTCACTTCAGTTCAGTTTAGTCAGTTCAGTCAGTTAGTTCATTCAGTTCAGTCAGTCCATTCAGTCAGTCCAGTTTATTTCGTTCAGTCACTTCAGTCAGTTCAGTTCAGTCACTTCAGTCAGACAGTTCAGTCAGTTAGTTCAGTCAGGTCAGTCAGTTCAGTTCGGTCAGTTCAGTCAGTCCGTTAAGTCCGTTCTTCAGTCAGTTCCGCCAGTTCATCGATTTCGTTCAGTCAGTTCAGTTCAGTCAGTTGTCACTTCAGTTCAGTCCGTTCAGTCAGTTCAGTCCAGTCAGTTCAGTCCAGTCAGTCCATTCAGACAGTCCAGTCAGTCAAGTCAGTTCAGTCAGTTTAGGTCAATTCAGGTCAGTTCAGTCAGTCCAGTCTGTTCAGTCAGTTCAGTTCAGTCAGTTCAGTTCAGTCAGTCAGTTAAGTCAGTCAGTTAAGTCAGTTCAGTCAGTTCATTCAGTCTGTTCAGTCCAGTCAGTTCAGTTCAGTCAGTTCGGTTCAGTCAGTTCGGTTCAGTCAGTTGGTTCAGTCAGTTCAGTGAGTTCACTGTCAGTTCAGTCAGTTCACTTCAGGTCGTTCAGTTGAGTCAGTTCAGGTCGTTCAGTTCAGTCGGTTCAGGTTGTTCAGTTCGGTCAGTTCAGGTCGTTCAGTTCAGTCAGTTCAGTTCAGTCAGTCAGTTAAGTCAGTTCAGTCAGTCAGTTCAATTCAGTCAGTTCGGTTCAGTCAGTTGGTTCAGTCAGTTCAGTGAGTTCACTGTCAGTTCAGTCAGTTCACTTCAGGTCGTTCAGTTGAGTCAGTTCAGGTCGTTCAGTTCAGTCGGTTCAGTTCGGTCAGTTCAGGTCGTTCAGTTCAGTTCAGTCACTTTATTCAGTTCAGTTCAAACAGTTCAGTCACTTCAGTCAATCCGTTCAGTTGTCCGTTCATTCAGTCAGTTCAGTCAGTCAGTTAGTTCAGTTACATTCAGTCTGTCAGGTCAGTCCAGTCAGTTCAGGTCAGTTCAGTCACTTCAGTTCAGTTCAGTTCAATCAGTTCAGTCAGTTCAGTTCAGTCAGTTAGGTCAGTTCAGTCAGTCAGTCGCTCAGCCAGTTCAGTCAGTTCGTTAATTCAGTCAGTTCTGTCAGTTCAGTCATTTCACTCTGTCAGTTCAGTCAGTTCAGTCATTTCACTCTGTCAGTTCAGTCAGTTTAGTCAGTTCACTTCAGTCAGGTCAGGTTGTTCAGTTCAGTCAGTTCAGGTTGTTCAGTTCAGTCAGTTCAGGTCATTCAGTTGTCAGTTCAGGTCGGTCAGTTCAGTCAGTTCAGGTCGTTCAGTTCAGTAAGTTCAGGTCATTCAGTTCAATCAGTTCAGTCACTTCAGTCAGTTCAGTTCAGACACGTCAGTCAGTTCAGTCAGTCAGTTTAGTCAGTTAGTTCAGTCAGGTCAGTCAGTTCAGTTTGGTCAGTTCAGTCAGTTCAGTTCAGTCAGTCCGTTAAGTCCGTTCAGTCAGTTCGTTCAGTCAGTTCCACCAGTTCAGTCATTTCATTCAGTCAGTTCAGTCAATTCAGTCAGTTCAGTCAGTTCAGTCACTTCAGTTCAGTCAGTCCAGTCAGTCAAGTCAGTTCAGTGAGTTTAGGTCAGGTCAGTTCAGTCCATTCAGTCAGTTCAGTCAGTTCAGATGTCAGGTCAGTTCAGTTCAGTCAGTTCAGTTCAGTAAGGTCTGTCAGTTAGTTGTCAGCTCAGTTCAGTCAATTCAGTCAGTTCCGTTCAGTCAGGTCAGTCAGTTCAGTCACTTCAGTTCAATTGTCAGTTCAGTCAGTTCAGTTCTGTCAGTTCAGTTCCGACAGTTCAGTCAGGTCAGTCAGTTCAGTCAGTCCAATGTCAGTCCGTTCTGTCAGTCCTTTCAGCCAGTCCGTTCAGTCAGTCTGTTCAGTTCAGTCTATTCAGTTCAGTCCGTTCACCTTAGTCCGTTCAGTTCAGTTCGTTCAGTTCAGATCATTTAGTTCAGTTCGTTCAGTTCAGTCAGTTCAGTCAGTTTAGTTCAGTCAGTTCAGTTAAGTCAGTCAGTTAAGTCAGTCATTTAAGTCAGTTCAGTCAGTTCATTCAGTCAGTTCAGTCCAGTCAGTTCAGTTCAGTCAGTTCGGTTCAGTCAGTCGGTTCAGTCAGTTCAGTGAGTTCACTGTCAGTTCAGTCAGTTCACTTCAGGTCGTTCAGTTGAGTCAGTTCAGGTTGTTCAGTTCAGTCAGTTCATGTCGTTCAGTTAAGTCAGTTCAGATCGTTCAGTTCAATTCAGTTCAGTCACTTCAGTCAGTTCAGTTCAGTCAGTTCAGTGCAGTCAGTTCAGTCACTTCAGCCAGTTCAGTTCAGTCACTTCAGTCAATTCAGTTCAGTCACTTCAGTCAGATCAGTTCTGTAACTTCAGACACATCAGTCAGTTCAGTTAGTTCAGTCACTTCAGTTCAGTTTAGTCAGTTCAGTCAGTTAGTTCATTCAGTTCAGTCAGTCCGTTCAGTCAGTCCAGTTTATTTCGTTCAGTCACTTCAGTCAGTTCAGTTCAGTCACTTCAGTCAGACAGTTCAGTCAGTTAGTTCAGTCAGGTCAGTCAGTTCAGTTCGGTCAGTTCAGTCAGTCCGTTAAGTCCGTTCTTCAGTCAGTTCCGCCAGTTCATCGATTTCGTTCAGTCAGTTCAGTTCAGTCAGTTGTCACTTCAGTTCAGTCCGTTCAGTCAGTTCAGTCCAGTCAGTTCAGTCCAGTCAGTCCATTCAGACAGTCCAGTCAGTCAAGTCAGTTCAGTCAGTTTAGGTCAGTTCAGGTCAGTTCAGTCAGTCCAGTCTGTTCAGTCAGTCAGTACAGACAGGTCAGTTCAGTTCAGTCACTTCAGTCTGTTCAGTCAGTTCAGTCTGTTCAGTCAGTTCAGTCATTTCAGTTCAATCACTTCAGTCAGTCAGTTCAGTTAGTCAGTTCGTTCAGTCAGTTCAGTCAAATGAGTCAGTCAGTTCAGTTCAGTCAGTCCGTTCAGTCAGTTTGTTCAGTCAGTTTGTTCAGTCATTTTATTCAGTCAGTCCAGTCAGACAGTCCAGTCAGTTCAGTTCGTTCAGTTCAGTTCAGTTGTTTCACTTCATTCAATTCAGTTCAGTCAGTTCTGTCACGTCAGTCAGTTCATTTCAGTCAGTTCAGTTCAGTCACTGCACTCAGTCCGTTCAGTCAGTCACTCAGTTCAGTCAGTCAGTTCATTCCATTCAGTCCAGTCAGTTCAGTCAGTCAGTTCAGTCCAGTCAGTCCAGTCAGCTTAATCAGTTTAATCAGTTCAGTCAGTTTAGTCCGTTCAGTCTGTCCGTTCAGTCAGTCCGGTCAGTCAGTAGGTTCAGTCTGTCTGTTCAGTCTGTTTGTTCAGTTCAGTTCATTCAGTTCGTTCAGCTTAGTTCGTTCAGTTCAGTCAGTTCAGTTCAGTTCAAACACTTCAGTTCAGGCAGTTCAGTCAGTCAGTCAGTTCAGTCAGTCAGTTCAGTTCAGTCAATTCAGTCAGTAAGTTCAGTCAGTTCAGTCAGTCAGTTCTGTCATTTCACTGTCAGTTCAGTCAGTCAGTTCAGTCAGTCAGTTCAGTTCAGGTCGTTCAGTTCAGTCAGTTCAGGTTGTTCAGATCAATCAGTTCAGGTCATTCAGTTCAGTCAGTTCAGGTCGTTCAGTTCAGTCGGTTCAGGTTGTTCAGTTCGGTCAGTTCAGGTCGTTCAGTTCAGTTCAGTCACTTCATTCAGTTCAGTTCAAACAGTTCAGTCACTTCAGTCAATCCGTTCAGTTGTCCGTTCAGTCATTCTGTTCATTCAGTCAGTTCAGTCAGTCAGTCAATTAGTTCAGTTACGTTCAGTCTGTCAGGTCAGTCCAGTCAGTTCAGGTCAGTTGTCACTTCAGTTCAGTTCAGCTCAATCAGTTCAGTCAGTTCAGTTCAGTTCAGTCAGTTAGGTCAGTTCAGTCAGTCAGTCGCTCAGTCAGTTCAGTCAGTTCGTTCATTCAGTCAGTTCTGTCAGTTCAGTCATTTCACTGTCAGTTCAGTCAGTTCAGTCATTTCACTCTGTCAGTTCAGTCAGTTTAGTCAGTTCAATCAGTTCACTTCAGTCAGGTCAGGTTGTTCAGTTCAGTCAGTTCAGGTTGTTCAGTTCAGTCAGTTCAGGTCATTCAGTTGTCAGTTCAGGTCGGTCAGTTCAGTCAGTTTAGGTCGGTCAGTTCAGTCAGTTCAGGTCATTCAGTTCAGTCAGTTCAAACAGTTCAGTCACTTCAGTCAGTTCAGTTCAGACACATCAGTCAGTTCGGTCAGTTCAGTTCAGTCAGTCCGTTCAGTCAGTTTGTTCAGTCAGTTCCGTCAGTTCAGCCATTTCATTCAGTCAGTTCAGTCAATTCAGTCAGTTCAATCAGTTCAGTCACTTCAGTTCAGTCAGTTCAGTCCAGTCAGTCAAGTCAGTTCAGTGAGTTTAGGTCAGGTCAGTTCAGTCAGTTCAGATGTCAGGTCAGTTCAGTTCAGTCAGTTCAGTTCAGTCAAGTCTGTCAGTTAGTTGTCAGCTCAATTCAGTCAATTTAGTCAGTTCAGTTCAGTCAGTTCCATTCAGTCAGGTCAGTCACTTCAGTCACTTCAGTTCAATTCAGTCAGTTCAGTTCCGACAGTTCAGTCAGGTCAGTAAGTTCAGTCAGTTTAGGTCAGTTCAGGTCAGTTCAGTCAGTCCAGTCTGTTCAGTCAGTCAGTACAGACAGGTCAGTTCAGTTCAGTCACTTCAGTCTGTTCAGTCAGTTCAGTCTGTTCAGTCAGTTCAGCCACTTCAGTCATTTCAGTTCAATCACTTCAGTCAGTCGGTTCAGTTAGTCAGTTCGTTCAGTCAGTTCAGTCAAATGAGTCAGTCAGTTCAGTTCAGTCAGTCTATTCAGTCAGTTCGTTCAGTCATTTTATTCAGTCAGTTCACTCAGTTCAGTCCAGTCAGACAGTCCAGTCAGTTCAGTTCAGTTGTTTCACTTCATTCAATTCAGTTCAGTCAGTTCTGTCACGTCAGTCAGTTCATTTCAGTCAGTTCAGTTCAGTCACTGCACTCAGTCCGTTCAGTCAGTCACTCAGTTTAGTTCAGTCAGTTCATTCCATTCAGTCCAGTCAGTTCAGTCAGTCAGTCCAGTCAGCTTAATCAGTTTAATCAGTTCAGTCAGTTTAGTCCATTCAGTCTGTCCGGTCAGTCAGTCCGGTCAGTCAGTAGGTTCAGTCTGTTTGTTCAGTTCAGTTCGTTCAGCTCAGTTCGTTCAGTTTGGTCAGTTCAGTCAGTTCAGTTAAGTTCAGTTCAGTTCAAACACTTCAGTTCAGGCAGTTCAATCAGTCAGTCAGTTCAGTTCAGTCAATTCAGTCAGTAAGTTCAGTCAGTCAGTTCAGTCATTTCACTGTCAGTTCAGTCAGTCAGTTTAGTCAGTTCAGTCAGTCAGTTCAGTTCAGTCAGTTCAGGTCGTTCAGTTCAGTCAGTTCAGGTCGTTCAGATCAATCAGTTCAGGTCATTCAGTTCAGTCAGTTCAGGTCGTTCAGTTCAGGTTGTTCAGTTCGGTCAGTTCAGGTCGTTCAGTTCAGTTCAGTCACTTCATTCAGTTCAGTTCAAACAGTTCAGTCACTTCAGTCAATCCGTTCAGTTGTCCGTTCAGTCATTCCATTCATTCAGTCAGTTCAGTCAGTCAGTCAATTAGTTCAGTTACGTTCAGTCTGTCAGGTCAGTCCAGTCAGTCCAGTCAGTTCAGGTCAGTTCAGTCACTTCAGTTCAGTTCAATCAGTTCAGTCAGTTCAGTTCAGTCAGTTAGGTCAGTTCAGTCAGTCAGTCGCTCAGTCAGTTCAGTCTGTTCATTCAGACAGGCAGTTCAGACAGTTCAGTCAGTTCGTTCATTCAGTCAGTTCTGTCAGTTCAGTCATTTCACTCTGTCAGTTCAGTCAGTTCAGTCATTTCACTCTGTCAGTTCAGTCAGTTTAGTCAGTTCAATCAGTTCACTTCAGTCAGGTCAGGTTGTTCAGTTCAGTCAGTTCAGTCGTCAGTTCAGTCAGTTCAGGTCGTTCAGTTGAGTCAGTTCAGGTCATTCAGTTCAGTCCGTTCAGGTCGTTCAGTTCAATTCAGTTCAGTCAGTTCAGTGCAGTCAGTTCAGTCACTTCAGTCAGTTCAGTTAAGTCACTTCAGTCAGTTCAGTTCAGTCACTTCAGTCAGTTGAGTTCTGTAACTTGTCACTTCAGTCAGTTCAGTTCATTCACTTCAGTTTAGTCACTTCAGTCAATTTAGTCAGTTCAGTCAGTCATTTCAGTCAGTCAGTCAGTTCAGTCAGTCAGATTAGTCAGTTCAGTCAGTTTAGTCAGTTCAGTCAGTCAGTTCATGTCGTTCAGTTCAGTCAGCTCAGGTCGTTCACTTCAGTCAGTTCAGTTCAGTCACTTCAGTCAGTTCAATTCAGTCACTTCAGTCAGTTCAGATCAGTCACTTCAGTCAGTTCAATTCAGCCACTTCAGTCAGTTCAGATCAGTCAGTTCAATCAGTCTGTTCAGTCAGTTCAGTCAGTTTATTCAGTTCAGTCAGTCATTTCAGTCAGTTTAGTCAGCCAGTTCAGTCAGTCATTTGTCAGCTCAGTCAGTCTGTTTAGTCACATCAGTCAGTTCAGTCAGTTCATTTCAGTCACTTCAGTCAATTCAGTTCAATCACTTCAGTCAAGTCATTACGTTCAGTCAGTCTGTTCAGTTCAGTCAGTCTGTTCAGTTCAGTCTGTTCAGTTCAGTCCGTTCACTTCAGTTTGTTCAGTTCAGTTCGTTCAGTTCAGTTTGTTCAGTTCAGTTTGTTCAGTTCAGATAGTTCAGTTCATTTCAGTTCAGTTCAGTTCGTTCAGTTCAGTGTTCAGTTCAGTTCAGTCAGTTCAGTTCAGTCAGTTCAGTTCAGTCAGTTCATTCATTCAGTCAGTTCAGTCATTTCACTGTCAGTTCAGTCAGTTTAGTACGTTCAATCAGTTCAGTTCAGTCAGGTCAATCAGTTCAGTTCAGTCAGGTTAGGTCGTTCAGTTCAGTCAGTTCAGTGCAGTCAGTTCAGGTTGTTCAGTTCAGTCAGTTCAGGCCGTTCAGTTCAGTCAGTTCAGGTCGGTCAGTTCAGTCAGTTCAGGTCGTTCAGTTCAGTCAGTTCATGTCGTTCAGTTCAATCAGTTCAGTTACTTCAGTCAATTCAGTTCAGTCAGTTCAGTTAGTCAATTTAGTCAGTTAGTTCAGTCAGGTCAGTCACTCAGTTCAGTTCGGTCAGTTCAGTTCAGTCAGTCCATTAAGTCGGTTCAGTCAGTTCGTTCAGTCAGTTCCATCAGTTCAGCCATTTCATTCAGTCAGTTCAGACAGTCCATTCAGTCAATCCGTTCAGTCAGTCCATTCAGTCAGACAGTTCAGTCAGTTCAGTTCCATGAGTTCAGTCAGTCAGTTCAGTCAGTCAGTTCAGTCATCTTAATGTCAGTCAGTTCTGTCAGTCCTGTCAGTCAGTCCTTTCAGTCAGTCCGTTCAGTCAGTCCGTTCAGTCAGTCTGTTCAGTCTGACTTTTCAGATCAGTTCGTTCAGTTTAGTTCGTTCAGTTCAGATAGTTCAGTTCATTCAGTTCAGTTTGTTCAGTTCAGTTCGTTCAGTTCAGTCAGTTCAGTCCAGTCAGTTCAGTTCAGTCAGTTCACTTCAGTCAGTTCACATCGTTCGGTTCAATCAGTTCAGGGCAGAGAACATGTCATACACACAGGGCAAACCCACATGTCATACACACAGGGCAAACCCTCATGTCATACACAGGGCAAACCCACATGTCATACACAGGGCAGAGACACATGTTATAAACACAGGGCAAACCCACATGTCATTAACAGGACAGAGACACATGTCATACACAGGGCAGAGACACACGTCATACACAGGGCAGACCCACATGTCATACACAGGGCAGACCCACATGTCATACACAGGGCAGGGACACATGTCATACACACAGGGCAGAGACACATGTCATACACAGGGCAGAGACACATGTCATACACAGGGCAGACCCACATGTCATACACAGGGCAGACCCACATGTCATACACAGGGCAGGGACACATGTCATACACACAGGGCAGAGACACATGTCATACACACAGGACAGACCCTCATGTCATACACACAGGGCAGACACACATGTCATACACACAGGGCAGACACACATGCCATACACACAGGGCAGACACACATGCCATACACACAGGGCAGACACACATGTCATACACACAGGGCGGACACACAGGGCAGACACACAGGTCATACACAGGGCAGACACACAGGCCATACACACAGGGCAGACACACAGGGCAGACACACATGCCATACACACAGGGCAGACACACATGCCATACACACAGGGCAGACACACATGTCATACACACAGGGCAGACACACATGTCATACATGCATGGACAGAGCCAGCGGCCAGGTTGCGAGAGATAACCCATATGGCAGGTGTATGAGAGTGGACTGACCTGGCTAGTGTCAGGGGATCTGAATTGAATGTGTGACTGTCTTCTGTTTCAGACACAAGGGAGCCATGTCACAGATTGTTTCCCACGACACGTTGCTGGGAAGATGGCGCCTGTCACTGGATCTGTTTGGGTGGGTGTTCTGTGATGATGTTGGCGCAGAGCTAGGATCTGTAATAAGTGAACTCGATGGTTTCCCTGTCAAGGAAAGTCGATTCCGACGAGAGATGGAAAAACTAAGGAATTCACAACAGAGAGATCTGACGCTGGAGGTAATGTGAACTCTTTTAGTGGCCAAATGTTTCCGCCAGGGCGGACATGGCTAGTGTGAGCAGCCCTGTGTGCAATCATGTCTAATGTGAAATACTTCATCATACATCACCATCATTTCACAGGGAGACTGGCACTTGTGCTCTGTTCCCTTCTGCAGTCGCCAGCCAAGAGTTGCCCGATTGGTGGTACAGTGGCAGCCAAGAGTTGCCAGATAGGTGGCAGTCAAGACTTGCCAGACTGGTGGTACAGTGGCAGCAGAGAGTTGCCAGATTGGTGGTACAGTGGCAGCCAAGAGTTGCCAGACTGGTGGTACAGTGGCAGCCAAGAGTTGCCAGGCTTGTGGTACAGTGGCAGCCAAGAGTTGCCAGATTGGTGGTACAGTGACAGCCAAGAGTTGCCAGATTGGTGGTACAGTGGCAGCCAAGAGTTGCCAGACTGGTGGTACAGTGGCGGCCAAGAGTTGCCAGATTGGTGGTACAGTGGCAGCCAAGAGTTGCCAGATTGGTGGTACAGTGGCGGCCAAGAATTGCCAGACTGGTGATACAGTGGCAGCCAAGAGTTGCCAGACTGGTGGTACAGTGGCAGCCAAGAGTTGCCAGACTGGTGGTACAGTGGCAGCCAAGAGTTGCCAGACTGGTGGTACAGTGGCAGCCAAGAGTTGCCAGGCTGGTGGTACAGTGGCAGCCAAGAGTTGCCAGGCTGGTGGTACAGTGGCAGCCAAGAGTTGCCAGATTGGTGGTACAGTGGCAGCCAAGAGTTGCCACACTAGTGGTACAGTGGCAGCCAAGAGTTGCCAGATTGGTGGTACAGTGGCAGCCAAGAGTTGCCAGATTGGTGGTAAAGTGGCAGCCAAGAGTTGCCAGACTGGTGGTACAGTGGCAGCCAAGAGTTGCCAGATTGGTGGTACAGTGGCAGCCAAGAGTTGCCAGACTGGTGGTACAGTGGCAGCCAAGAGTTGCCAGATTGGTGGTACAGTGGCAGCCAAGAGTTGCCAGATGGCATTACACACATGGCAAACCGACATGTCATACACGCAGGTCAAACCCACATGTCATACACACTGGGCAGAGACACATGTCATACACACTGGGCAGAGACACATGTCATACACACATGGCAGAGAAACATGTCATACACAGGGCACACCATGTCATACACAGGGCACACCATGTCATACACATGGCACACCCACATGTCATACACAGGGAAGACCCACTTGTGATACACAGATTAGAGACATATGTCATACACACAGGGCAGAGACACATGTCATACACACAGGGCAGAGACATATGTCATACACAGGGCAAACGCACATGTCATACACAGGGCAGAGACACATGTCATATACACAGGGCAGGCCCACATGTCATATACACAGGGCATACCCACATTTTATACACAGGGCAGAGAACATGTCATACACACAGGGCAAACCCACATGTCATACACACAGGGCAAACCCTCATGTCATACACAGGGCAAACCCACATGTCATACACAGGGCAGAGATACATGTCATACACATAGGGCAAACCCACATGTCATACACATAGGGCAAACCCACATGTCATACACATAGGGCAGAGACACATGTTATACACACAGGGCAAACCCACATGTTATACACACAGGGCAGAGACACATGTCATACACACAGGGCAGAGACACATGTCATACACACAGGGCAGAGACACATGTCATACACACAGGGCAGATACACATTTCATACACAGGGTAGACCCACATGTCATACACAGGGTAGACCCACATGTCATACACAGGGCAAACCCACATGTCATACACTGGGCACACCCACATGTCATACACTGGGCACACCCACATGATATACACACAGGGCAGACACACATGTCATACACACAGGGCAGACACACATGTCATAAACTAGGCAGAGACACATGTCATACACTGGGCAGACACACATGTCATACACACAGGGCAGAGACACATGTCATACACTGGGCAGATACACATGTCATACACTGGGCACACCCACATGTCATACAATGGGCACACCCACATGTCATACACACAGGGCAGAGACACATGTCATACACACAGGGCAGAGACACATGTCATACACACAGGGCAAACCCACTTGTCATACACAGAGGGCAGAGACACATGTCATACACATAGGGCAGAGACACATGTCATACACAGGGCAGGGACACATGTCATACACACAGTTTAGAGACACATGTCATACACACAGGGTAGAGACACATGTCATACGCACAGGGCAAACCCACATGTCATTAACAGGACAGAGACACATGTCATACACAGGGCAGAGACACATGTCATACACAGGGCAGGGACACATGTCATACACAGGGCAAAGACACATGTCATACACACAGGACAGACCCTCATGTCATACACACAGGGCAGACACACATGTCATACACACAGGGCAGACACACATGCCATACACACAGGGCAGACACACATGTCATACACACAGGGCAGACACATGTCATACACACAGGGCAGACACACATGTCATACACACAGGGCAGACACACATGCCATACACACAGGGCAGACACACATGCCATACACACAGGGCAGACACACATGCCATACACACAGGGCAGACACACATGCCATACACACAGGGCAGACACACATGCCATACACACAGGGCAGACACACATGCCATACACACAGGGCAGACACACATGTCATACACACAGGGCAGACACACATGTCATACACACAGGGCAGACACACATGTCATACACACAGGGCAGACACACATGTCATACATGCATGGACAGAGCCAGCGGCCAGGTTGCGAGAGATAACCCATATGGCAGGTGTATGAGAGTGGACTGACCTGGCTAGTGTCAGGGGATCTGAATTGAATGTGTGACTGTCTTCTGTTTCAGACACCAGGGAGCCATGTCACAGATTGTTTCCCACGACACGTTGCTGGGAAGATGGCGCCTGTCACTGGATCTGTTTGGGTGGGTGTTCTGTGATGATGTTGGCGCAGAGCTAGGATCTGTAATAAGTGAACTCGATGGTTTCCCTGTCAAGGAAAGTCGATTCCGACGAGAGATGGAAAAACTAAGGAATTCACAACAGAGAGATCTGACGCTGGAGGTAATGTGAACTCTTTTAGTGGCCAAATGTTTCCGCCAGGGCGGACATGGCTAGTGTGAGCAGCCCTGTGTGCAATCATGTCTAATGTGAAATACTTCATCATACATCACCATCATTTCACAGGGAGACTGGCACTTGTGCTCTGTTCCCTTCTGCAGTCGCCAGCCAAGAGTTGCCAGATTGGTGGTACAGTGGCAGCCAAGAGTTGCCAGATAGGTGGCAGTCAAGAGTTGCCAGACTGGTGGTACAGTGGCAGCCAAGAGTTGCCAGATTGGTGGTACAGTGGCAGCCAAGAGTTGCCAGACTGGTGGTACAGTGGCAGCCAAGAGTTGCCAGGCTTGTGGTACAGTGGCAGCCAAGAGTTGCCAGATTGGTGGTACAGGGACAGCCAAGAGTTGCCAGATTGGTGGTACAGTGGCAGCCAAGAGTTGCCAGACTGGTGGTACAGTGGCGGCCAAGAGTTGCCAGATTGGTGGTACAGTGGCAGCCAAGAGTTGCCAGATTGGTGGTACAGTGGTGGCCAAGAATTGCCAGACTGGTGATACAGTGGCAGCCAAGAGTTGCCAGACTGGTGGTACAGTGGCAGCCAAGAGTTGCCAGACTGGTGGTACAGTGGCAGCCAAGAGTTGCCAGACTGGTGGTACAGTGGCAGCCAAGAGTTGCCAGATTGGTGGTACAGTGGCAGCCAAGAGTTGCCAGACTGGTGGTACAGTGGCAGCCAAGAGTTGCCAGACTGGTGGTACAGTGGCAGCCAAGAGTTGCCAGATTGGTGGTACAGTGGCAGCCAAGAGTTGCCAGACTGGTGGTACAGTGGCAGCCAAGAGTTGCCAGATTGGTGGTACAGTGGCAGCCAAGAGTTGCCAGATGGCATTACACACATGGCAAACCCACATGTCATACACGCAGGTCAAACCCACATGTCATACACACTGGGCAGAGACACATGTCATACACACTGGGCAGAGACACATGTCATACACACATGGCAGAGACACATGTCATACACACATGGCAGAGACACATGTCATACACAGGGCACACAATGTCATACACAGGGCACACAATGTCATACACAGGGAAGACCCACTTGTGATACACAGGGCAGAGACATATGTCATACACACAGGGCAGAGACATGTCATACACACAGGGCAGAGACATATGTCATACACAGGGCAAATGCACATGTCATACACAGGGCAGAGACACATGTCATATACACAGGGCAGGCCCACATGTCATATACACAGGGCATACCCACATGTGATACCCACATGTCATACACAGGGCAGAGAACATGTCATACACACAGGGCAAACCCACATGTCATACACACAGGGCAAACCCTCATGTCATACACAGGGCAAACCCACATGTCATACACAGGGCAGAGACACATGTCATACACATAGGGCAAACCCACATGTCATACACATAGGGCAAACCCACATGTCATACACATAGGGCAGAGACACATGTTATACACACAGGGCAGAGACACATGTCATACACACAGGGCAGAGACACATGTCATACACACAGGGCAGAGACACATGTCATACACACAGGGCAGAGACACATGTCATACACACAGGGCAGAGACACATGTCATACACACAGGGCAGATACACATTTCATACACAGGGTAGACCCACATGTCATACACAGGGCAAACCCACATGTCATACACTGGGCACACCCACATGTCATACACTGGGCACACCCACATGTCATACACACAGGGCAGAGACACATGTCATACACACAGGGCAGAGACACATGTCATACACACAGGGCAAACCCACATGTCATTAACAGGACAGAGACACATGTCATACACAGGGCAGAGACACATGTCATACACAGGGCAGACCCACATGTCATACACAGGGCAGACCCACATGTCATACATAGGGCAGGGACACATGTCATACACACAGGGCAGAGACACATGTCATACACACAGGACAGACCCTCATGTCATACACACAGGGCAGACACACATGTCATACACACAGGGCAGACACACATGCCATACACACAGGGCAGACACACATGCCATACACACAGGGCAGACACACATGTCATACACACAGGGCAGACACACAGGTCATACACACAGGGCAGACACACAGGTCATACACAGGGCAGACACACAGGCCATACACACAGGGCAGACACACAGGCCATACACACAGGGCAGACACACATGCCATACACACAGGGCAGACACACATGCCATACACACAGGGCAGACACACATGCCATACACACGGGGCAGACACACATGTCATACACACGGGGCAGACACACATGTCATACACACGGGGCAGACACACATGTCATACACACAGGGCAGACACACATGTCATACATGCATGGACAGAGCCAGCGGCCAGGTTGCGAGAGATAACCCATATGGCAGGTGTATGAGAGTGGACTGACCTGGCTAGTGTCAGGGGATCTGAATTGAATGTGTGACTGTCTTCTGTTTCAGACACCAGGGAGCCATGTCACAGATTGTTTCCCACGACACGTTGCTGGGAAGATGGCGCCTGTCACTGGATCTGTTTGGATGGGTGTTCTGTGATGATGTTGGCGCAGAGCTAGGATCTGTAATAAGTGAACTCGATGGTTTCCCTGTCAAGGAAAGTCTATTCCGACGAGAGATGGAAAAACTAAGGAATTCACAACAGAGATCTGACGCTGGAGGTAATGTGAACTCTTTTAGTGGCCAAATGTTTCCGCCAGGGCGGACATGGCTAGTGTGAGCAGCCCTGTGTGCAATCATGTCTAATGTGAAATACTTCATCATACATCACCATCATTTCACAGGGAGACTGGCACTTGTGCTGTGTTCCCTTCTGCAGTCGCCAGCCAAGAGTTGCCAGATTGGTGGTACAGTGGCAGCCAAGAGTTGACAGATAGGTGGCAGTCAAGAGTTGCCAGACTGGTGGTACAGTGGCAGCCAAGAGTTGCCAGATTGGTGGTACAGTGGCAGCCAAGAGTTGCCAGACTGGTGGTACAGTGGCAGCCAAGAGTTGCCAGGCTTGTGGTACAGTGGCAGCCAAGATTTGCCAGATTGGTGGTACAGTGACAGCCAAGAGTTGCCAGATTGGTGGTACAGTGGCAGCCAAGAGTTGCCAGACTGGTGGTACAGTGGTGGCCAAGAGTAGCCAGATTGGTGGTACAGTGGCAGCCAAGAGTTGCCAGATTGGTGGTACAGTGGCGGCCAAGAATTGCCAGACTGGTGGTACAGTGGCAGCCAAGAGTTGCCAGATTGGTGGTACAGTGGCAGCCAAGAGTTGCCAGACTGGTGGTACAGTGGCAGCCAAGAGTTGCCAGACTGGTGGTACAGTGGCAGCCAAGAGTTGCCAGATTGGTGGTACAGTGGCAGCCAAGAGTTGCCAGACTGGTGGTACAGTGGCAGCCAAGAGTTGCCAGATTGGTGGTACAGTGGCAGCCAAGAGTTGCCAGATGGCATTACACACATGGCAAACCCACATGTCATACACGCAGGTCAAACCCACATGTCATACACACTGGGCAGAGACACGTCATACACACTGGGCAGAGACACATGTCATACACACATGGCAGAGACACATGTCATACACACATGGCAGAGACACATGTCATACACAGGGCAGAGACACATGTCATACACAGGGCACACCATGTCATACACAGGGCACACCCACATGTCATACACAGGGAAGACCCACTTGTGATACACAGGGCAGAGACATATGTCATACACACAGGGCAGAGACATATGTCATACACAGGGCAAACGCACATGTCATACACAGGGCAGAGACACATGTCATATACACAGGGCAGGCCCACATGTCATATACACAGGGCAGACACACATGTCATACACACAGGGCAGACACACATGTCATACACACAGGGCAGACACACATGTCATACACACAGGGCAGACACACATGTCATACACACAGGGCAGACACACATGTCATACATGCATGGACAGAGCCAGCGGCCAGGTTGCGAGAGATAACCCATATGGCAGGTGTATGAGAGTGGACTGACCTGGCTAGTGTCAGGGGATCTGAATTGAATGTGTGACTGTCTTCTGTTTCAGACACCAGGGAGCCATGTCACAGATTGTTTCCCACGACACGTTGCTGGGAAGATGGCGCCTGTCACTGGATCTGTTTGGGTGGGTGTTCTGTGATGATGTTGGCGCAGAGCTAGGATCTGTAATAAGTGAACTCGATGGTTTCCCTGTCAAGGAAAGTCGATTCCGACGAGAGATGGAAAAACTAAGGAATTCACAACAGAGAGATCTGACGCTGGAGGTAATGTGAACTCTTTTAGTGGCCAAATGTTTCCGCCAGGGCGGACATGGCTAGTGTGAGCAGCCCTGTGTGCAATCATGTCTAATGTGAAATACTTCATCATACATCACCATCATTTCACAGGGAGACTGGCACTTGTGCTCTGTTCCCTTCTGCAGTCGCCAGCCAAGAGTTGCCAGATTGGTGGTACAGTGGCAGCCAAGAGTTGCCAGATAGGTGGCAGTCAAGAGTTGCCAGACTGGTGGTACAGTGGCAGCCAAGAGTTGCCAGATTGGTGGTACAGTGGCAGCCAAGAGTTGCCAGACTGGTGGTACAGTGGCAGCCAAGAGTTGCCAGGCTTGTGGTACAGTGGCAGCCAAGAGTTGCCAGATTGGTGGTACAGGGACAGCCAAGAGTTGCCAGATTGGTGGTACAGTGGCAGCCAAGAGTTGCCAGACTGGTGGTACAGTGGCGGCCAAGAGTTGCCAGATTGGTGGTACAGTGGCAGCCAAGAGTTGCCAGATTGGTGGTACAGTGGCGGCCAAGAATTGCCAGACTGGTGATACAGTGGCAGCCAAGAGTTGCCAGACTGGTGGTACAGTGGCAGCCAAGAGTTGCCAGACTGGTGGTACAGTGGCAGCCAAGAGTTGCCAGACTGGTGGTACAGTGGCAGCCAAGAGTTGCCAGATTGGTGGTACAGTGGCAGCCAAGAGTTGCCAGACTGGTGGTACAGTGGCAGCCAAGAGTTGCCAGACTGGTGGTACAGTGGCAGCCAAGAGTTGCCAGATTGGTGGTACAGTGGCAGCCAAGAGTTGCCAGACTGGTGGTACAGTGGCAGCCAAGAGTTGCCAGATTGGTGGTACAGTGGCAGCCAAGAGTTGCCAGATGGCATTACACACATGGCAAACCCACATGTCATACACGCAGGTCAAACCCACATGTCATACAAACTGGGCAGAGACACATGTCATACACACTGGGCAGAGACACATGTCATACACACATGGCAGAGACACATGTCATACACAGGGCACACAATGTCATACACAGGGCACACAATGTCATACACAGGGAAGACCCACTTGTGATACACAGGGCAGAGACATATGTCATACACACAGGGCAGAGACATATGTCATACACAGGGCAAATGCACATGTCATACACAGGGCAGAGACACATGTCATATACACAGGGCAGGCCCACATGTCATATACACAGGGCATACCCACATGTGATACCCACATGTCATACACAGGGCAGAGAACATGTCATACACACAGGGCAAACCCACATGTCATACACACAGGGCAAACCCTCATGTCATACACAGGGCAAACCCACATGTCATACACAGGGCAGAGACACATGTCATACACATAGGGCAAACCCACATGTCATACACATAGGGCAAACCCACATGTCATACACATAGGGCAGAGACACATGTTATACACACAGGGCAGAGACACATGTCATACACACAGGGCAGAGACACATGTCATACACACAGGGCAGAGACACATGTCATACACACAGGGCAGAGACACATGTCATACACACAGGGCAGATACACATTTCATACACAGGGCAGATACACATTTCATACACAGGGTAGACCCACATGTCATACACTGGGCACACCCACATGTCATACACTGGGCACACCCACATGTCATACACTGGGCACACCCACATGTCATACACACAGGGCAGAGACACATGTCATACACACAGGGCAGAGACACATGTCATACACACAGGGCAAACCCACATGTCATTAACAGGACAGAGACACATGTCATACACAGGGCAGAGACACATGTCATACACAGGGCAGACCCACATGTCATACACAGGGCAGACCCACATGTCATACACAGGGCAGGGACACATGTCATACACACAGGGCAGAGACACATGTCATACACACAGGACAGACCCTCATGTCATACACACAGGGCAGACACACATGTCATACACACAGGGCAGACACACATGCCATACACACAGGGCAGACACACATGCCATACACACAGGGCAGACACACATGTCATACACACAGGGCAGACACACATGTCATACACACAGGGCAGACACACAGGCCATACACACAGGGCAGACACACAGGCCATACACACAGGGCAGACACACAGGCCATACACACAGGGCAGACACACATGCCATACACACAGGGCAGACACACATGCCATACACACGGGGCAGACACACATGTCATACACACGGGGCAGACACACATGTCATACACACGGGGCAGACACACATGTCATACACACAGGGCAGACACACATGTCATACATGCATGGACAGAGCCAGCGGCCAGGTTGCGAGAGATAACCCATATGGCAGGTGTATGAGAGTGGACTGACCTGGCTAGTGTCAGGGGATCTGAATTGAATGTGTGACTGTCTTCTGTTTCAGACACCAGGGAGCCATGTCACAGATTGTTTCCCACGACACGTTGCTGGGAAGATGGCGCCTGTCACTGGATCTGTTTGGATGGGTGTTCTGTGATGATGTTGGCGCAGAGCTAGGATCTGTAATAAGTGAACTCGATGGTTTCCCTGTCAAGGAAAGTCTATTCCGACGAGAGATGGAAAAACTAAGGAATTCACAACAGAGATCTGACGCTGGAGGTAATGTGAACTCTTTTAGTGGCCAAATGTTTCCGCCAGGGCGGACATGGCTAGTGTGAGCAGCCCTGTGTGCAATCATGTCTAATGTGAAATACTTCATCATACATCACCATCATTTCACAGGGAGACTGGCACTTGTGCTGTGTTCCCTTCTGCAGTCGCCAGCCAAGAGTTGCCAGATTGGTGGTACAGTGGCAGCCAAGAGTTGACAGATAGGTGGCAGTCAAGAGTTGCCAGACTGGTGGTACAGTGGCAGCCAAGAGTTGCCAGATTGGTGGTACAGTGGCAGCCAAGAGTTGCCAGACTGGTGGTACAGTGGCAGCCAAGAGTTGCCAGGCTTGTGGTACAGTGGCAGCCAAGATTTGCCAGATTGGTGGTACAGTGACAGCCAAGAGTTGCCAGATTGGTGGTACAGTGGCAGCCAAGAGTTGCCAGACTGGTGGTACAGTGGCGGCCAAGAGTAGCCAGATTGGTGGTACAGTGGCAGCCAAGAGTTGCCAGATTGGTGGTACAGTGGCGGCCAAGAATTGCCAGACTGGTGGTACAGTGGCAGCCAAGAGTTGCCAGATTGGTGGTACAGTGGCAGCCAAGAGTTGCCAGACTGGTGGTACAGTGGCAGCCAAGAGTTGCCAGACTGGTGGTACAGTGGCAGCCAAGAGTTGCCAGATTGGTGGTACAGTGGCAGCCAAGAGTTGCCAGATTGGTGGTACAGTGGCAGCCAAGAGTTGCCAGATGGCATTACACACATGGCAAACCCACATGTCATACACGCAGGTCAAACCCACATGTCATACACACTGGGCAGAGACACATGTCATACACACTGGGCAGAGACACATGTCATACACACATGGCAGAGACACATGTCATACACACATGGCAGAGACACATGTCATACACAGGGCAGAGACACATGTCATACACAGGGCACACCATGTCATACACAGGGCACACCCACATGTCATACACAGGGAAGACCCACTTGTGATACACAGGGCAGAGACATATGTCATACACACAGGGCAGAGACACATGTCATGCACACAGGGCAGAGACATATGTCATACACAGGGCAAACGCACATGTCATACACAGGGCAGAGACACATGTCATATACACAGGGCAGGCCCACATGTCATATACACAGGGCATACACACAGGGCAGAGAACATGTCATACACACAGGGCAAACCCACATGTCATACACACAGGGCAAACCCTCATGTCATACACAGGGCAAACCCACATGTCATACACAGGGCAGAGACACATGTCATACACATAGGGCAAACACACATGTCATACACATAGGGCAAACCCACATGTCATACACATAGGGCAGAGACACATGTTATACACACAGGGCAAACCCACATGTCATACACACAGGGCAGAGACACATGTCATACACACAGGGCAGAGACACATGTCATACACACAGGGCAGAGAAACATGTCATACACACAGGGCAGAGACACATGTCATACACACAGTGCAGAGACACATGTCATACACACAGGGCAGAGACACATGTCATACACACAGGGCAGATACACATTTCATACACAGGGTAGACCCACATGTCATACACAGGGCAGATACACATTTCATACACAGGTGTCATGGAACTGCTGAGAATTCACCTAGCAAAACTCCCAAAAGTCCCATTCCCCTTTTCAGTAAGAGTAGAACAGCCGATCTAGTCGAAGGGATACAACCGAGGTATTAATGTACCCGACGCAAGGGCGATTGGTGGCCCTTGACTTCTAGACTATTCTGGTGAGTGATGCTCAACCCAACCGGGTCCGCTAACGCATGCGCAATAACCTTCTCAGAACAAAGACCGGCTCAGTTGAGATCCGGCATTGCTAGCAAGACGGTGTGTTTGGACGACTGTGTGAATTCGTAAATGGGAAAGAGGAAGCCAGTGTCTTGCTGTTTATCAAAGAAAACTGACAGAACGTCCAGTGTTGGGACGGGAGCTCCTCAATTCTGAATACACAGTTTGTCGTAAGGTACGTGAAACATATTTAGATAAATGTGTGTCGTTACCGCGTGGAACCGAAGCTGTTCGACCACATGTCCCGCCCGGCGCACAAAGGTCAGTCAGGGGTGAACCTGTGGGCTTGTTTTAACTTAACACTGCAGGCTAGTTGAACACGATGGATTGTAGGCCTGTTTTTGCGTTACAATTGTACAAGTCCGTGAATGCGTGTTATTGCCGCTACAAGTAGTTATAGACATTTAGGACAGGCCCAATAGTGTTAGTAGTCCGAGTTCACTCCTGGGCGGCCTTAGAACTCTAACGTAGTCGACACAAACGGAAGTTGGCGAAGGCGTTGTAGAACATAGGTCGAGTGAGGTATCAGGGAACTCGGCCCAACTAGACGAAACACATGCGAAGGTCGCCGGACGTGTCGAAGGTTATTCGAAGGACATTGCGGGTGTCTAAGTTCGAATTCTTTGGTGTGGCGACCACTGGCTTTGCTGAGCTTGCCTCTTACTATTTAGGTTATTGGGTGCCGTGACGGAACACCATCTTGATATACAGTTGGTTCCCGAGAGGTTGACACTGGAGAAACTGGGGAATGCGACAGAGCTGGTCACAACCAGCTGAACACCGTTCCAAATGCTCTGACCCTAACTAGGGGAGGAGGGAACGGGATGTGGACTTCCGCTACAGGGGGATTTCCCTGTATCATCTATTAAATTCCTGGATCAGAGCTAGAGCTCCAGGAGACCTGGTGTATAGTAGGTAATCCTAAAATCGAACCAGGGAGAGGGGGCTACCTCCGAGGGAGGGGAATTCGGTGGTCACCGGCTCTCCTTCAGAGCCATTCTGTCTCTAGGTACCTTTAACCTACTAACCTGGTATATTGTGTCCTTAGAAGTCTTTTTTTTGGACAGAAGGATTTCGCCGACACCATGACCAGATACACAGCCCTACCTTGGCCGGATTCGAGACGGAGGACGGTTCAGCCAGCACTTGTTAGGACCCAGACCCAGTTCAGTTTTGGCAGTGGATCCTGGTCTGTGAGGCTGCCGGCCAGGTCATGGCGACACCGGCCAATGCTGAGTACACATAGGTAACGTGTACCGCTGGGGGTAAGTCTGTGTCACGATATTCACACATGGTGTTGTCTTTGGCAGGTTCTACTTTCTGAGAGACTTACGTGAGGGGACCAGAGGAAGATGACTTGGTGAAGGCTGCTAAATGGCTGGCTTACCTATGTGCCGGAAAGTGCTGCTTCTACACTACACCACGTGCCGGGAAGTCATTACACCACAGTCCAGTCCCGTCTCAACCGCTAAATGATCTTCAGTCAGTCCAACAAGTTTTATGATGGCTACTCACGGGCGAGTATCGTGTCCTCTTGTCTGTGATAATTGTTGACATTGTGACCCACTAGCCAAACGGGTAGAGAGGAACTACCGTACCCTTTATTTCAGGATGGCCTGCTGTTCCGGGAAGAGTTTACCCGTTCGTACTAGGAACATTGGTGACCTTCATTACCGGGTCACGCGCTACCAGTACTGACTTTGAGTGACAGAGTCAACTTGAACTGTGCCAACTTTCTGTGCTTATAGGCCCAGTTATACCCATCCTGATCCCATTAGAGACCACCATCTGTTCCCAGAACTTTGACATTGTTAAATGTGGGTTAAATGTTATGGTGGCTTCTTAGGACCGTTGTCTAGCACAGGCCTTACCAGTGAAGCTTGAAGGACAGGCCTGCAGCACGTCTACAGGGATGTTAGTCTGGAGTCATCACGTACCACCGCAACTTGGAGTCACCACATTGACGTGCTAGTCATTTCAGCTGAGTCCACCTCTCGGCAGAGATATTCCACGCTACGTGTGCAGATGAGTGACCTCTTTAACCTTGTGGTATCGTAACCAGTGTACAGTGATGAGTAAGACGGCCTGAGGCTAATCCAGACAGCCTTTTCTTCTATCACCTGGCGGCGGCCAGGATTCTCTCATGAACATTCCCCTTGTTGATAATCCTCTTGTACATTATATCATCTAGTCATTATGTGTAGACACCAGAGTCGTGTCATCTGTTCTGGATGAGAGGTGAAAAAGGTATTGTCCAGCGGTTGATAGTGAGAGAGACAGGAATCCAAGGGCTGGTGGGGTCTGTAGACTGAGATTTATTGTATTCCAAGAGTGCATCTATCCCGTTATTAAGATGTAATAGTATGCTTCCCTCACCCCAGGAAATACTACGACATTATTTGGGGGCCCGTCCGGGATATTGATGAGACAGCTCTGGTGATTATGGTTAGGACCTTTCATTCCTAGTGTCTCTATTCAGGGCTACATAGGTCTTTGGTCCTGTTTCTTCTCTTGACAAAGACAGATTGACTTGTGGTGTGTTGGGACGTCATATATAGATTAGATTGGTGTATTGCACATCTATATATTGCTTTATTTACCTAGCACTCACATTACTAACATATACTCTCTAAGTATGGCATCCACAAAATTAAATATGGATGAAGTGCAGGCAAGAGGCGAAGGAATGGGATTCACCGGCACTGCACTATCAGAGTATATCCAAGGGATTGAGAGAGACTTCCGTCAGGAAGAGAGAGAGAGAAAACAGCAAGAAGCGGAGGATCGAAGGATGGCGTTTGAGTTGAAGAAGTTCGAAGTCGAACAAGCCGCTAAAAAGTTCGAAGCCGAACAAGAGGCTCAGAAGCGAGAGCATGAGTACCGCATGCGGGAACTCGAGCTCAGGGCACAATCAAGTAGAGAGACCGAGGGAGCCGTAGGAGGGTCTTCACTCCCTGGTTCACCTACCTTAGGTCGACATGGTTATCATGCCATGAAATTTCCTCTACCGATTTTTGAGGAAGATAAGGAAAAGATCGACCAGTTCTTACAAAAGTTCGAGGCTATGTCTGGTGGGTAGGCTGATGGGTCTCGATCGAGACAAGTGGTGTCTGAAACTGTCCCAGGGGTTGCGCGGAACCGCTTACGAGGTCTACTCGCGTTTACCGGCGGGTCACGAGAATAATTATGCCGAACTGAAGGCCGCGCTGCTGAAACGGTTCGAGATGACGTCGCATACTTACCACAAGAAGTTTCGAGAAGCGAAACGAGAGCCGAGTGAGTTATTTGCTGCGTACGGCGAACGTCTTAGATCCTACCTCCATAAATGGATGGACTTAGCTCAGTTCGCACACGATTACGACAGTCTCGAAGAACTGATGATCGTCGACGAGATGCGGAAGCATATGTCGAAACCGCTCAAAGAGTTCTTGGGAGAACAAGGGGCGGAAAGATTAGATGTAGTAGCGAAAATGGCAGAACGATTCGTCGAGGTGCATGGTGAAGGTGGGGAAACCCATCCCTCCATGGGTAAAAGTCAGGACAAGAATGACAAAAAGAAACTGAAGAACTCTCATGCCAAGAAGGTAGAACCTTATGAGAAATCCTCTGACCAGAGTCCAGAGAAGTCGAAGGAAGGGAGCAAGAGCCCACATAACTCTCCACCGAAACGGAAATGGAGTAAGACGTGGTGTTCGATTTGCCAGTCACCCTCGCACAATACTAGGGACTGCAGATCGAAGGTTAAGAGCTCACACTTCGCGGCCTGCCTAGTGGCTCCAAAGGCTGTTGCCACCGAAAAGGTCGAGGTCGGAGAAGAGACTCTGGATCAAGAGAGGCCACCTGTGGTCGAACTGATCGAAGTCAACGGCCAGCAGGTTGAGTGTCTCTATGACACTGGCCTGGACGGGGAAGCCGTCATTGCCGCCAGTCTAGTGAGGCCAGACCAACTCAATGGGGAAAGCATCGAGATACAGCCGGCTATGAAGAGTGCGGTAGCCATGACGTTACCAATCGCTAACGTAGAGATTAGGTCGAGATACGTCACGGGCATCATCCCAGCCGCGGTATTACTCGATCCCCTATATCCCGTGATTCTGGGGAGTTGTGACGAAACGGATAAATATCGTAAGATCTCTGCATAATAGCCCTTTGAAGGGAGTGCCATGCGTTGGTCTCCCTTTAATTTAATGTCAATTAATAGGGGAGTTCCCTAGAAAAGTAGGGCGGGGGCGGAGCTATTCTAGTTATTTATAGAAGAATCTAGAATGTTCCCCCAAGTGCGTACGTGGTTTTGATCTCTAAGTTCACGAGTGCGTTGTGCAGCACGGGTTGGAGGAACCCATCGTGACTCTGGTTTTCTTCATGAATCATGAAAGTCACGCAGCCCGTGTAGGCGAGTGGAAGGCGGACTGACGTTGTCGGAGTCAGTCGCCCACCAGACCTCAGCGTGGAGAGATCATGGCCAGCAGGCTGCAGTAATTTGGATGTCAATAGTCGCGGCCAGAGCGGACATCTGCAGTCAAAGTTTGTGATGTTTCAATCACAGGTTAGTTGAGTACTTATTCTATTATTTAATTGTTGTCGTGATGCCGTGATGATTCCCGGAATGAATTAATTGCCATCGCAAAATTGAGTTGTCGCGTAGCGTTATCCGTTACAGTTGGCGGTTTGCATTTTTAAGTAGGCTTTATCGATCAGCAATGTAATGTGTTACCTGACGGAACAAGCCGTATTCCACAGCGAGTGGTGTGTAAATAAAATAGGCCGAACGATGTGCGTTACAGTGTGTAGCAGTTACGGGTTTGGTTTATTCATTACGCAGGCAAGGCGACAGTTTGTCCGTCATGACATCAACATGCTAGACGCTGTAAATGATAAGGTATAGCTTATTATTAGAAATGTGTAATGTGCTTCGTGACATTAGAATTGTAACGGAATTGTTCGATCAGTGATGGTGAGTTTTCGAGGAATCAAGGTGAGATCAGCTGTGGGGTATTTGCTGTGTGCAGATAGCAGTGTTATTCCGCGTAAGCAGAATGGTGTTGCATCGGTGGGATAACAGTTGATAGGAAATATTCATGAAACTATTGTTACTGCTTGTTGTCATGTCCGTCCGCTAGGATGACCGTGCGTGTTCCATTGTACGTTTGTCTAGGCAGCGGGAGGTAGGCCGGTACCCCCAACCCGATCAGTAATCGGTCCGACCCAATGCAATCGTGCATATCCGATGGATGAACATACCCGATCGAGGGTGATGCGGCGCTCCGTAATTCGAGGCCGAGGTGGCTAGATAGATCGAGGTTTGAACCTAACCGTTTCTGTCTCTAATATTCTACTCTTCTGGAACCCTGACTCGGTTCATGGAGTACTTGGAGTACTGCCGTGAAGTAGTAGTACATGAGGGGCATAACCCCCCCCCCCCCCCCCCCCAAAAAAAAGGATGGAGCCAGAGTTTGGTAGTGGAGTCTGGAGGTTTGCTACATTGGATGACGTGACTTAAGTCGTCACGGGACAAGGTACACGAGACCCACAGTAGCTGTGGGAAAGTGTAGTGGTGGATGGCCACCACAGCTGTGCTCGACCGGCACAGGTATGACTGACCTGCAAGATAGTCAGTGAATACAAGGGCAACTCAGGATCTGGGGCAGGGATCCCAGACCTGACACTATGGCTGTGATATGATTTTGTCATTTAAGTGTAACAAGTCCTGAGTTCTCCTTAGTTAATGCTATAGTAATGAATTATCAGGAGTATAATTCATTATGGACATATAGTTATTAATGTGTGTAATTCATCAGTCCATGGGTGAAGGGATTGATGAATTGATGAGTCTGTCAGGAAGGAGATGTCCGGCTGGACACCTTCTCGATACAGTAATCCCTACACTGAAAGGAAAGTAAGTGTATATGTTGATTGAGGATGGGAGATGAAACCGGATTGGACTGGCACCAGGCGAAGGATGCTTGACAGAGTCATACAGTCGACTCTGGTGCTAGGGGTTATATGTAGCCCAGAAGTGTTACTTGACTGAACAGGTGTGCTATTGCTTTTTCTACCATCATTATGCCTATATATTATAGTGACTAGGTAGATCTATGATGTGATGATTTCATACTCATGTTGGTAGACATGAGGAATGTCTGAGAGGCAGGTGACAGGGTGGAGATGCTGGTAGTCTTTGTTGTAGTTGAGTACTCACACCAACCTCTCCGTGTTTCAGGATCTGTTATTACTATACAGTAGAAGATTCAAGAGCTGCACCATGAGCTCTATGGGCCCACTCATTCCAGTGCCTATCCAGAAGTTGATTGAGGCTATACTGGGAGTGGTTGTCTGCGTCTGCGAGATCAATGTTGGAAGGAGCTGAGTGCTGAATAAGTCGGTAGGTCTAGGTTAGGACCTCAGTCAAGAGTCCGACGAGTGTCATCCGATCCTGAGAGGATCCAACACTGAAACGTCTGGTGATTCAAGCCAGTGAAGCACTGGTGACATTCAGTCTCTGTGTAAACCTTGGTAATTGCAAGGTAGTGACCTTTCAAGTTGTGCAGAGTGATCATTGTTACTGGTCGCCATGACCTGTGTGATATGCTTCTGGCCCGGCTGGGTTATGGGACACCATGTATCAGTTGATGCTTACATAGTGTTTTTACATTGGTTACCTTTATGAAGCCAACATGTGGTCTAGTGAACTAGGACATTGATTACAACATTGGTGGAAACACCTGAGTGACATGGTTGTGAAGGTAGGGAGTTACCTCATGCCAACGTTATGAACTGTTGACAATGTTTGTGAAGGTAGGGAGCTACTTCATGCCAACGTGATGAACTGTTGACAGTGTATGCTAGGTTGTGATTACTACCCATGGATCAGGGTAGGTACATAAGACTGTGTGAAGATCTATTGTCCAAGGACATGGAACTAAGGTGAAGTGTTTAGTCACCTGATAGACTTTACCAGTGACCTTGTGTGTTCATGTGGAGCAACCGCGTATTGTGTAAGTGACATATCAGTGTGTGGGTCACTGATGAGATAGAAGAGTGACCTGGCTCTTGTGTATTTTGAGACGGCGCTACATGTATTTTTTCTGCAAGTGGGAGACCGCTAATGTTCTAGGGTCGGCCCAGACTTCATCAAGAGTGTGACGAGGGAAATAGTACGACATCAAGGAAGGATCCTTGTTCATCAGTGCAGTGTCCGTCAGGCAGTGGTACGGCGCTTGATCAACCCTTGCTTGGTTCTCTGGGTGAAGAGGGAACTTTGGAGAGGCAGCAGACCTTGGAGTTCCAGTCCACTGGAGGAGCCTGGGTGAGTCGCTACCACGACTGGACAACCGCACGAGCTATCGTCCGCCTCCATGATGAATACTCATCTGCGTCTTTGATCTTGTACATAGTTCTTCTAGTCTGGCTTTCAGCCATCCTTCTCTGTGTTGTGGTTGGGTTGACGTAGTTCAGAATTAAATTTTTGTTCTCTTAGCTATGACTTTGTGCAGTGATATGACTGGTGTCTGGTCCGAGCCCCCTTGGGGTTTGGAACCCTAGGTGAGGGAGGGAAGGTTAAGCTGTCCCGGCTTGGGTGGGGCCTGGTAGATGTAGAGTGCTATTGAGGTGGTTGGAGCAAAGGCAGGGGATAGTATCTATCGTGGCAAACCAGTCCAAGCCCCGGCGGTCTTGTCACAAGATAGAGTGGGGGCTCGTCCGGGATCTTCTCTTTGTTCTGACATCTCGTAGGAATAGGTTATAGTGTCATCTGTCCTATACCTATTATCTACTTGACGAGTAGGGCTACTGAAACCTTTCTCTTCGACGTGGACAGACATTTAGTTAAGTTAGTATAGATACATAATTACAGTGTTGGTTGGAGTACAGTTAGCATTGTGATTGGGTATTGCATATCTATACTGATACTAAGTTACACTAAGCATGGCTACTCGTACTTTAGATTTAGCTAAGGTGCGGGCATCTGCAACTGAGATGGGATTGGAAGGTGAGGAGTTCAAAGCCTATGTACTGGAAGTAGAGAGAAACTTCAGAGCAGAAGAGAGTGAGCGAAGAAAGTCAGAAATTGAGCTTGAAGCTCGAAAGGTAGCACTTGAAGAGCAAAAGTTGGTGGCAGACCAACAAGCACAAAAACTGGCAGCTGACCTAGAGTCTAAGAAATTAGATGCTAGGAAGTTGGAAATGGAACATGAGTTCCGTATGAAGCAACTTGAGGTAGAGGCTAAATCGGTTGGTGAGTCTGAGGGAGCAGTAGGTGGAGTAGCTTTACCTAGCTCATCAGTAGCCAGCAGACCAGCTTACCATGCTATGAAATGGCCGTTTCCACCATTTGAACCGGACCAAGAGAAGATAGATCAATTCTTAGAGAAGTTCGAGGCAATGTGTAAAGCTATGGGTTTAGAGCCAGAGCGTTGGAATCTTAAGCTTTCACAAGGACTCCGTGGCACCGCATACGAAGTGTATGCGCGTCTTCCCCCAGGGATGGAAAATGATTATCCAACCCTGAAATCGGCTCTTTTGAAAAGATTCGAAATGACAGCCCATGCTTACAGGCGGAGGTTCAGAACTTCCAAGAGAGAACCAGGTGAGATGTTCTCGGCCTATAGTGTGAGGTTGAACTCATACCTGTTGAAGTGGATGGCGTTGGCCAATTTCAAAGAGGATTATGAGAGTCTGAGAGAGTTGATGGTGGTGGATCAAATGAAAATGCAGATGTCCAAGCCTTTAAGGAATTTCTTAGGGGAAAATGGGGCGGAAAGGCTAGACATAGTAAATAAGTTAGCTGAAAGGTATGTGGAAGTCTATGGTGAGACTGGGGATTCCAGTCAGACTGATTCACAGAAAAAGCAGAAGGGGCTTGATCAGAAGCCCAAGACCAAAGGTCCCAAAGAATCATCCAATGTAGCAGATCCTGTGGTAAAAGACTCTGGTAAGAAACCCGATAAGCCAAGCCCTCCCGCCTCCCCAAAACGGAAGTGGAGTAAGAGGTGGTGTAAGCACTGTAAGTCTCCTTCCCATAATACTATAGATTGTCTGAGGAAGCCAAAGGACTTGCACTTTGCGTGTCTCGCCTCTACTAGAGGTAGACCTAGCGAGACCACACCTAAGGGTCGGGAGAAACCAAAGTCTGAGAAATCACCTGCGATCGAAATGATAGAGGTGAATGGGAAGCAGGTGGAATGTCTATACGATACAGGATTGCAGTTTGAAGCTGTAATCTCATCCCACCTTGTGAGCCCAGGGCAGCTCACCGGCGAGACAAGAGAATTTCAGCTGGCCATGAGGAGCTCCGTAGCTATGGACTTGCCGATTGCTCGGATTGACATTCGGTGCAGGTACGTTACGGGTAGCATCCAGGCGGCTGTGCTGCCTGATCCTATTTACCCTTTGATCCTCGGTCGTCCGCATGTATTCCTGGGGGACCCCAGGGAACATTGTCTAGTGAGCGCTAGGCAGGCCAGGGCTAAGGATGGAGAAAGGCAGTGTGGTAAGAAAATAGACCATTCTCTTGCGAGGTTAGTGAGCAGTGCTCAAAGTAGGGACCGGACTTTGCGTCCTTACTTACTGGAGGTGTCCCAAAGTTCTGTCCCGCCAACTCCGGGTCAGTTCTATGTAGAAAACCGGTTGCTTTATCGTAGAGCCGGGCAAGGGGATAGCCAGTACGGTCAGATGGTAGTCCCTACTGACTACAGATCCCGCTTGGTACATAGAGTGCATACCTTATCCTTAACCGGACATAAGGATGTGGGGACAACAGTCCAGTGTCTTTCCAGCCACTACCACTGGCCTGGAATGACAGGCGACGTGCGGAGATATATCCAGTCGTGCCCAACGTGTTGTCTGGCCGCACCAAAGCACAAGACCAGAAACGGTTTATCTCTGCAGATTGGAGATAGGGTTCTCGCGCTTCTCCCAATCGAGGGGGCGGAATTCGAACTCGGATGGCAGGGCCCTTTTCCTGTGGAGCGGATAATGTCCCGATCCACGTATGAGGTGAAGGTCCGCGGGGAATTGCGTACGTTCCATTGTACTCTCCTTCAGAATTTGGAGAGGTCCGAGGTAGTTTCTCCACAAAGTAGTGCGACTACCATCGCGCTAGATTCGGTTCTGGGTCCAGACGAGGGCGAGGAAGACTCAGCCCTACGCAGTACATCCTGTGGGGAGGGTCTGCGGTCTCCTGAGCGTTCAACCGTAGATAGGGCGAACTGGCTCCGTCGGGAAGAGGCCCATGGTGTTAAGCACACTGGGAATCGAGGTCGGACAGGCGAAGTCACATCTGGCACGACGGGATCGTCGGGTGACTCGATACGCCGACAGGCTCACTGTCCTTACTCGCGGGAGAGAAGGCAGGAGCAAGGGTACTCCAGACGAACCTGGAGTAAGCGACCATTCATTTCGGTCGACATCCGCGAACAGTCCACGAAGGTGATGCCTAGTCGGGATAGGAAATATCCTATTGTCAGAAGGGACGAACGAACCTTCAGTAAAGTAACCGATGGCCTACAACAGGTGGATGCGGAACAGTCCAGTGTAGACCGATCCTGTAAGCCAATCACCAGGCCGTTACGTTTCGAGCCTAATCGCTGGAGATAACGTATGTTGGAGGCGGTGGTTGGTGATAAAGCATCCATACCATTCTGGTAAATCTCCCCAGGGAAAGTGAACGTTATGGAACGTCTTTTCCTGGAAATCCAATCTTGATAGAGTAGAGGTTCAGAGTTCAGACCGATCTTTGTCTAGTGAGTTCGACCGGGTCGACCATCTTAAGTGGGGGCCTATGTGACGAAACGGATAAATATCGTAAGATCTCTGCATAATAGCCCTTTGAAGGGAGTGCCATGCGTTGGTCTCCCTTTAATTTAATGTCAATTAATAGGGGAGTTCCCTAGAAAAGTAGGGCGGGGGCGGAGCTATTCTAGTTATTTATAGAAGAATCTAGAATGTTCCCCCAAGTGCGTACGTGGTTTTGATCTCTAAGTTCACGAGTGCGTTGTGCAGCACGGGTTGGAGGAACCCATCGTGACTCTGGTTTTCTTCATGAATCATGAAAGTCACGCAGCCCGTGTAGGCGAGTGGAAGGCGGACTGACGTTGTCGGAGTCAGTCGCCCACCAGACCTCAGCGTGGAGAGATCATGGCCAGCAGGCTGCAGTAATTTGGATGTCAATAGTCGCGGCCAGAGCGGACATCTGCAGTCAAAGTTTGTGATGTTTCAATCACAGGTTAGTTGAGTACTTATTCTATTATTTAATTGTTGTCGTGATGCCGTGATGATTCCCGGAATGAATTAATTGCCATCGCAAAATTGAGTTGTCGCGTAGCGTTATCCGTTACAGTTGGCGGTTTGCATTTTTAAGTAGGCTTTATCGATCAGCAATGTAATGTGTTACCTGACGGAACAAGCCGTATTCCACAGCGAGTGGTGTGTAAATAAAATAGGCCGAACGATGTGCGTTACAGTGTGTAGCAGTTACGGGTTTGGTTTATTCATTACGCAGGCAAGGCGACAGTTTGTCCGTCATGACATCAACATGCTAGACGCTGTAAATGATAAGGTATAGCTTATTATTAGAAATGTGTAATGTGCTTCGTGACATTAGAATTGTAACGGAATTGTTCGATCAGTGATGGTGAGTTTTCGAGGAATCAAGGTGAGATCAGCTGTGGGGTATTTGCTGTGTGCAGATAGCAGTGTTATTCCGCGTAAGCAGAATGGTGTTGCATCGGTGGGATAACAGTTGATAGGAAATATTCATGAAACTATTGTTACTGCTTGTTGTCATGTCCGTCCGCTAGGATGACCGTGCGTGTTCCATTGTACGTTTGTCTAGGCAGCGGGAGGTAGGCCGGTACCCCCAACCCGATCAGTAATCGGTCCGACCCAATGCAATCGTGCATATCCGATGGATGAACATACCCGATCGAGGGTGATGCGGCGCTCCGTAATTCGAGGCCGAGGTGGCTAGATAGATCGAGGTTTGAACCTAACCGTTTCTGTCTCTAATATTCTACTCTTCTGGAACCCTGACTCGGTTCATGGAGTACTTGGAGTACTGCCGTGAAGTAGTAGTACATGAGGGGCATAACCCCCCCCCCCCCCCCCCCCCCCCCCAAAAAAGGATGGAGCCAGAGTTTGGTAGTGGAGTCTGGAGGTTTGCTACATTGGATGACGTGACTTAAGTCGTCACGGGACAAGGTACACGAGACCCACAGTAGCTGTGGGAAAGTGTAGTGGTGGATGGCCACCACAGCTGTGCTCGACCGGCACAGGTATGACTGACCTGCAAGATAGTCAGTGAATACAAGGGCAACTCAGGATCTGGGGCAGGGATCCCAGACCTGACACTATGGCTGTGATATGATTTTGTCATTTAAGTGTAACAAGTCCTGAGTTCTCCTTAGTTAATGCTATAGTAATGAATTATCAGGAGTATAATTCATTATGGACATATAGTTATTAATGTGTGTAATTCATCAGTCCATGGGTGAAGGGATTGATGAATTGATGAGTCTGTCAGGAAGGAGATGTCCGGCTGGACACCTTCTCGATACAGTAATCCCTACACTGAAAGGAAAGTAAGTGTATATGTTGATTGAGGATGGGAGATGAAACCGGATTGGACTGGCACCAGGCGAAGGATGCTTGACAGAGTCATTCAGTCGACTCTGGTGCTAGGGGTTATATGTAGCCCAGAAGTGTTACTTGACTGAACAGGTGTGCTATTGCTTTTTCTACCATCATTATGCCTATATATTATAGTGACTAGGTAGATCTATGATGTGATGATTTCATACTCATGTTGGTAGACATGAGGAATGTCTGAGAGGCAGGTGACAGGGTGGAGATGCTGGTAGTCTTTGTTGTAGTTGAGTACTCACACCAACCTCTCCGTGTTTCAGGATCTGTTATTACTATACAGTAGAAGATTCAAGAGCTGCACCATGAGCTCTATGGGCCCACTCATTCCAGTGCCTATCCAGAAGTTGATTGAGGCTATACTGGGAGTGGTTGTCTGCGTCTGCGAGATCAATGTTGGAAGGAGCTGAGTGCTGAATAAGTCGGTAGGTCTAGGTTAGGACCTCAGTCAAGAGTCCGACGAGTGTCATCCGATCCTGAGAGGATCCAACACTGAAACGTCTGGTGATTCAAGCCAGTGAAGCACTGGTGACATTCAGTCTCTGTGTAAACCTTGGTAATTGCAAGGTAGTGACCTTTCAAGTTGTGCAGAGTGATCATTGTTACTGGTCGCCATGACCTGTGTGATATGCTTCTGGCCCGGCTGGGTTATGGGACACCATGTATCAGTTGATGCTTACATAGTGTTTTTACATTGGTTACCTTTATGAAGCCAACATGTGGTCTAGTGAACTAGGACATTGATTACAACATTGGTGGAAACACCTGAGTGACATGGTTGTGAAGGTAGGGAGTTACCTCATGCCAACGTTATGAACTGTTGACAATGTTTGTGAAGGTAGGGAGCTACCTCATGCCAACGTGATGAACTGTTGACAGTGTATGCTAGGTTGTGATTACTACCCATGGATCAGGGTAGGTACATAAGACTGTGTGAAGATCTATTGTCCAAGGACATGGAACTAAGGTGAAGTGTTTAGTCACCTGATAGACTTTACCAGTGACCTTGTGTGTTCATGTGGAGCAACCGCGTATTGTGTAAGTGACATATCAGTGTGTGGGTCACTGATGAGATAGAAGAGTGACCTGGCTCTTGTGTATTTTGAGACGGCGCTACATGTATTTTTTCTGCAAGTGGGAGACCGCTAATGTTCTAGGGTCGGCCCAGACTTCATCAAGAGTGTGACGAGGGAAATAGTACGACATCAAGGAAGGATCCTTGTTCATCAGTGCAGTGTCCGTCAGGCAGTGGTACGGCGCTTGATCAACCCTTGCTTGGTTCTCTGGGTGAAGAGGGAACTTTGGAGAGGCAGCAGACCTTGGAGTTCCAGTCCACTGGAGGAGCCTGGGTGAGTCGCTACCACGACTGGACAACCGCACGAGCTATCGTCCGCCTCCATGATGAATACTCATCTGCGTCTTTGATCTTGTACATAGTTCTTCTAGTCTGGCTTTCAGCCATCCTTCTCTGTGTTGTGGTTGGGTTGACGTAGTTCAGAATTAAATTTTTGTTCTCTTAGCTATGACTTTGTGCAGTGATATGACTGGTGTCTGGTCCGAGCCCCCTTGGGGTTTGGAACCCTAGGTGAGGGAGGGAAGGTTAAGCTGTCCCGGCTTGGGTGGGGCCTGGTAGATGTAGAGTGCTATTGAGGTGGTTGGAGCAAAGGCAGGGGATAGTATCTATCGTGGCAAACCAGTCCAAGCCCCGGCGGTCTTGTCACAGGAGTAAATATGTATTTCTAGGGTTGCCGAAGAAGCCAATCCACCTAGGCGACATACATACCTGCGCCCACACGGGGAAAGACGAGGCAAACACAACCAGCTCGAAAACCCAGCTAGGGGGTTTGCTTACGGCGCAGAGCGAAGACGCGACACTATGTCCGTGCTACAAGAAGCTGCAGAAAAGTGCTGACCCACCGCAACGGGACCAGTACTATCTGAAGAATCGGCTGCTCTACCGGAGAGCTGGAAGGGGAGATGAACTGCACGGGCAGTTGGTGGTCCCGCAGGACTATCGTCTCCCAATTCTTCAGAGGGGACACACCATATCGGGTAGTACCCTATCCGGGAATGGACATATGGGTGTCAGAGCGATGCTGCAGCGAATTTCCGGTCATTATTACTGGCCACGAATGACTGGCGATGTACGCCGGTTAGTAAAGTCATGCCCAGAGTGCCAGAAGGCTACACCCACAAATTGGACTAAGACTAGATTAGGTCTTAAGGTGGGAGATAGAGTATTATTGTGGGGTCCAAGCAGGACCAATATGCTCGAGGTAGGATGGCAAGGACCGTATCCCGTGGTCAGGGTAGTGTCCAAGACCAACTACGAGATCCAGATCGGGGGAATTTTGAGAATTTTCCATACAAATCTCCTGCGGAAAACCGAGGAGAGGTCCGGTGACAAATCTCTGCATCTGTCGGCGAGGTCAGTCACTAGTGACCCCGTTCGGAAGGGGTGGGTAACGTTGGATTCGGCGCGAGATACCCTGGACTCCGACCGACGATCGACTGACTGGCTCCGCTATCGAAAGAGATGGCCAGGGAAACCCGAGTCCAGAGGGTTCTGGGAAGACTATATCGTCCACCGAGGACGATACCGCAAATCCCGAGACATGTTTGTAGGGAGACATAGCGGTAGTGACGACACTGGTACCGCCGAGAAGGGAAGATCCATCGGTATGGCACCCCGTTGCGTACGTGAGTCGGATGGTCGTCCGGCCGAACGTAAGGACTCGACGGGCAAGCGCGGTTGTCGATCACTGATATGAGACGGGCTGTCCAAGTACTGCCCAAATTGATGGGGAGGTTGTACCTTTGAGGACACCGGCAGACCATCAACCAAAGATGGGCTTGGCCACCTCCCATAAGCTCAACGCGCGCTTGATGCGTTGGTCGTTGTTGCTTCAGCCCTACACCTTTACGGTGGAATACATTCCCGGTAAGGAAAATGTTGGGGTTGACTTTCTGTCTAGGCATCCAGTCCCAGAGGCAGAGGACGAGTTTACTAGGATTGAACATCCAGCAGGAGACAGTCGACGCGGTCAACTCTCTTAAGAGGGGGCCTATGTCATGGAACTGCTGAGAATTCACCTAGCAAAACTCCCAAAAGTCCCATTCCCCTTTTCAGTAAGAGTAGAACAGCCGATCTAGTCGAAGGGATACAACCGAGGTATTAATGTACCCCACGCAAGGGCGATTGGTGGCCCTTGACTTCTAGACTATTCTGGTGAGTGATGCTCAACCCAACCGGGTCCGCTAACGCATGCGCAATAACCTTCTCAGAACAAAGACCGGCTCAGTTGTGATCCGGTATTGCTAGCAAGACGGTGTGTTTGGACGACTGTGTGAATTCGTAAATGGGAAAGAGGAAGCCAGTGTCTTGCTGTTTATCAAAGAAAACTGACAGAACGTCCAGTGTTGGGACGGGAGCTCCTCAATTCTGAATACACAGTTTGTCGTAAGGTACGTGAAACATATTTAGATAAATAAGGTGTGTCGTTACCGCGTGGAACCGAAGCTGTTCGACCACATGTCCCGCCCGGCGCACAAAGGTCAGTCAGGGGTGAACCTGTGGGCTTGTGTTTTAACTTAACACTGCAGGCTAGTTGAACACGATGGATTGTAGGCCTGTTTTTGCGTTACAATTGTACAAGTCCGTGAATGCGTGTTATTGCCGCTACAAGTAGTTATAGACATTTAGGACAGGCCCAATAGTGTTAGTAGTCCGAGTTCACTCCTGGGCGGCCTTAGAACTCTAACGTAGTCGACACAAACGGAAGTTGGCGAAGGCGTTGTAGAACATAGGTCGAGTGAGGTATCAGGGAACTCGGCCCAACTAGACGAAACACATGCGAAGGTCGCCGGACGTGTCGAAGGTTATTCGAAGGACATTGCGGGTGTCTAAGTTCAAATTCTTTGGTGTGGCGACCACTGGCTTTGCTGAGCTTGCCTCTTACTATTTAGGTTATTGGTTGCCGTGACGGAACACCATCTTGATATACAGTTGGTTCCCGAGAGGTTGACACTGGAGAAACTGGGGAATGCGACAGAGCTGGTCACAACCAGCTGAACACCGTTCCAAATGCTCTGACCCTAACTAGGGGAGGAGGGAACGGGATGTGGACTTCCGCTACAGGGGGATTTCCCTGTATCATCTATTAAATTCCTGGATCAGAGCTAGAGCTCCAGGAGACCTGGTGTATAGTAGGTAATCCTAAAATCGAACCAGGGAGAGGGGGCTACCTCCGAGGGAGGGGAATTCGGTGGTCACCGGCTCTCCTTCAGAGCCATTCTGTCTCTAAGTACCTTTAACCTACTAACCTGGTATATTGTGTCCTTAGAAGTCTTTTTTTTTGGACAGAAGGATTTCGCCGACACCATGACCAGATACACAGCCCTACCTTGGCCGGATTCGAGACGGAGTGTGACGAAGTCCCCAGCTTTCTCTTCATCTTTTGCTTAAATTGGAGTAAATTCTTTTTAAAACCCTTATGTAATTATAGAAGAATTTAATTGCGTTTTTATTCCTATATATCTATGTATAGATAGTCCATGGCTATAGCATAAATCTACTGCTAATTGACGGTATTAGTTTAATAGGAAATAATACGTTATACTAGGATTGGTGGAGAGGCTGAATTTACAAAGTAGAGTACCCAGCCAAATCTCAAATTTGGCTACGACTATTTTACAATTTGGTCGGATAAATTAAAGGAAACGAACTCCCTGGCACGACCACTTCCGGTCAGGAGAAAAATAGCTAACCTCGTTCTTTCGCAATCCAAAAGTCGGGGTAGAAACATGCTAGTCACTAGGCTCTGAGAAAATACTTATAAAGTGTTAGAGTTTTATCTTTGGCACGTATTACGGCCATAAATATATTTAAAATATATTAGAGAGATTCCTAGAGCAGTGTTTGTACCTGACAAGTTCGGTCAGTAGATTAGAAGGGTAAGGAATAGTTATGTGTACCAAAATAAAATATTGCCGTGTGCGCCCGAGATTTCCGTGTGTAGTTAAAGTTGGAAACCGCCGATAATAGGTTATTTTACCTAATTATTTACCATAATAATTATTTTACCGACTAAACTCGATCGCGTATATTATACTTCGTACAGGTAGTTTACTAAGCACACAGAGTAAAGGGTAAAACGTAACTGTGTAGAAAATTACCCTTACATGAGGTTTAGAGAGGTGTAGCCGATTTGAGATAGTTGTAAACTTTATAAAGTCGGATAGAACCCAATTTTCGATTAGGCCGTATAGCAGTAGACTAGGCCATACTAATCGAGCCGTTAGTTGAGGAATAACACGGGGCAGTTCCTAGTAATAATATTGCGAGGCCGCGAAAATAGATCTTACTAAACACGCGTAAAAATGTCAAATACTAGCGTAGTAGATCCTAGGCATGTTCGTAAATTTTTATCGGTGATTTCTCACCAATTCGCAGTCTTGTTCTTGCCTGCCACTCCATTAACTTTCAGCCTATCAGATTCTATTATGATAATTACATAAACTGTATTTTAAAATATACGTTATATAGAATCATTATTAATTATATGCTAGAAATATAGCTTCAGAATTTGAACATAAATATCTATAAAATGTAATCTGTTTAATAGATTCTATATGTATCTACCTCTAGATTACTTTGTAATTATTGTATTTTAATAATATAATTATGATATGCATTATATGATGATATGTTTAATTGTTACTGAATAATTATTATATTCACTTGTAAGGAAACATAGAATGATTTTATTTAAATGTTTTCCCTAGGTCAGTGTTTTACTATTTATCCTAGGATAGGGACTTATAGGGAGCAGGGACAAATAGCTCATGCTATTTTGTTTCTGCAATTTTGTATGAGATGTTATTGGCCATCAGGAACAATCCATGGCCGATGCGTACCGATGTCTCGACAGAAGAGTCAACTGCTCTCGCTGTATATATTTCACAGATTTGACACCTTCAGCGCCAAGCTTTAGATGCGCTAACCTGTGTGACTCATTGCGAAGCATCACTCACCATCTCACTTATGCTTACTAACTAGGGTTTACACGCACTGTGTAAGCCGGAGAACCAGAAGATAAGTGGCCAAACTTACCGTTGGCCACCACCACCACCACCATTTACATGCAAATAATACCAGCTTTGTCAGGCCATGTCAATGATTAAAATGCAACATTGTCAGTTTCTTAAATTTTACACCCACTAGTTGTTACGTAATTAACCTTAGTCATAGTAGAGTGAGAAGATATGAAAGTTTGTCTCTGTTATATATTTTACTCTGTCTTTCTCCGTGTCATTGAGAGGGATTAGAGTTGGGGGCTCGAGCTTTGTTTTATATCAGGCAACGTAGCTAGACAACCTTGGCAGACTGTCTGTATCAAACCAGTATAGTTGTACGCCATTCCTGTCTGCCTGAACACTGTCAGAAGATTAGACTTGTTCTGGGACCTTTATTCCGCCTAGAATTACGAGCTATTCAGTCTTGTCTTCTCCAGTGACCTATTTTTCTATTCGTAGAAAGTCTATCCACAGCACTTTGATAGATTCCTTATCATCGTAGCTGACGCTACGCTACACGGAGGACGGTTCAGCCAGCACTTGTTAGGACCCAGACCCAGTTCAGTTTTGGCAGTGGATCCTGGTCTGTGAGGCTGCCGGCCGGGTCATGGCGACACCGGCCAATGCTGAGTACACATAGGTAACGTGTACCGCTGGGGGTAAGTCTGTGTCACGATATTCACACATGGTGTTGTCTTTGGCAGGTTCTACTTTCTGAGAGACTTACGTGAGGGGACCAGAGGAAGATGACTTGGTGAAGGCTGCTAAATGGCTGGCTTACCTATGTGCCGGAAAGTGCTGCTTCTACACTACACCACGTGCCGGGAAGTCATTACACCACAGTCCAGTCCCGTCTCAACCGCTAAATGATCTTCAGTCAGTCCAACAAGTTTTATGATGGCTACTCACGGGCGAGTATCGTGTCCTCTTGTCTGTGATAATTGTTGACATTGTGACCCACTAGCCAAACGGGTAGAGAGGAACTACCGTACCCTTTATTTCAGGATGGCCTGCTGTTCCGGGAAGAGTTTACCCGTTCGTACTAGGAACATTGGTGACCTTCATTACCGGGTCACGCGCTACCAGTACTGACTTTGAGTGACAGAGTCAACTTGAACTGTGCCAACTTTCTGTGCTTATAGGCCCAGTTATACCCATCCTGATCCCATTAGAGACCACCATCTGTTCCCAGAACTTTGACATTGTTAAATGTGGGTTAAATGTTATGGTGGCTTCTTAGGACCGTTGTCTAGCACAGGCCTTACCAGTGAAGCTTGAAGGACAGGCCTGCAGAACGTCTACAGGGATGTTAGTCTGGAGTCATCACGTACCACCGCAACTTGGAGTCACCACATTGACGTGCTAGTCATTTCAGCTGAGTCCACCTCTCGGCAGAGATATTCCACGCTACGTGTGCAGATGAGTGACCTCTTTAACCTTGTGGTATCGTAACCAGTGTACAGTGATGAGTAAGACGGCCTGAGGCTAATCCAGACAGCCTTTTCTTCTATCACCTGGCGGCGGCCAGGATTCTCTCATGAACATTCCCCTTGTTGATAATCCTCTTGTACATTATATCATCTAGTCATTATGTGTAGACACCAGAGTCGTGTCATCTGTTCTGGATGAGAGGTGAAAAAGGTATTGTCCAGCGGTTGATAGTGAGAGAGACAGGAATCCAAGGGCTGGTGGGGTCTGTAGACTGAGATTTATTGTATTCCCAGAGTGCATCTATTCCGTTATTAAGATGTAATAGTATGCTTCCCTCACCCCAGGAAATACTACGACCCACATGTCATACACAGGGCAAACCCACATGTCATACACTGGGCACACCCACATGTCATACACTGGGCACACCCACATGTCATACACACAGGGCAGACACACATGTCATACACACAGGGCAGAGACACATGTCATACACTGGGCAGATACACATGTCATACACTGGGCAGACACACATGTCATACACACAGGGCAGAGACGCATGTCATACACTGGGCAGATACACATGTCATACACTGGGCACACCCACATGTCATACACACAGGGCAGAGACACATGTCATATACACAGGGCAGGCCCACATGTCATATACACAAGGCATACACACAGGGCAGAGAACATGTCATACACACAGGGCAAACCCACATGTCATACACACAGGGCAAACCCTCATGTCATACACAGGGCAAACCCACATGTCATACACAGGGCAGAGACACATGTCATACACATAGGGCAAACCCACATGTCATACACATAGGGCAAACCCACATGTCATACACACAGGGCAGAGACACATGTCATACACACAGGGCAGAGACATGTCATACACACAGGGCAGAGACACATGTCATACACACAGGGCAGAGACACATGTCATACACACAGGGCAGAGACACATGTCATACACACAGGGCAGAGACACATGTCATACACACAGGGCAGATACACATTTCATACACAGGGTAGACCCACATGTCATACACAGGGCAGATACACATTTCATACACAGGGTAGACCCACATGTCATACACAGGGCAAACCCACATGTCATACACTGGGCACACCCACATGTCATACACTGGACACACCCACATGTCATACACACAGGGCAGACACACATGTCATACACTGGGCAGATACACATGTCATACACTGGGCAGATACACATGTCATACACTGGGCAGACACACATGTCATACACTGGGCAGACACACATGTCATACACACAGGGCAGAGACACATGTCATACACTGGGCAGATACACATGTCATACACTGGGCACACCCACATGTCATACACTGGGCACACCCACATGTCATACACACAGGGCAGAGACACATGTCATACACAGGGCAGAGACACATGTCATACACACAGGGCAAACCCACTTGTCATACACACAGGGCAGAGACACATGTCATACACAGGGCAGGGACACATGTCATACACACAGGGCAGAGACACATGTCATACACACAGGACAGACCCTCATGTCATACACACAGGGCAGACACACATGTCATACACACAGGGCAGACACACATGTCATACACACAGGGCAGACACACATGTCATACACACAGGGCAGACACACATGTCATACACACAGGGCAGACACACAGGTCATACACAGAGGTCATACACACAGGTCATACACACAGGGCAGACACACAGGGCAGACACACAGGGCAGACACACATGCCATACACACAGGGCAGACACACATGCCATACACACAGGGCAGACACACATGCCATACACACAGGACAGACACACATGCCATACACACAGGGCAGACACACATGCCATACACACAGGGCAGACACACATGCCATACACACAGGGCAGACACACATGTCATACACACAGGGCAGACACACATGTCATACACACAGGGCAGACACACATGTCATACACACAGGGCATACACACAGGGCAGACACACATGTCATACATGCATGGACAGAGCCAGCGGCCAGGTTGCGAGAGATAACCCATATGGCAGGTGTATGAGAGTGGACTGACCTGGCTAGTGTCAGGGGATCTGAATTGAATGTGTGACTGTCTTCTGTTTCAGACACCAGGGAGCCATGTCACAGATTGTTTCCCACGACACGTTGCTGGGAAGATGGCGCCTGTCACTGGATCTGTTTGGGTGGGTGTTCTGTGATGATGTTGGCGCAGAGCTAGGATCTGTAATAAGTGAACTCGGTTTCCCTGTCAAGGAAAGTCGAATCCGATGAGAGATGGAAAAACTAAGGAATTCACAACAGAGAGATCTGAAGCTGGAGGTAATGTGAACTCTTTTAGTGGCCAAATGTTTCCGCCAGGGCGGACATGGCTAGTGTGAGCAGCCCTGTGTGCAATCATGTCTAATGTGAAATACTTCATCATACATCACCATTATTTCACAGGGAGACTGGCACTTGTGCTCTGTTCCCTTCTGCAGTCGCCAGCCAAGAGTTGCCAGATTGGTGGTACAGTGGCAGCCAAGAGTTGCCAGATAGGTGGCAGTCAAGAGTTGCCAGACTGATGGTACAGTGGCAGCCAAGAGTTGCCAGATTGGTGGTACAGTGGCAGCCAAGAGTTGCCAGACTGGTGGTACAGTGGCAGCCAAGAGTTGCCAGGCTTGTGGTACAGTGGCAGCCAAGAGTTGCCAGATTGGTGGTACAGTGACAGCCAAGAGTTGCCAGATTGGTGGTACAGTTGCAGCCAAGAGTTGCCAGATTGGTGGTACAGTGGCAGCCAAGAGTTGCCAGATAGGTGGTACAGTGGCGGCCAAGAATTGCCAGACTGGTGATACAGTGGCAGCCAAGAATTGCCAGACTGGTGGTACAGTGGCAGCCAAGAGTTGCCAGACTGGTGGTACAGTGGCAGCCAAGAGTTGCCAGATTGGTGGTACAGTGGCAGCCAAGAGTTGCCACACTGGTGGTACAGTGGCAGCCAAGAGTTGCCAGATTGGTGGTACAGTGGCAGCCAAGAGTTGCCAGACTGGTGGTACAGTGGCAGCCAAGAGTTGCCAGATTGGTGGTACAGTGGCAGCCAAGAGTTGCCAGACTGGTGGTACAGTGGCAGCCAAGAGTTGCCAGATTGGTGGTACAGTGGCAGCCAAGAGTTGCCAGATGGCATTACACACATGGCAAACCCACATGTCATACACGCAGGTCAAACCCACATGTCATACACACTGGACAGAGACACATGTCATACACACATGGCAGAGACACATGTCATACACAGGGCACACCATGTCATACACAGGGCACACCCACATGTCATACACAGGGAAGACCCACTTGTGATACACAGGGCAGAGACATATGTCATACACACAGGGCAGAGACACATGTCATACACAGGGCAGAGACATGTCATATACACAGGGCAGAGACATGTCATATACACAGGGCAGAGAACATGTCATACACACAGGGCAAACCCACATGTCATACACATAGGGCAAACCCACATGTCATACACATAGGGCAGAGACACATGTTATACACACAGGGCAAACGCACATGTCATACACTCAGGGCAGAGACACATGTCATACACACAGGGCAGAGACACATGTCATACACACAGGGCAGAGACACATGTCATACACACAGGGCAGAGACACATGTCATACACACAGGGCAGAGACACATGTCATACACACAGGGCAGAGACACATGTCATACACACAGGGCAGATACACATTTCATACACAGGGTAGACCCACATGTCATACACAGGGCAGATCCACATTTCATACACAGGGTAGACCCACATGTCATACACAGGGCAAACCCACATGTCATACACTGGGCACACCCACATGTCATACACTGGGCACACCCACATGTCATACACACAGGGCAGACACACATGTCATACACACAGGGCAGACACACATGTCATACACTGGGCAGAGACACATGTCATACACTGGGCAGACACACATGTCATACACACAGGGCAGAGACACATGTCATACACTGGGCAGAAACACATGTCATACACTGGGCACACCCACATGTCATACACTGGGCACACCCACATGTCATACACACAGGGCAGAGATACATGTCATACACACAGGGCAAACCCACATGTCATACACACAGGGCAGAGACACATGTCATACACACAGGGCAGAGACATATGTCATACACACAGGGCAAACCTACATGTCATACACACAGTTTAGAGACACATGTCATACGCACAGGGCAAACCCACATGTCATTAACAGGACAGAGACACATGTCATACACAGGGCAGAGACACATGTCATACACAGGGCAGACCCACATGTCATACACAGGGCAGACCCACATGTCATACACAGGGCAGACCCACATGTCATACACAGGGCAGGGACACATGTCATACACACAGGGCAGAGACCCTCATGTCATACACACAGGGCAGACACACATGTCATACACACAGGGCAGACACACATGCCATACACACAGGGCAGACACACATGTCATACACACAGGGCAGACACACATGTCATACACACAGGGCAGACACATGTCATACACACAGGGCAGAGACACATGTCATACACACAGGACAGACCCTCATGTCATACACACAGGGCAGACACACATGTCATACACACAGGGCAGACACACATGCCATACACACAGGGCAGACACACATGTCATACACACAGGGCAGACACACATGTCATACACACAGGGCAGACACACATGTCATACACACAGGGCAAACACACAGGGCAGACACACAGGGCAGACACACATGCCATACACACAGGGCAGACACACATGCCATACACACAGGGCAGACACACATGCCATACACACAGGGCAGACACACATGCCATACACACAGGGCAGACACATGTCATACACACAGGGCAGACACACATGTCATACACACAGGGCAGACACACATGTCATACACACAGGGCAGACACACATGTCATACACACAGGGCAGACACACATGTCATACACACAGGGCAGACACACATGTCATACACACAGGGCAGACACACATGTCATACACACAGGGCAGACACACATGTCATACATGCATGGACAGAGCCAGCGGCCAGGTTGCGAGAGATAACCCATATGGCAGGTGTATGAGAGTGGACTGACCTGGCTAGTGTCAGGGGATCTGAATTGAATGTGTGACTGTCTTCTGTTTCAGACACAAGGGAGCCATGTCACAGATTGTTTCCCACGACACGTTGCTGGGAAGATGGCGCCTGTCACTGGATCTGTTTGGGTGGGTGTTCTGTGATGATGTTGGCGCAGAGCTAGGATCTGTAATAAGTGAACTCGATGGTTTCCCTGTCAAGGAAAGTCGATTCCGACGAGAGATGGAAAAACTAAGGAATTCACAACAGAGAGATCTGATGCTGGAGGTAATGTGAACTCTTTTAGTGGCCAAATGTTTCCGCCAGGGCGGACATGGCTAGTGTGAGCAGCCCTGTGTGCAATCATGTCTAATGTGAAATACTTCATCATACATCACCATCATTTCACAGGGAGACTGGCACTTGTGCTCTGTTCCCTTCTGCAGTCGCCAGCCAAGAGTTGCCCGATTGGTGGTACAGTGGCAGCCAAGAGTTGCCAGATAGGTGGCAGTCAAGACTTGCCAGACTGGTGGTACAGTGGCAGCAGAGAGTTGCCAGATTGGTGGTACAGTGGCAGCCAAGAGTTGCCAGACTGGTGGTACAGTGGCAGCCAAGAGTTGCCAGGCTTGTGGTACAGTGGCAGCCAAGAGTTGCCAGATTGGTGGTACAGTGACAGCCAAGAGTTGCCAGACTGGTGGTACAGTGGCGGCCAAGAGTTGCCAGATTGGTGGTACAGTGGCAGCCAAGAGTTGCCAGATTGGTGGTACAGTGGCGGCCAAGAATTGCCAGACTGGTGATACAGTGGCAGCCAAGAGTTGCCAGACTGGTGGTACAGTGGCAGCCAAGAGTTGCCAGACTGGTGGTACAGTGGCAGCCAAGAGTTGCCAGACTGGTGGTACAGTGGCAGCCAAGAGTTGCCAGGCTGGTGGTACAGTGGCAGCCAAGAGTTGCCAGGCTGGTGGTACAGTGGCAGCCAAGAGTTGCCAGATTGGTGGTACAGTGGCAGCCAAGAGTTGCCACACTGGTGGTACAGTGGCAGCCAAGAGTTGCCAGATTGGTGGTACAGTGGCAGCCAAGAGTTGCCAGATTGGTGGTACAGTGGCAGCCAAGAGTTGCCAGACTGGTATTACAGTGGCAGCCAAGAGTTGCCAGATTGGTGGTACAGTGGCAGCCAAGAGTTGCCAGACTGGTGGTACAGTGGCAGCCAAGAGTTGCCAGATTGGTGGTACAGTGGCAGCCAAGAGTTGCCAGATGGCATTACACACATGGCAAACCGACATGTCATACACGCAGGTCAAACCCACATGTCATACACACTGGGCAGAGACACATGTCATACACACTGGGCAGAGACACATGTCATACACAAATGGCAGAGACACATGTCATACACACATGGCAGAGAAACATGTCATACACAGGGCACACCATGTCATACACATGGCACACCCACATGTCATACACAGGGAAGACCCACTTGTGATACACAGGGTAGAGACATATGTCATACACACAGGGCAGAGACACATGTCATACACACAGAGCAGAGACATATGTCATACACAGGGCAAACGCACATGTCATACACAGGGCAGAGACACATGTCATATACACAGGGCAGGCCCACATGTCATATACACAGGGCATACCCACATGTCATACCCACATTTTATACACAGGGCAGAGAACATGTCATACACACAGGGCAAACCCACATGTCATACACACAGGGCAAACCCTCATGTCATACACAGGGCAAACCCACATGTCATACACAGGGCAGAGATACATGTCATACACATAGGGCAAACCCACATGTCATACACATAGGGCAACCCCACATGTCATACACATAGGGCAGAGACACATGTTATACACACAGGGCAAACCCACATGTTATACACACAGGGCAGAGACACATGTCATACAGACAGGGCAGAGACACATGTCATACACACAGGGCAGAGACACATGTCATACACACAGGGCAGAGACACATGTCATACACACAGGGCAGATACACATTTCATACACAGGGTAGACCCACATGTCATACACAGGGTAGACCCACATGTCATACACAGGGCAAACCCACATGTCATACACTGGGCACACCCACATGTCATACACTGGGCACACCCACATGATATACACACAGGGCAGACACACATGTCATACACACAGGGCAGAGACACATGTCATAAACTAGGCAGAGACACATGTCATACACTGGGCAGACACACATGTCATACACACAGGGCAGAGACACATGTCATACACTGGGCACACCCACATGTCATACAATGGGCACACCCACATGTCATACACACAGGGCAGAGACACATGTCATACACACAGGGCAGAGACACATGTCATACACACAGGGCAGAGACACATGTCATACACATAGGGCAGAGACACATGTCATACACATAGGGCAGGGACACATGTCATACACAGGGCAGAGACACATGTCATACACACAGTTTAGAGACACATGTCATACACACAGGGTAGAGACACATGTCATACGCACAGGGCAAACCCACATGTCATTAACAGGACAGAGACACATGTCATACACAGGGCAGAGACACATGTCATACACAGGGCAGGGACACATGTCATACACAGGGCAGAGACACATGTCATACACACAGGACAGACCCTCATGTCATACACACAGGGCAGACACACATGTCATACACACAGGGCAGACACACATGTCATACACACAGGGCAGACACACATGTCATACACACAGGGCAGACACACATGTCATACACACAGGGCAGACACACAGGGCAGACACACATGCCATACACACAGGGCAGACACACATGCCATACACACAGGGCAGACACACATGCCATACACACAGGGCAGACACACATGCCATACACACAGGGCAGACACACATGTCATACACACAGGGCAGACACACATGTCATACACACAGGGCAGACACACATGTCATACACACAGGGCAGACACACATGTCATACATGCATGGACAGAGCCAGCAGCCAGGTTGCGAGAGATAACCCATATGGCAGGTGTATGAGAGTGGACTGACCTGGCTAGTGTCAGGGGATCTGAATTGAATGTGTGACTGTCTTCTGTTTCAGACACCAGGGAGCCATGTCACAGATTGTTTCCCACGACACGTTGCTGGGAAGATGGCGCCTGTCACTGGATCTGTTTGGGTGGGTGTTCTGTGATGATGTTGGCGCAGAGCTAGGATCTGTAATAAGTGAACTCGATGGTTTCCCTGTCAAGGAAAGTCGATTCCGACGAGAGATGGAAAAACTAAGGAATTCACAACAGAGATCTGACGCTGGAGGTAATGTGAACTCTTTTAGTGGCCAAATGTTTCCGCCAGGGCGGACATGGCTAGTGTGAGCAGCCCTGTGTGCAATCATGTCTAATGTGAAATACTTCATCATACATCACCATCATTTCACAGGGAGACTGGCACTTGTGCTCTGTTCCCTTCTGCAGTCGCCAGCCAAGAGTTGCCAGATTGGTGGTACAGTGGCAGCCAAGAGTTGCCAGATAGGTGGCAGTCAAGAGTTGCCAGATTGGTGGTACAGTGACAGCCAAGAGTTGCCAGATTGGTGGTACAGTGGCAGCCAAGAGTTGCCAGACTGGTGGTACAGTGGCGGCCAAGAGTTGCCAGATTGGTGGTACAGTGGCAGCCAAGAGTTGCCAGATTGGTGGTACAGTGGCGGCCAAGAATTGCCAGACTGGTGATACAGTGGCAGCCAAGAGTTGCCAGACTGGTGGTACAGTGGCAGCCAAGAGTTGCCAGACTGGTGGTACAGTGGCAGCCAAGAGTTGCCAGACTGGTGGTACAGTGGCAGCCAAGAGTTGCCAGGCTGGTGGTACAGTGGCAGCCAAGAGTTGCCAGGCTGGTGGTACAGTGGCAGCCAAGAGTTGCCAGACTGGTGGTACAGTGGCAGCCAAGAGTTGCCAGATTGGTGGTACAGTGGCAGCCAAGAGTTGCCAGATGGCATTACACACATGGCAAACCGACATGTCATACACGCAGGTCAAACCCACATGTCATACACACTGGGCAGAGACACATGTCATACACACTGGGCAGAGACACATGTCATACACACATGGCAGAGACACATGTCATACACACATGGCAGAGAAACATGTCATACACAGGGCACACCATGTCATACACATGGCACACCCACATGTCATACACAGGGAAGACCCACTTGTGATACACAGGGTAGAGACATATGTCATACACACAGGGCAGAGACATATGTCATACACAGGGCAAACGCACATGTCATACACAGGGCAGAGACACATGTCATATACACAGGGCAGGCCCACATGTCATATACACAGGGCATACCCACATGTCATAACCACATTTTATACACAGGGCAGAGAACATGTCATACACACAGGGCAAACCCACATGTCATACACACAGGGCAAACCCTCATGTCATACACAGGGCAAACCCACATGTCATACACAGGGCAGAGATACATGTCATACACATAGGGCAAACCCACATGTCATACACATAGGGCAAACCCACATGTCATACACATAGGGCAGAGACACATGTTATACACACAGGGCAAACCCACATGTTATACACACAGGGCAGAGACACATGTCATACACACAGGGCAGAGACACATGTCATACACAGGGTAGACCCACATGTCATACACAGGGTAGACCCACATGTCATACACAGGGCAAACCCACATGTCATACGCTGGGCAAACCCACATGTCATACGCTGGGCACACCCACATGTCATACACTGGGCACACCCACATGATATACACAGGGCAGACACACATGTCATACGCACAGGGCAGACACACATGTCATAAACTAGGCAGAGACACATGTCATACACACAGGGCAGAGACACATGTCATACACTGGGCACACCCACATGTCATACACACAGGGCAGAGACACATGTCATACACACAGGGCAAACCCACTTGTCATACACAGAGGGCAGAGACACATGTCATACACAGAGGGCAGAGACACATGTCATACACAGGGCAGGGACACATGTCATACACACAGTTTAGAGACACATGTCATACACACAGGGTAGAGACACATGTCATACACACAGGGTAGAGACACATGTCATACGCACAGGGCAAACCCACATGTCATTAACAGGACAGAGACACATGTCATACACAGGGCAGACACACATGTCATACACAGGGCAGGGACACATGTCATACACAGGGCAAAGACACATGTCATACACACAGGACAGACCCTCATGTCATACACACAGGGCAGACACACATGTCATACACACAGGGCAGAGACACATGTCATACACAGGGCAGAGACACATGTCATAAACACAGGGCAAACCCACATGTCATTAACAGGACAGAGACACATGTCATACACAGGGCAGAGACACATGTCATACACAGGGCAGACCCACATGTCATACACAGGGCAGACCCACATGTCATACACAGGGCAGGGACACATGTCATACACACAGGGTAGAGACACATGTCATACACAGGGCAGAGACACATGTCATACACAGGGCAGACCCACATGTCATACACAGGGCAGACCCACATGTCATACACAGGGCAGGGACACATGTCATACACAGGGCAAAGACACATGTCATACACACAGGACAGACCCTCATGTCATACACACAGGGCAGACACACATGTCATACACACAGGGCAGACACACATGTCATACTCACAGGGCAGACACACATGTCATACACACAGGGCAGACACACATGTCATACACACAGGGCAGACACACATGCCATACACACAGGGCAGACACACATGCCATACACACAGGGCAGACACACATGCCATACACACAGGGCAGACACACATGCCATACACACAGGGCAGACACACATGCCATACACACAGGGCAGACACACATGTCATACACACAGGGCAGACACACATGTCATACACACAGGGCAGACACACATGTCATACACACAGGGCAGACACACATGTCATACACACAGGGCAGACACACATGTCATACACACAGGGCAGACACACATGTCATACATGCATGGACAGAGCCAGCGGCCAGGTTGCGAGAGATAACCCATATGGCAGGTGTATGAGAGTGGACTGACCTGGCTAGTGTCAGGGGATCTGAATTGAATGTGTGACTGTCTTCTGTTTCAGACACCAGGGAGCCATGTCACAGATTGTTTCCCACGACACGTTGCTGGGAAGATGGCGCCTGTCACTGGATCTGTTTGGGTGGGTGTTCTGTGATGATGTTGGCGCAGAGCTAGGATCTGTAATAAGTGAACTCGATGGTTTCCCTGTCAAGGAAAGTCGATTCCGACGAGAGATGGAAAAACTAAGGAATTCACAACAGAGAGATCTGACGCTGGAGGTAATGTGAACTCTTTTAGTGGCCAAATGTTTCCGCCAGGGCGGACATGGCTAGTGTGAGCAGCCCTGTGTGCAATCATGTCTAATGTGAAATACTTCATCATACATCACCATCATTTCACAGGGAGACTGGCACTTGTGCTCTGTTCCCTTCTGCAGTCGCCAGCCAAGAGTTGCCAGATTGGTGGTACAGTGGCAGCCAAGAGTTGCCAGATAGGTGGCAGTCAAGAGTTGCCAGACTGGTGGTACAGTGGCAGCCAAGAGTTGCCAGATTGGTGGTACAGTGGCAGCCAAGAGTTGTCAGACTGGTGGTACAGTGGCAGCCAAGAGTTGCCAGGCTTGTGGTACAGTGGCAGCCAAGAGTTGCCAGATTGGTGGTACAGTGACAGCCAAGAGTTGCCAGATTGGTGGTACAGTGGCAGCCAAGAGTTGCCAGACTGGTGGTACAGTGGCGGCCAAGAGTTGCCAGATTGGTGGTACAGTGGCAGCCAAGAGTTGCCAGATTGGTGGTACAGTGGCGGCCAAGAATTGCCAGACTGGTGATACAGTGGCAGCCAAGAGTTGCCAGACTGGTGGTACAGTGGCAGCCAAGAGTTGCCAGACTGGTGGTACAGTGGCAGCCAAGAGTTGCCAGACTGGTGGTACAGTGGCAGCCAAGAGTTGCCAGATTGGTGGTACAGTGGCAGCCAAGAGTTGCCAGACTGGTGGTACAGTGGCAGCCAAGAGTTGCCAGACTGGTGGTACAGTGGCAGCCAAGAGTTGCCAGATTGGTGGTACAGTGGCAGCCAAGAGTTGCCAGACTGGTGGTACAGTGGCAGCCAAGAGTTGCCAGATTGGTGGTACAGTGGCAGCCAAGAGTTGCCAGATGGCATTACACACATGGCAAACCCACATGTCATACACGCAGGTCAAACCCACATGTCATACAGACTGGGCAGAGACACATGTCATACACACTGGGCAGAGACACATGTCATACACACATGGCAGAGACACATGTCATACACAGGGCACACAATGTCATACACAGGGCACACAATGTCATACACAGGGAAGACCCACTTGTGATACACAGGGCAGAGACATATGTCATACACACAGGGCAGAGACATGTCATACACACAGGGCAGAGACATATGTCATACACAGGGCAAATGCACATGTCATACACAGGGCAGAGACACATGTCATATACACAGGGCAGGCCCACATGTCATATACACAGGGCATACCCACATGTGATACCCACATGTCATACACAGGGCAGAGAACATGTCATACACACAGGGCAAACCCACATGTCATACACACAGGACAAACCCTCATGTCATACACAGGGCAGAGACACATGTCATACACATAGGGCAAACCCACATGTCATACACATAGGGCAAACCCACATGTCATACACATAGGGCAGAGACACATGTTATACACACAGGGCAGAGACACATGTCATACACACAGGGCAGAGACACATGTCATACACACAGGGCAGAGACACATGTCATACACACAGGGCAGAGACACATGTCATACACACAGGGCAGAGACACATGTCATACACACAGGGCAGATACACATTTCATACACAGGGTAGACCCACATGTCATACACAGGGCAAACCCACATGTCATACACTGGGCACACCCACATGTCATACACTGGGCACACCCACATGTCATACACACAGGGCAGAGACACATGTCATACACATGTCATACACACAGGGCAAACCCACATGTCATTAACAGGACAGAGACACATGTCATACACAGGGCAGACCCACATGTCATACACAGGGCAGACCCACATGTCATACACAGGGCAGGGACACATGTCATACACAGGGCAGGGACACATGTCATACACACAGGGCAGAGACACATGTCATACACACAGGACAGACCCTCATGTCATACACACAGGGCAGACACACATGCCATACACACAGGGCAGACACACATGTCATACACACAGGGCAGACACACATGTCATACACACAGGGCAGACACACATGTCATACACAGGGCAGATACACAGGCCATACACACAGGGCAGACACACAGGCCATACACACAGGGCAGACACACAGGCCATACACACAGGGCAGACACACATGCCATACACAGAGGGCAGACACACATGCCATACACACAGGGCAGACACACATGCCATACACACAGGGCAGACACACATGTCATACACACGGGGCAGACACACATGTCATACACACGGGGCAGACACACATGTCATACACACAGGGCAGACACACATGTCATACATGCATGGACAGAGCCAGCGGCCAGGTTGCGAGAGATAACCCATATGGCAGGTGTATGAGAGTGGACTGACCTGGCTAGTGTCAGGGGATCTGAATTGAATGTGTGACTGTCTTCTGTTTCAGACACCAGGGAGCCATGTCACAGATTGTTTCCCACGACACGTTGCTGGGAAGATGGCGCCTGTCACTGGATCTGTTTGGGTGGGTGTTCTGTGATGATGTTGGCGCAGAGCTAGGATCTGTAATAAGTGAACTCGATGGTTTCCCTGTCAAGGAAAGTCTATTCCGACGAGAGATGGAAAAACTAAGGAATTCACAACAGAGATCTGACGCTGGAGGTAATGTGAACTCTTTTAGTGGCCAAATGTTTCCGCCAGGGCGGACATGGCTAGTGTGAGCAGCCCTGTGTGCAATCATGTCTAATGTGAAATACTTCATCATACATCACCATCATTTCACAGGGAGACTGGCACTTGTGCTGTGTTCCCTTCTGCAGTCGCCAGCCAAGAGTTGCCAGATTGGTGGTACAGTGGCAGCCAAGAGTTGCCAGATAGGTGGCAGTCAAGAGTTGCCAGACTGGTGGTACAGTGGCAGCCAAGAGTTGCCAGATTGGTGGTACAGTGGCAGCCAAGAGTTGCCAGACTGGTGGTACAGTGGCAGCCAAGAGTTGCCAGGCTTGTGGTACAGTGGCAGCCAAGATTTGCCAGATTGGTGGTACAGTGACAGCCAAGAGTTGCCAGATTGGTGGTACAGTGGCAGCCAAGAGTTGCCAGACTGGTGGTACAGTGGTGGCCAAGAGTTGCCAGATTGGTGGTACAGTGGCAGCCAAGAGTTGCCAGATTGGTGGTACAGTGGCGGCCAAGAATTGCCAGACTGGTGGTACAGTGGCAGCCAAGAGTTGCCAGATTGGTGGTACAGTGGCAGCCAAGAGTTGCCAGACTGGTGGTACAGTGGCAGCCAAGAGTTGCCAGACTGGTGGTACAGTGGCAGCCAAGAGTTGCCAGATTGGTGGTACAGTGGCAGCCAAGAGTTGCCAGACTGGTGGTACAGTGGCAGCCAAGAGTTGCCAGATTGGTGGTACAGTGGCAGCCAAGAGTTGCCAGATGGCATTACACACATGGCAAACCCACATGTCATACACGCAGGTCAAACCCACATGTCATACACACTGGGCAGAGACACATGTCATACACACTGGGCAGAGACACATGTCATACACACATGGCAGAGACACATGTCATACACACATGGCAGAGACACATGTCATACACAGGGCAGAGACACATGTCATACACAGGGCACACCATGTCATACACAGGGCACACCCACATGTCATACACAGGGAAGACCCACTTGTGATACACAGTGCAGAGACACATGTCATGCACACAGGGCAGAGACATATGTCATACACAGGGCAAACGCACATGTCATACACAGGGCATACACACAGGGCAGAGAACATGTCATACACACAGGGCAAACCCACATGTCATACACACAGGGCAAACCCTCATGTCATACACACAGGGCAAACCCACATGTCATACACACAGGGCAGAGACACATGTCATACACATAGGGCAAACACACATGTCATACACATAGGGCAAACCCACATGTCATACACATAGGGCTGAGACACATGTTATACACACAGGGCAAACCCACATGTCATACACACAGGGCAGAGACACATGTCATACACACAGGGCAGAGACACATGTCATACACACAGGGCAGAGACACATGTCATACACACAGGGCAGAGACACATGTCATACACACAGGGCAGAGACACATGTCATACACACAGGGCAGATACACATTTCATACACAGGGTAGACCCACATGTCATACACAGGGCAGATACACATTTCATACACAGGTGTCATGGAACTGCTGAGAATTCACCTAGCAAAACTCCCAAAAGTCCCATTCTCCTTTTCAGTAAGAGTAGAACAGCCGATCTAGTCGAAGGGATACAACCGAGGTATTAATGTACCCCACGCAAGGGCGATTGGTGGCCCTTGACTTCTAGACTATTCTGGTGAGTGATGCTCAACCCAACCGGGTCCGCTAACGCATGCGCAATAACCTTCTCAGAACAAAGACCGGCTCAGTTGAGATCCGGCATTGCTAGCAAGACGGTGTGTTTGGACGACTGTGTGAATTCGTAAATGGGAAAGAGGAAGCCAGTGTCTTGCTGTTTATCAAAGAAAACTGACAGAACGTCCAGTGTTGGGACGGGAGCTCCTCAATTCTGAATACACAGTTTGTCGTAAGGTACGTGAAACATATTTAGATAAATAAGGTGTGTCGTTACCGCGTGGAACCGAAGCTGTTCGACCACATGTCCCGCCCGGCGCACAAAGGTCAGTCAGGGGTGAACCTGTGGGCTTGTGTTTTAACTTAACACTGCAGGCTAGTTGAACACGATGGATTGTAGGCCTGTTTTTGCGTTACAATTGTACAAGTCCGTGAATGCGTGTTATTGCCGCTACAAGTAGTTATAGACATTTAGGACAGGCCCAATAGTGTTAGTAGTCCGAGTTCACTCCTGGGCGGCCTTAGAACTCTAACGTAGTCGACACAAACGGAAGTTGGCGAAGGCGTTGTAGAACATAGGTCGAGTGAGGTATCAGGGAACTCGGCCCAACTAGACGAAACACATGCGAAGGTCGCCGGACGTGTCGAAGGTTATTCGAAGGACATTGCGGGTGTCTAAGTTCGAATTCTTTTGTGTGGCGACCACTGGCTTTGCTGAGCTTGCCTCTTACTATTTAGGTTATTGGTTGCCGTGACGGAACACCATCTTGATATACAGTTGGTTCCCGAGAGGTTGACACTGGAGAAACTGGGGAATGCGACAGAGCTGGTCACAACCAGCTGAACACCGTTCCAAATGCTCTGACCCTAACTAGGGGAGGAGGGAACGGGATGTGGACTTCCGCTACAGGGGGATTTCCCTGTATCATCTATTAAATTCCTGGATCAGAGCTAGAGCTCCAGGAGACCTGGTGTATAGTAGGTAATCCTAAAATCGAACCAGGGAGAGGGGGCTACCTCCGATGGAGGGGAATTCGGTGGTCACCGGCTCTCCTTCAGAGCCATTCTGTCTCTAGGTACCTTTAACCTACTAACCTGGTATATTGTGTCCTTAGAAGTCTTTTTTTTGGACAGAAGGATTTCGCCGACACCATGACCAGATACACAGCCCTACCTTGGCCGGATTCGAGACGGAGGACGGTTCAGCCAGCACTTGTTAGGACCCAGACCCAGTTCAGTTTTGGCAGTGGATCCTGGTCTGTGAGGCTGCCGGCCGGGTCATGGCGACACCGGCCAATGCTGAGTACACATAGGTAACGTGTACCGCTGGGGGTAAGTCTGTGTCACGATATTCACACATGGTGTTGTCTTTGGCAGGTTCTACTTTCTGAGAGACTTACGTGAGGGGACCAGAGGAAGATGACTTGGTGAAGGCTGCTAAATGGCTGGCTTACCTATGTGCCGGAAAGTGCTGCTTCTACACTACACCACGTGCCGGGAAGTCATTACACCACAGTCCAGTCCCGTCTCAACCGCTAAATGATCTTCAGTCAGTCCAACAAGTTTTATGATGGCTACTCACGGGCGAGTATCGTGTCCTCTTGTCTGTGATAATTGTTGACATTGTGACCCACTAGCCAAACGGGTAGAGAGGAACTACCGTACCCTTTATTTCAGGATGGCCTGCTGTTCCGGGAAGAGTTTACCCGTTCGTACTAGGAACATTGGTGACCTTCATTACCGGGTCACGCGCTACCAGTACTGACTTTGAGTGACAGAGTCAACTTGAACTGTGCCAACTTTCTGTGCTTATAGGCCCAGTTATACCCATCCTGATCCCATTAGAGACCACCATCTGTTCCCAGAACTTTGACATTGTTAAATGTGGGTTAAATGTTATGGTGGCTTCTTAGGACCGTTGTCTAGCACAGGCCTTACCAGTGAAGCTTGAAGGACAGGCCTGCAGCACGTCTACAGGGATGTTAGTCTGGAGTCATCACGTACCACCGCAACTTGGAGTCACCACATTGACGTGCTAGTCATTTCAGCTGAGTCCACCTCTCGGCAGAGATATTCCACGCTACGTGTGCAGATGAGTGACCTCTTTAACCTTGTGGTATCGTAACCAGTGTACAGTGATGAGTAAGACGGCCTGAGGCTAATCCAGACAGCCTTTTCTTCTATCACCTGGCGGCGGCCAGGATTCTCTCATGAACATTCCCCTTGTTGATAATCCTCTTGTACATTATATCATCTAGTCATTATGTGTAGACACCAGAGTCGTGTCATCTGTTCTGGATGAGAGGTGAAAAAGGTATTGTCCAGCGGTTGATAGTGAGAGAGACAGGAATCCAAGGGCTGGTGGGGTCTGTAGACTGAGATTTATTGTATTCCAAGAGTGCATCTATCCCGTTATTAAGATGTAATAGTATGCTTCCCTCACCCCAGGAAATACTACGACATTATTTGGGGGCCCGTCCGGGATATTGATGAGACAGCTCTGGTGATTATGGTTAGGACCTTTCATTCCTAGTGTCTCTATTCAGGGCTACATAGGTCTTTGGTCCTGTTTCTTCTCTTGACAAAGACAGATTGACTTGTGGTGTGTTGGGACGCCATATATAGATTAGATTGGTGTATTGCACATCTATATATTGCTTTATTTACCTAGCACTCACATTACTAACATATACTCTCTAAGTATGGCATCCACAAAATTAAATATGGATGAAGTGCGGGCAAGAGGCGAAGGAATGGGATTCACCGGCACTGCACTATCAGAGTATATCCAAGGGATTGAGAGAGACTTCCGTCAGGAAGAGAGAGAGAGAAAACAGCAAGAAGCGGAGGATCGAAGGATGGCGTTTGAGTTGAAGAAGTTCGAAGTCGAACAAGCCGCTAAAAAGTTCGAAGCCGAACAAGAGGCTCAGAAGCGAGAGCATGAGTACCGCATGCGGGAACTCGAGCTCAGGGCACAATCAAGTAGAGAGACCGAGGGAGCCGTAGGAGGGTCTTCACTCCCTGGTTCACCTACCTTAGGTCGACATGGTTATCATGCCATGAAGTTTCCTCTACCGATTTTTGAGGAAGATAAGGAAAAGATCGACCAGTTCTTACAAAAGTTCGAGGCTATGTCTGTCGCCATGGGTCTCGATCGAGACAAGTGGTGTCTGAAACTGTCCCAGGGGTTGCGCGGAACTGCTTACGAGGTCTACTCGCGTTTACCGGCGGGTCACGAGAATAATTATGCCGAACTGAAGGCCGCGCTGCTGAAACGGTTCGAGATGACGTCGCATACTTACCACAAGAAGTTTCGAGAAGCGAAACGAGAGCCGAGTGAGTTATTTGCTGCGTACGGCGAACGTCTTAGATCCTAGATCCATAAATGGATGGACTTAGCTCAGTTCGCACACGATTACGACAGTCTCGAAGAACTGATGATCGTCGACGAGATGCGGAAGCATATGTCGAAACCGCTCAAAGAGTTCTTTGGAGAACAAGGGGCGGAAAGATTAGATGTAGTAGCGAAAATGGCAGAACGATTCGTCGAGGTGCATGGTGAAGGTGGGGAAACCCATCCCTCCATGGGTAAAAGTCAGGACAAGAATGACAAAAAGAAACTGAAGAACTCTCATGCCAAGAAGGTAGAACCTTATGAGAAATCCTCTGACCAGAGTCCAGAGAAGTCGAAGGAAGGGAGCAAGAGCCCACATAACTCTCCACCGAAACGGAAATGGAGTAAGACGTGGTGTTCGATTTGCCAGTCACCCTCGCACAATACTAGGGACTGCAGATCGAAGGTTAAGAGCTCACACTTCATGGCCTGCCTAGTGGCTCCAAAGGCTGTTGCCACCGAAAAGGTCGAGGTCGGCGAAGAGACTCTGGATCAAGAGAGGCCACCTGTGGTCGAACTGATCGAAGTCAACGGCCAGCAGGTTGAGTGTCTCTATGACACTGGCCTGGACGGGGAAGCCGTCATTGCCGCCAGTCTAGTGAGGCCAGACCAACTCAATGGGGAAAGCATCGAGATACAGCCGGCTATGAAGAGTGCGGTAGCCATGACGTTACCAATCGCTAACGTAGAGATTAGGTCGAGATACGTCACGGGCATCATCCCAGCCGCGGTATTACTCGATCCCCTATATCCCGTGATTCTGGGGAGTAAATATGTATTTCTAGGGTTGCCGAAGAAGCCAATCCACTTAGGCGACATACATACCTGCGCCCACACGGGGAAAGACGAGGCAAACACAACCAGCTCGAAAACCCAGCTAGGGGGTTTGCGTACGGCGCAGAGCGAAGACGCGACACTACGTCCGTGCTACAAGAAGCTGCAGAAAAGTGCTGACCCACCGCAACGGGACCAGTACTATCTGAAGAATCGGCTGCTCTACCGGAGAGCCGGAAGGGGAGATGAACTGCACGGGCAGTTGGTGGTCCCGCAGGACTATCGTCTCCCAATTCTTCAGAGGGGACACACCATATCGGGTAGTACCCTATCCGGGAATGGACATATGGGTGTCAGAGCGATGCTGCAGCGAATTTCCGGTCATTATTACTGGCCACGAATGACTGGCGATGTACGCCGGTTAGTAAAGTCATGCCCAGAGTGCCAGAAGGCTACACCCACAAATCGGACTAAGACTAGATTAGGTCTTAAGGTGGGAGATAGAGTATTATTGTGGGGTCCAAGCAGGACCAATATGCTCGAGGTAGGATGGCAAGGACCGTATCCCGTGGTCAGGGTAGTGTCCAAGACCAACTACGAGATCCAGATCGGGGGAATTTTGAGAATTTTCCATACAAATCTCCTGCGGAAAACCGAGGAGAGGTCCGGTGACAAATCTCTGCACCTGTCGGCGAGGTCAGTCACTAGTAACCCCGTTCGGAAGGGGTGGGTAACGTTGGATTCGGCGCGAGATACCCTGGACTCCGACTGACGATCGACTGACTGGCCCCGCTATCGAAAGAGATGGCCAGGGAAACCCGAGTCCAGAGGGTTCTGGGAAGACTATATCGTCCACCGAGGACGATACCGCAAATCCCGAGACATGTTTGTAGGGAGACATAGCGGTAGTGACGACACTGGTACCGCCGAGAAGGGAAGATCCATCGGTATGGCACCCCGTTGCGTACGTGAGTCGGATGGTCGTCCGGCCGAACGTAAGGACTCGACGGGCAAGCGCGGTTGTCGATCACTGATATGAGACGGGCTGTCCAAGTACTGCCCAAATTGATGGGGAGGTTGTACCTTTGAGGACACCGGCAGACCATCAACCAAAGATGGGCTTGGCCACCTCCCATAAGCTCAACGCGCGCTTGATGCGTTGGTCGTTGTTGCTTCAGCCCTACACCTTTACGGTGGAATACATTCCCGGTAAGGAAAATGTTGGGGTTGACTTTCTGTCTAGGCATCCAGTCCCAGAGGCAGAGGACGAGTTTACTAGGATTGAACATCCAGCAGGAGACAGTCGACGCGGTCAACTCTCTTAAGAGGGGGCCTATGTCATGGAACTGCTGAGAATTCACCTAGCAAAACTCCCAAAAGTCCCATTCCCCTTTTCAGTAAGAGTAGAACAGCCGATCTAGTCGAAGGGATACAACCGAGGTATTAATGTACCCCACGCAAGGGCGATTGGTGGCCCTTGACTTCTAGACTATTCTGGTGAGTGATGCTCAACCCAACCGGGTCCGCTAACGCATGCGCAAAAACCTTCTCAGAACAAAGACCGGCTCAGTTGAGATCCGGCATTGCTAGCAAGACGGTGTGTTTGGACGACTGTGTGAATTCGTAAATGGGAAAGAGGAAGCCAGTGTCTTGCTGTTTATCAAAGAAAACTGACAGAACGTCCAGTGTTGGGACGGGAGCTCCTCAATTCTGAATACACAGTTTGTCGTAAGGTACGTGAAACATATTTAGATAAATAAGGTGTGTCGTTACCGCGTGGAACCGAAGCTGTTCGACCACATGTCCCGCCCGGCGCACAAAGGTCAGTCAGGGGTGAACCTGTGGGCTTGTGTTTTAACTTAACACTGCAGGCTAGTTGAACACGATGGATTGTAGGCCTGTTTTTGCGTTACAATTGTACAAGTCCGTGAATGCGTGTTATTGCCGCTACAAGTAGTTATAGACATTTAGGACAGGCCCAATAGTGTTAGTAGTCCGAGTTCACTCCTGGGCGGCCTTAGAACTCTAACGTAGTCGACACAAACGGAAGTTGGCGAAGGCGTTGTAGAACATAGGTCGAGTGAGGTATCAGGGAACTCGGCCCAACTAGACGAAACACATGCGAAGGTCGCCGGACGTGTCGAAGGTTATTTGAAGGACATTGCGGGTGTCTAAGTTCGAATTCTTTGGTGTGGCGACCACTGGCTTTGCTGAGCTTGCCTCTTACTATTTAGGTTATTGGTTGCCGTGACGGAACACCATCTTGATATACAGTTGGTTCCCGAGAGGTTGACACTGGAGAAACTGGGGAATGCGACAGAGCTGGTCACAACCAGCTGAACACCGTTCCAAATGCTCTGACCCTAACTAGGGGAGGAGGGAACGGGATGTGGACTTCCGCTACAGGGGGATTTCCCTGTATCATCTATTAAATTCCTGGATCAGAGCTAGAGCTCCAGGAGACCTGGTGTATAGTAGGTAATCCTAAAATCGAACCAGGGAGAGGGGGCTACCTCCGAGGGAGGGGAATTCGGTGGTCACCGGCTCTCCTTCAGAGCCATTCTGTCTCTAGGTACCTTTAACCTACTAACCTGGTATATTGTGTCCTTAGAAGTCTTTTTTTTTGGACAGAAGGATTTCGCCGACACCATGACCAGATACACAGCCCTACCTTGGCCGGATTCGAGACGGAGGACGGTTCAGCCAGCACTTGTTAGGACCCAGACCCAGTTCAGTTTTGGCAGTGGATCCTGGTCTGTGAGGCTGCCGGCCGGGTCATGGCGACACCGGCCAATGCTGAGTACACATAGGTAACGTGTACCGCTGGGGGTAAGTCTGTGTCACGATATTCACACATGGTGTTGTCTTTGGCAGGTTCTACTTTCTGAGAGACTTACGTGAGGGGACCAGAGGAAGATGACTTGGTGAAGGCTGCTAAATGGCTGGCTTACCTATGTGCCGGAAAGTGCTGCTTCTACACTACACCACGTGCCGGGAAGTCATTACACCACAGTCCAGTCCCGTCTCAACCGCTAAATGATCTTCAGTCAGTCCAACAAGTTTTATGATGGCTACTCACGGGCGAGTATCGTGTCCTCTTGTCTGTGATAATTGTTGACATTGTGACCCACTAGCCAAACGGGTAGAGAGGAACTACCGTACCCTTTATTTCAGGATGGCCTGCTGTTCCGGGAAGAGTTTACCCGTTCGTACTAGGAACATTGGTGACCTTCATTACCGGGTCACGCGCTACCAGTACTGACTTTGAGTGACAGTCAACTTGAACTATGCCAACTTTCTGTGCTTATAGGCCCAGTTATACCCATCCTGATCCCATTAGAGACCACCATCTGTTCCCAGAACTTTGACATTGTTAAATGTGGGTTAAATGTTATGGTGGCTTCTTAGGACCGTTGTCTAGCACAGGCCTTACCAGTGAAGCTTGAAGGACAGGCCTGCAGAACGTCTACAGGGATGTTAGTCTGGAGTCATCACGTACCACCGCAACTTGGAGTCACCACATTGACGTGCTAGTCATTTCAGCTCAGTCCACCTCTCGGCAGAGATATTCCACGCTACGTGTGCAGATGAGTGACCTCTTTAACCTTGTGGTATCGTAACCAGTGTACAGTGATGAGTAAGACGGCCTGAGGCTAATCCAGACAGCCTTTTCTTCTATCACCTGGCGGCGGCCAGGATTCTCTCATGAACATTCCCCTTGTTGATAATCCTCTTGTACATTATATCATCTAGTCATTATGTGTAGACACCAGTCGTGTCATCTGTTCTGGATGAGAGGTGAAAAAGGTATTGTCCAGCGGTTGATAGTGAGAGAGACAGGAATCCAAGGGCTGGTGGGGTCTGTAGACTGAGATTTATTGTATTCCAAGAGTGCATCTATCCCGTTATTAAGATGTAATAGTATGCTTCCCTCACCCCAGGAAATACTACGACCCACATGTCATACACAGGGCAAACCCACATGTCATACACTGGGCACACCCACATGTCATACACTGGGCACACCCACATGTCATACACACAGGGCAGACACACATGTCATACACACAGGGCAGAGACACATGTCATACACTGGGCAGGTACACATGTCATACACTGGGCAGACACACATGTCATACACACAGGGCAGAGACACATGTCATACACTGGGCAGATACACATGTCATACACTGGGCACACCCACATGTCATACACACAGGGCAGAGACACATGTCATACACACAGGGCAAACCCACTTGTCATACACACAGGGCAGAGACACATGTCATACACAGGGCAGACCCACATGTCATACACAGGGCAGGGACACATGTCATACACACAGGGCAGAGACACATGTCATACACACAGGACAGACCCTCATGTCATACACACAGGGCAGACCCTCATGTCATACACACAGGGCAGACACACATGCCATACACACAGGGCAGACACACATTTCATACACACAGGGCAGACACACATGTCATACACACAGGGCAGACACACATGTCATACACACAGGGCAGACACACATGTCATACACACAGGGCAGACACACAGGTCATACACACAGGTCATACACACAGGGCAGACACACAGGGCAGACACACATGCCATACACACAGGGCAGACACACATGCCATACACTGGGCAGGTACACATGTCATACACTGGGCAGACACACATGTCATACACACAGGGCAGACACACATGTCATACACACAGGGCAGACACACATGTCATACACACAGGGCAGACACACAGGTCATACACACAGGTCATACACACAGGGCAGACACACAGGGCAGACACACATGTCATACACACAGGGCAGAGACACATGTCATACACTGGGCAGGTACACATGTCATACACTGGGCAGACACACATGTCATACACACAGGGCAGAGACACATGTCATACACTGGGCAGATACACATGTCATACACTGGGCACACCCACATGTCATACACACAGGGCAGAGACACATGTCATACACACAGGGCAAACCCACTTGTCATACACACAGGGCAGAGACACATGTCATACACAGGGCAGACCCACATGTCATACACAGGGCAGGGACACATGTCATACACACAGGGCAGAGACACATGTCATACACACAGGACAGACCCTCATGTCATACACACAGGGCAGACCCTCATGTCATACACACAGGGCAGACACACATGCCATACACACAGGGCAGACACACATTTCATACACACAGGGCAGACACACATGTCATACACACAGGGCAGACACACATGTCATACACACAGGGCAGACACACATGTCATACACACAGGGCAGACACACAGGTCATACACACAGGTCATACACACAGGGCAGACACACAGGGCAGACACACATGCCATACACACAGGGCAGACACACATGCCATACACACAGGGCAGACACACATGCCATACACACAGGGCAGACACACATGCCATACACACAGGGCAGACACACATGCCATACACACAGGGCAGACACACATGCCATACACACAGGGCAGACACACATGCCATACACACAGGGCAGACACACATGTCATACACACGGGGCAGACACACATGTCATACACACGGGGCAGACACACATGTCATACACACAGGGCAGACACACATGTCATACATGCATGGACAGAGCCAGCGGCCAGGTTGCGAGAGATAACCCATATGGCAGGTGTATGAGAGTGGACTGACCTGGCTAGTGTCAGGGGATCTGAATTGAATGTGTGACTGTCTTCTGTTTCAGACACTAGGGAGCCATGTCACAGATTGTTTCCCACGACACGTTGCTGGGAAGATGGCGCCTGTCACTGGATCTGTTTGGGTGGGTGTTCTGTGATGATGTTGGCGCAGAGCTAGGATCTGTAATAAGTGAACTCGATGGTTTCCCTGTCAAGGAAAGTCGATTCCGACGAGAGATGGAAAAACTAAGGAATTCACAACAGAGAGATCTGACGCTGGAGGTAATGTGAACTCTTTTAGTGGCCAAATGTTTCCGCCAGGGCGGACATGGCTAGTGTGAGCAGCCCTGTGTGCAATCATGTCTAATGTGAAATACTTCATCATACATCACCATCATTTCACAGGGAGACTGGCACTTGTGCTGTGTTCCCTTCTGCAGTCGCCAGCCAAGAGTTGCCAGATTTGTGGTACAGTGGCAGCCAAGAGTTGCCAGATAGGTGGCAGTCAAGAGTTGCCAGACTGGTGGTACAGTGGCAGCCAAGAGTTGCCAGATTGGTGGTACAGTGGCAGCCAAGAGTTGCCAGACTGGTGGTACAGTGGCAGCCAAGAGTTGCCAGGCTTGTGGTACAGTGGCAGCCAAGAGTTGCCAGATTGGTGGTACAGTGACAGCCAAGAGTTGCCAGATTGGTGGTACAGTGGCAGCCAAGAGTTGCCAGACTGGTGGTACAGTGGCGGCCAAGAGTTGCCAGATTGGTGGTACAGTGGCAGCCAAGAGTTGCCAGATTGGTGGTACAGTGGCGGCCAAGAATTGCCAGACTGGTGATACAGTGGCAGCCAAGAGTTGCCAGACTGGTGGTACAGTGGCAGCCAAGAGTTGCCAGACTGGTGGTACAGTGGCAGCCAAGAGTTGCCAGACTGGTGGTACAGTGGCAGCCAAGAGTTGCCAGGCTGGTGGTACAGTGGCAGCCAAGAGTTGCCAGGCTGGTGGTACAGTGGCAGCCAAGAGTTGCCAGATTGGTGGTACAGTGGCAGCCAAGAGTTGCCACACTGGTGGTACAGTGGCAGCCAAGAGTTGCCAGATTGGTGGTACAGTGGCAGCCAAGAGTTGCCAGATTGGTGGTACAGTGGCAGCCAAGAGTTGCCAGACTGGTGGTACAGTGGCAGCCAAGAGTTGCCAGATTGGTGGTACAGTGGCAGCCAAGAGTTGCCAGACTAGTGGTACAGTGGCAGCCAAGAGTTGCCAGATTGGTGGTACAGTGGCAGCCAACAGTTGCCAGATGGCATTACACACATGGCAAACCCACATGTCATACACGCAGGGCAGAGACACATGTCATACACACTGGGCAGAGACACATGTCATACACACATGGCAGAGACACATGTCATACACACATGGCAGAGACACATGTCATACACAGGGCACACCATGTCATACACAGGGCACACCCACATGTCATACACAGGGAAGACCCACTTGTGATACACAGGGCAGAGACACATGTCATGCACACAGGGCAGAGACATATGTCATACACAGGGCAAACGCACATGTCATACACAGGGCAGAGACACATGTCATATACACAGGGCAGGCCCACATGTCATATACACAGGGCATACACACAGGGCAGAGAACATGTCATACACACAGGGCAAACCCACATGTCATACACACAGGGCAAACCCTCATGTCATACACAGGGCAAACCCACATGTCATACACAGGGCAGAGACACATGTCATACACATAGGGCAGAGACACATGTCATACACATAGGGCAGAGACACATGTCATACACAGGGCAAACCCACATGACATACACACAGGGCAGAGACACATGTCATACACACAGGGCAAACCTACATGTCATACACACAGTTTAGAGACACATGTCATACACACAGGGTAGAGACACATGTCATACGCACAGGGCAAACCCACATGTCATTAACAGGACAGAGACACATGTCATACACAGGGCAGACCCACATGTCATACGCAGGGCAGACCCACATGTCATACACAGGGCAGGGACACATGTCATACACACAGGGCAGACACACATGTCATACACACAGGGCAGACACACATGTCATACACACAGGGCAGACACACATGCCATACACACAGGGCAGACACACATGTCATACACACAGGGCAGACACACATGTCATACACACAGGGCAGACACACATGTCATACACACAGGGCAGACACACATGTCATACACACAGGGCAGACACACATGTCATACACACAGGGCAGACACACAGGGCAGACACACATGCCATACACACAGGGCAGACACACATGCTATACACACAGGGCAGACACACATGCCATACACACAGGGCAGTCACACATGCCATACACACAGGGCAGACACACATGTCATACACACAGGGCAGACACACATGTCATACACACAGGGCAGACACACATGCCATACACATAGGGCAGACACACATGCCATGTTGTTTGTCCATCAAGAATGATGACCATTCATCATGGCATTACATAGGCCATACACCATGGCATTACACACATGGCAAACCCACATGTCATACACGCAGGTCAAACCCACATGTCATACACACTGGGCAGAGACACATGTCATACACACTGGACAGAGACACATGTCATACACACTGGGCAGAGACACATGTCATACACACATGGCAGAGACACATGTCATACACACATGGCAGAGACACATGTCATACACAGGGCACACCATGTCATACACAGGGCATACCCACATGTCATACACAGGGCAGAGACATATGTCATACACACAGGGCAGAGACACATGTCATGCACACAGGGCAGAGACATATGTCATACACAGGGCAAACGCACATGTCATACACAGGGCAGAGACACATGTCATATACACAGGGCAGGCCCACATGTCATATACATAGGACATACCCATATGTCATACCCACATGTCATACACAGGGCAGAGAACATGTCATACACACAGGGCAAACCCACATGTCATACACATAGGGCAAACCCACATGTCATACACACAGGGCAGAGACACATGTCATACACACAGGGCAGAGACACATGGCATACACACAGGGCAGAGACACATGTCATACACACAGGGCAGATACACATGTCATACACACAGGGTAGACCCACATGTCATACACAGGGCAGATACACATTTCATACACAGGGTAGACCCACATGTCATACACATGGCAAACCCACATGTCATACACTGGGCACACCCACATGTCATACACTGGGCACACCCACATGTCATACACTGGGCACACCCACATGTCATACACACAGGGCAGACACATATGTCATACACGAAGGGCAGAGACACATGTCATACACTGGGCAGATACACATGTCATACACTGGTCACACCCACATGTCATACACTGGGCACACCCACATGTCATACACACAGGGCAGAGACACATGTCATACACAGGGCAGAGACACATGTCATACACACAGGGCAAACCCACTTGTCATACACACAGGGCAGAGACACATGTCATACACATAGGGCAGAGATACATGTCATACACAGGGCAAACCCACATGTCATACACACAGGGCAGACACACATGTCATACACACAGTTTAGAGACACATGTCATACACACAGGGTAGAGACACATGTCATACGCACAGGGCAAACCCACATGTCATTAACAGGACAGAGACATGTCATACACAGGGCAGAGACACATGTCATACACAGGGCAGACCCACATGTCATACACAGGGCAGACCCACATGTCATACACAGGGCAGGGACACATGTCATACACACAGGGCAGAGACACATGTCATACACACAGGACAGACCCTCATGTCATACACACAGGGCAGACACACATGCCATACACACAGGGCAGACCCACATGCCATACACACAGGGCAGACCCACATGTCATACACACAGGGCAGACACACATGTCATACACACAGGGCAGACACACAGGGCAGACACACAGGTCATACACACAGGGCAGACACACATGCCATACACACAGGGCAGACACACATGCCATACACACAGGGCAGACACACATGCCATACACAAGGGCAGACACACAGGGCAGACACACATGCCATACACACAGGGCAGACACATGTCATACACACAGGGCAGACACACATGTCATACACACCGGGCAGACACACATGTCATACACACCGGGCAGACACACATGTCATACACACAGGGCAGACACACATGTCATACACACAGGGCAGACACACATGTCATACACACAGGGCAGACACACATGTCATACACACAGGGCAGACACACATGTCATACATGCATGGACAGAGCCAGCGGCCAGGTTGCGAGAGATAACCCATATGGCAGGTGTATGAGAGTGGATTGACCTGGCTAGTGTCAGGGGATCTGAATTGAATGTGTGACTGTCTTCTGTTTCAGACACCAGGGAGCCCTGTCACAGATTGTTTCCCACGACACGTTGCTGGGAAGATGGCGCCTGTCACTGGATCTGTTTGGGTGGGTGTTCTGTTATGATGTTGGCGCAGAGCTAGGATCTGTAATAAGTGAACTCGATGGTTTCCCTGTCAAGGAAAGTCGATTCCGACGAGAGATGGAAAAACTAAGGAATTCACAACAGAGAGATCTGACGCTGGAGGTAATGTGAACTCTTTTAGTGGCCAAATGTTTCCGCCAGGGCGGACATGGCTAGTGTGAGCAGCCCTGTGTGCAATCATGTCTAATGTGAAATACTTCATCATACATCACCATCATTTCACAGGGAGACTGGCACTTGTGCTGTGTTCCCTTCTGCAGTCGCCAGCCAAGAGTTGCCAGATTGGTGGTACAGTGGCAGCCAAGAGTTGCCAGATAGGTGGCAGTCAAGAGTTGCCAGACTGGTGGTACAGTGGCAGCCAAGAGTTGCCAGATTGGTGGTACAGTGGCAGCCAAGAGTTGCCAGGCTTGTGGTACAGTGGCAGCCAAGAGTTGCCAGATTGGTGGTACAGTGACAGCCAAGAGTTGCCAGATTGGTGGTACAGTGGCAGCCAAGAGTTGCCAGACTGGTGGTACAGTGGTGGCCAAGAGTTGCCAGATTGGTGGTACAGTGGCAGCCAAGAGTTGCCAGATTGGTGGTACAGTGGCGGCCAAGAATTGCCAGACTGGTGATACAGTGGCAGCCAAGAGTTGCCAGACTGGTGGGACAGTGGCAGCCAAGAGTTGCCAGATGGCATTACACACATGGCAAACCCACATGTCATACACGCAGGTCAAACCCACATGTCATACACACTGGGCAGAGACACATGTCATACACACTGGGCAGAGACACATGTCATACACACATGGCAGAGACATGTCATACACACATGGCAGAGACACATGTCATACACAGGGCACACCATGTCATACACAGGGCACACCCACATGTCATACACAGGGAAGACCCACTTGTGATACACAGGGCAGAGACACATGTCATACACACAGGGCAGAGACATATGTCATACACAGGGCAAACGCACATGTCATACACAGGGCAGAGACACATGTCATATACACAGGGCAGGCCCACATGTCATATACACAGGGCATACCCACATGTCATACACAGGGCAGAGAACATGTCATACACACAGGGCAAACCCACATGTCATACACACAGGGCAAACCCACATGTCATACACACAGGGCAAACCCACATGTCATACACAGGGCAGAGACACATGTCATACACATAGGGCAAACCCACATGTCATACACATAGGGCAAACCCACATGTCATACACATAGGGCAGAGACACATGTTATACACACAGGGCAAACCCACATGTCATACACACAGGGCAGAGACACATGTCATACACACAGGGCAGAGACACATGTCATACACACAGGGCAGAGACACATGTCATACACACAGGGCAGAGACACATGTCATACACACAGGGCAGATACACATGTCATACACACAGGGTAGACCCACATGTCATACACAGGGCAGATACACATTTCATACACAGGGTAGACCCACATGTCATACACATGGCAAACCCACATGTCATACACTGGGCACACCCACATGTCATACACTGGGCACACCCACATGTCATACACTGGGCACACCCACATGTCATACACACAGGGCAGACACATATGTCATACACGAAGGGCAGAGACACATGTCATACACTGGGCAGATACACATGTCATACACTGGTCACACCCACATGTCATACACTGGGCACACCCACATGTCATACACACAGGGCAGAGACACATGTCATACACAGGGCAGAGACACATGTCATACACACAGGGCAAACCCACTTGTCATACACACAGGGCAGAGACACATGTCATACACATAGGGCAGAGATACATGTCATACACAGGGCAAACCCACATGTCATACACATAGGGCAGACACACATGTCATACACACAGTTTAGAGACACATGTCATACACACAGGGTAGAGACACATGTCATACGCACAGGGCAAACCCACATGTCATTAACAGGACAGAGACATGTCATACACAGGGCAGAGACACATGTCATACACAGGGCAGACCCACATGTCATACACAGGGCAGACCCACATGTCATACACAGGGCAGGGACACATGTCATACACACAGGGCAGAGACACATGTCATACACACAGGACAGACCCTCATGTCATACACACAGGGCAGACACACATGCCATACACACAGGGCAGACCCACATGCCATACACACAGGGCAGACCCACATGTCATACACACAGGGCAGACACACATGTCATACACACAGGGCAGACACACAGGGCAGACACACAGGTCATACACACAGGGCAGACACACATGCCATACACACAGGGCAGACACACATGCCATACACACAGGGCAGACACACATGCCATACACAAGGGCAGACACACAGGGCAGACACACATGCCATACACACAGGGCAGACACACATGTCATACACACAGGGCAGACACACATGTCATACACACCGGGCAGACACACATGTCATACACACCGGGCAGACACACATGTCATACACACAGGGCAGACACACATGTCATACACACAGGGCAGACACACATGTCATACACACAGGGCAGACACACATGTCATACACACAGGGCAGACACACATGTCATACATGCATGGACAGAGCCAGCGGCCAGGTTGCGAGAGATAACCCATATGGCAGGTGTATGAGAGTGGATTGACCTGGCTAGTGTCAGGGGATCTGAATTGAATGTGTGACTGTCTTCTGTTTCAGACACCAGGGAGCCCTGTCACAGATTGTTTCCCACGACACGTTGCTGGGAAGATGGCGCCTGTCACTGGATCTGTTTGGGTGGGTGTTCTGTTATGATGTTGGCGCAGAGCTAGGATCTGTAATAAGTGAACTCGATGGTTTCCCTGTCAAGGAAAGTCGATTCCGACGAGAGATGGAAAAACTAAGGAATTCACAACAGAGAGATCTGACGCTGGAGGTAATGTGAACTCTTTTAGTGGCCAAATGTTTCCGCCAGGGCGGACATGGCTAGTGTGAGCAGCCCTATGTGCAATCATGTCTAATGTGAAATACTTCATCATACATCACCATCATTTCACAGGGAGACTGGCACTTGTGCTGTGTTCCCTTCTGCAGTCGCCAGCCAAGAGTTGCCAGATTGGTGGTACAGTGGCAGCCAAGAGTTGCCAGATAGGTGGCAGTCAAGAGTTGCCAGACTGGTGGTACAGTGGCAGCCAAGAGTTGCCAGATTGGTGGTACAGTGGCAGCCAAGAGTTGCCAGGCTTGTGGTACAGTGGCAGCCAAGAGTTGCCAGATTGGTGGTACAGTGACAGCCAAGAGTTGCCAGATTGGTGGTACAGTGGCAGCCAAGAGTTGCCAGACTGGTGGTACAGTGGTGGCCAAGAGTTGCCAGATTGGTGGTACAGTGGCAGCCAAGAGTTGCCAGATTGGTGGTACAGTGGCGGCCAAGAATTGCCAGACTGGTGATACAGTGGCAGCCAAGAGTTGCCAGACTGGTGGGACAGTGGCAGCCAAGAGTTGCCAGATGGCATTACACACATGGCAAACCCACATGTCATACACACTGGGCAGAGACACATGTCATACACACTGGGCAGAGACACATGTCATACACACATGGCAGAGACACATGTCATACACACATGGCAGAGACACATGTCATACACAGGGCACACCATGTCATACACAGGGCACACCCACATGTCATACACAGGGAAGACCCACTTGTGATACACAGGGCAGAGACACATGTCATACACACAGGGCAGAGACATATGTCATACACAGGGCAAACGCACATGTCATACACAGGGCAGAGACACATGTCATATACACAGGGCAGGCCCACATGTCATATACACAGGGCATACCCACATGTCATACACAGGGCAGAGAACATGTCATACACACAGGGCAAACCCACATGTCATACACACAGGGCAAACCCACATGTCATACACAGGGCAGAGACACATGTCATACACATAGGGCAAACCCACATGTCATACACATAGGGCAAACCCACATGTCATACACATAGGGCAGAGACACATGTTATACACACAGGGCAAACCCACATGTCATACACACAGGGCAGAGACACATGTCATACACACAGGGCAGAGACACATGTCATACACACAGGGCAGAGACACATGTCATACACACAGGGCAGATACACATGTCATACACACAGGGTAGACCCACATGTCATACACAGGGCAGATACACATTTCATACACAGGGTAGACCCACATGTCATACACAGGGCACACCCACATGTCATACACTGGGCACACCCACATGTCATACACTGGGCACACCCACATGTCATACACTGGGCACACCCACATGTCATACACACAGGGCAGAGACACATGTCATACACTGGGCAGATACACATGTCATACACTGGGCACACCCACATGTCATATACACACAGGGCAGAGACACATGTCATACACAGGGCAGAGACACATGTCATAAATAGGGCAAACCCACATGTCATAAATAGGGCAAACCCACATGTCATACACACAGGGCAGAGACACATGTCATACACACAGGGCAAACCCACTTGTCATACACACAGGGCAAACCCACTTGTCATACACACAGGGCAGAGACACATGTCATACACACAGGGCAGAGACACATGTCATACACAGGGCAAACCCACATGTCATACACACAGGGCAGAGACACATGTCATACACACAGGGCAAACCCACATGTCATACACTGGGCACACCCACATGTCATACACTGGGCACACCCACATGTCATACACTGGGCACACCCACATGTCATACACACAGGGCAGAGACACATGTCATACACACAGGGCAGAGACACATGTCATACACACAGGGCAGAGACACATGTCATACACTGGGCAGATACACATGTCATACACTGGGCACACCCACATGTCATATACACACATGGCAGAGACACATGTCATACACAGGGCAGAGACACATGTCATACACAGGGCAGAGACACATGTCATAAATAGGGCAAACCCACATGTCATACACACAGGGCAGAGACACATGTCATACACACAGGGCAAACCCACTTGTCATACACACAGGGCAAACCCACTTGTCATACACACAGGGCAGAGACACATGTCATACACATAGGGCAGAGACACATGTCATACACACAGGGCAGAGACACATGTCATACACAGGGCAAACCCACATGACATACACACAGGGCAGAGACACATGTCATACACACAGGGCAAACCTACATGTCATACACACAGTTTAGAGACACATGTCATACACACAGGGTAGAGACACATGTCATATGCACAGGGCAAACCCACATGTCATTAACAGGACAGAGACACATGTCATACACAGGACAGAGACACATGTCATACACAGGGCAGACCCACATGTCATACACAGGGCAGACCCACATGTCATACACAGGGCAGGGACACATGTCATACACACAGGGCAGAGACACATGTCATACACACAGGACAGACCCTCATGTCATACACACAGGACAGACACACATGTCATACACACAGGGCAGACACACATGTCATACACACAGGACAGACCCTCATGTCATACACACAGGGCAGACACACATGTCATACACACAGGGCAGACACACATGCCATACACACAGGGCAGACACACATGTCATACACACAGGGCAGACACACATGCCATACACACAGGGCAGACACACAGGCCATACACACAGGGCAGACACACAGGCCATACACACAGGGCAGACACACAGGCCATACACACAGGGCAGACACACATGCCATACACACAGGGCAGACACACATGCCATACACACAGGGCAGACACACATGCCATACACACAGGGCAGACACACATGCCATACACACAGGGCAGACACACATGTCATACACACGGGGCAGACACACATGTCATACACACGGGGCAGACACACATGTCATACACACAGGGCAGACACACATGTCATACATGCATGGACAGAGCCAGCGGCCAGGTTGCGAGAGATAACCCATATGGCAGGTGTATGAGAGTGGACTGACCTGGCTAGTGTCAGGGGATCTGAATTGAATGTGTGACTGTCTTCTGTTTCAGACACCAGGGAGCCATGTCACAGATTGTTTCCCACGACACGTTGCTGGGAAGATGGCGTCTGTCACTGGATCTGTTTGGGTGGGTGTTCTGTGATGATGTTGGCGCAGAGCTAGGATCTGTAATAAGTGAACTCGATGGTTTCCCTGTCAAGGAAAGTCTATTCCGACGAGAGATGGAAAAACTAAGGAATTCACAACAGAGATCTGACGCTGGAGGTAATGTGAACTCTTTTAGTGGCCAAATGTTTCCGCCAGGGCGGTCATGGCTGGTGTGAGCAGCCCTGTGTGCAATCATGTCTAATGTGAAATACTTCATCATACATCACCATCATTTCACAGGGAGACTGGCACTTGTGCTGTGTTCCCTTCTGCAGTCGCCAGCCAAGAGTTGCCAGATTGGTGGTACAGTGGCAGCCAAGAGTTGCCAGATAGGTGGCAGTCAAGAGTTGCCAGACTGGTGGTACAGTGGCAGCCAAGAGTTGCCAGATTGGTGGTACAGTGGCAGCCAAGAGTTGCCAGACTGGTGGTACAGTGGCAGCCAAGAGTTGCCAGGCTTGTGGTACAGTGGCAGCCAAGATTTGCCAGATTGGTGGTACAGTGACAGCCAAGAGTTGCCAGATTGGTGGTACAGTGGCAGCCAAGAGTTGCCAGACTGGTGGTACAGTGGTGGCCAAGAGTTGCCAGATTGGTGGTACAGTGGCAGCCAAGAGTTGCCAGATTGGTGGTACAGTGGCGGCCAAGAATTGCCAGACTGGTGGTACAGTGGCAGCCAAGAGTTGCCAGATTGGTGGTACAGTGGCAGCCAAGAGTTGCCAGACTGGTGGTACAGTGGCAGCCAAGAGTTGCCAGACTGGTGGTACAGTGGCAGCCAAGAGTTGCCAGATTGGTGGTACAGTGGCAGCCAAGAGTTGCCAGACTGGTGGTACAGTGGCAGCCAAGAGTTGCCAGATTGGTGGTACAGTGGCAGCCAAGAGTTGCCAGATGGCATTACACATGGCAAACCCACATGTCATACACGCAGGTCAAACCCACATGTCATACACACTGGGCAGAGACACATGTCATACACACTGGGCAGAGACACATGTCATACACACATGGCAGAGACACATGTCATACACACATGGCAGAGACACATGTCATACACAGGGCAGAGACACATGTCATATACAGGGCACACCATGTCATACACAGGGCACACCCACATGTCATACACAGGGAAGACCCACTTGTGATACACAGGGCAGAGACATGTCATGCACACAGGGCAGAGACATATGTCATACACAGGGCAAACGCACATGTCATACACAGGGCAGAGACACATGTCATATATACAGGGCATACACACAGGGCAGAGAACATGTCATACACACAGGGCAAACCCACATGTCATACACACAGGGCAAACCCTCATGTCATACACACAGGGCAAACCCACATGTCATACACACAGGGCAGAGACACATGTCATACACATAGGGCAAACACACATGTCATACACATAGGGCAAACCCACATGTCATACACATAGGGCAGAGACACATGTTATACACACAGGGCAAACCCACATGTCATACACACAGGGCAGAGACACATGTCATACACACAGGGCAGAGACACATGTCATACACACAGGGCAGACACACATGTCATACACACAGGGCAGAGACACATGTCATACACACAGGGCAGAGACACATGTCATACACACAGGGCAGATACACATTTCATACACAGGGTAGACCCACATGTCATACACAGGGCAGATACACATTTCATACACAGGTTTCATGGAACTGCTGAGAATTCACCTAGCAAAACTCCCAAAAGTCCCATTCTCCTTTTCATTAAGAGTAGAACAGCCGATCTAGTCGAAGGGATACAACCGAGGTATTAATGTACCCCACGCAAGGGCGATTGGTGGCCCTTGACTTCTAGACTATTCTGGTGAGTGATGCTCAACCCAACCGGGTCCGCTAACGCATGCGCAATAACCTTCTCAGAACAAAGACCGGCTCAGTTGAGATCCGGCATTGCTAGCAAGACGGTGTGTTTGGACGACTGTGTGAATTCGTAAATGGGAAAGAGGAAGCCAGTGTCTTGCTGTTTATCAAAGAAAACTGACAGAACGTCCAGTGTTGGGATGGGAGCTCCTCAATTCTGAATACACAGTTTGTCGTAAGGTACGTGAAACATATTTAGATAAATAAGGTGTGTCGTTACCGCGTGGAACCGAAGCTGTTCGACCACATGTCCCGCCCGGCGCACAAAGGTCAGTCAGGGGTGAACCTGTGGGCTTGTGTTTTAACTTAACACTGCAGGCTAGTTGAACACGATGGATTGTAGGCCTGTTTTTGCGTTACAATTGTACAAGTCCGTGAATGCGTGTTATTGCCGCTACAAGTAGTTATAGACATTTAGGACAGGCCCAATAGTGTTAGTAGTCCGAGTTCACTCCTGGGCGGCCTTAGAACTCTAACGTAGTCGACACAAACGGAAGTTGGCGAAGGCGTTGTAGAACATAGGTTGAGTGAGGTATCAGGGAACTCGGCCCAACTAGACGAAACACATGCGAAGGTCGCCGGACGTGTCGAAGGTTATTCGAAGGACATTGCGGGTGTCTAAGTTCGAATTCTTTTGTGTGGCGACCACTGGCTTTGCTGAGCTTGCCTCTTACTATTTAGGTTATTGGTTGCCGTGACGGAACACCATCTTGATATACAGTTGGTTCCCGAGAGGTTGACACTGGAGAAACTGGGGAATGCGACAGAGCTGGTCACAACCAGCTGAACACCGTTCCAAATGCTCTGACCCTAACTAGGGGAGGAGGGAACGGGATGTGGACTTCCGCTACAGGGGGATTTCCCTGTATCATCTATTAAATTCCTGGATCAGAGCTAGAGCTCCAGGAGACCTGGTGTATAGTAGGTAATCCTAAAATCGAACCAGGGAGAGGGGGCTACCTCCGAGGGAGGGGAATTCGGTGGTCACCGGCTCTCCTTCAGAGCCATTCTGTCTCTAGGTACCTTTAACCTACTAACCTGGTATATTGTGTCCTTAGAAGTCTTTTTTTTGGACAGAAGGATTTCGCCGACACCATGACCAGATACACAGCCCTACCTTGGCCGGATTCGAGACGGAGGACGGTTCAGCCAGCACTTGTTAGGACCCAGACCCAGTTCAGTTTTGGCAGTGGATCCTGGTCTGTGAGGCTGCCGGCCGGGTCATGGCGACACCGGCCAATGCTGAGTACACATAGGTAACGTGTACCGCTGGGGGTAAGTCTGTGTCACGATATTCACACATGGTGTTGTCTTTGGCAGGTTCTACTTTCTGAGAGACTTACGTGAGGGGACCAGAGGAAGATGACTTGGTGAAGGCTGCTAAATGGCTGGCTTACCTATGTGCCGGAAAGTGCTGCTTCTACACTACACCACGTGCCGGGAAGTCATTACACCACAGTCCAGTCCCGTCTCAACCGCTAAATGATCTTCAGTCAGTCCAACAAGTTTTATGATGGCTACTCACGGGCGAGTATCGTGTCCTCTTGTCTGTGATAATTGTTGACATTGTGACCCACTAGCCAAACGGGTAGAGAGGAACTACCGTACCCTTTATTTCAGGATGGCCTGCTGTTCCGGGAAGAGTTTACCCGTTCGTACTAGGAACATTGGTGACCTTCATTACCGGGTCACGCGCTACCAGTACTGACTTTGAGTGACAGAGTCAACTTGAACTGTGCCAACTTTCTGTGCTTATAGGCCCAGTTATACCCATCCTGATCCCATTAGAGACCACCATCTGTTCCCAGAACTTTGACATTGTTAAATGTGGGTTAAATGTTATGGTGGCTTCTTAGGACCGTTGTCTAGCACAGGCCTTACCAGTGAAGCTTGAAGGACAGGCCTGCAGCACGTCTACAGGGATGTTAGTCTGGAGTCATCACGTACCACCGCAACTTGGAGTCACCACATTGACGTGCTAGTCATTTCAGCTGAGTCCACCTCTCGGCAGAGATATTCCACGCTACGTGTGCAGATGAGTGACCTCTTTAACCTTGTGGTATCGTAACCAGTGTACAGTGATGAGTAAGACGGCCTGAGGCTAATCCAGACAGCCTTTTCTTCTATCACCTGGCGGCGGCCAGGATTCTCTCATGAACATTCCCCTTGTTGATAATCCTCTTGTACATTATATCATCTAGTCATTATGTGTAGACACCAGAGTCGTGTCATCTGTTCTGGATGAGAGGTGAAAAAGGTATTGTCCAGCGGTTGATAGTGAGAGAGACAGGAATCCAAGGGCTGGTGGGGTCTGTAGACTGAGATTTATTGTATTCCAAGAGTGCATCTATCCCGTTATTAAGATGTAATAGTATGCTTCCCTCACCCCAGGAAATACTACGACATTATTTGGGGGCCCGTCCGGGATATTGATGAGACAGCTCTGGTGATTATGGTTAGGACCTTTCATTCCTAGTGTCTCTATTCAGGGCTACATAGGTCTTTGGTCCTGTTTCTTCTCTTGACAAAGACAGATTGACTTGTGGTGTGTTGGGACGTCATATATAGATTAGATTGGTGTATTGCACATCTATATATTGCTTTATTTACCTAGCACTCACATTACTAACATATACTCTCTAAGTATGGCATCCACAAAATTAAATATGGATGAAGTGCGGGCAAGAGGCGAAGGAATGGGATTCACCGGCACTGCACTATCAGAGTATATCCAAGGGATTGAGAGAGACTTCCGTCAGGAAGAGAGAGAGAGAAAACAGCAAGAAGCGGAGGATCGAAGGATGGCGTTTGAGTTGAAGAAGTTCGAAGTCGAACAAGCCGCTAAAAAGTTCGAAGCCGAACAAGAGGCTCAGAAGCGAGAGCATGAGTACCGCATGCGGGAACTCGAGCTCAGGGCACAATCAAGTAGAGAGACCGAGGGAGCCGTAGGAGGGTCTTCACTCCCTGGTTCACCTACCTTAGGTCGACATGGTTATCATGCCATGAAGTTTCCTCTACCGATTTTTGAGGAAGATAAGGAAAAGATCGACCAGTTCTTACAAAAGTTCGAGGCTATGTCTGTCGCCATGGGTCTCGATCGAGACAAGTGGTGTCTGAAACTGTCCCAGGGGTTGCGCGGAACTGCTTACGAGGTCTACTCGCGTTTACCGGCGGGTCACGAGAATAATTATGCCGAACTGAAGGCCGCGCTGCTGAAACGGTTCGAGATGACGTCACATACTTACCACAAGAAGTTTCGAGAAGCGAAACGAGAGCCGAGTGAGTTATTTGCTGCGTACGGCGAACGTCTTAGATCCTACCTCCATAAATGGATGGACTTAGCTCAGTTCGCACACGATTACGACAGTCTCGAAGAACTGATGATCGTCGACGAGATGCGGAAGCATATGTCGAAACCGCTCAAAGAGTTCTTTGGAGAACAAGGGGCGGAAAGATTAGATGTAGTAGCGAAAATGGCAGAACGATTCGTCGAGGTGCATGGTGAAGGTGGGGAAACCCATCCCTCCATGGGTAAAAGTCAGGACAAGAATGACAAAAAGAAACTGAAGAACTCTCATGCCAAGAAGGTAGAACCTTATGAGAAATCCTCTGACCAGAGTCCAGAGAAGTCGAAGGAAGGGAGCAAGAGCCCACATAACTCTCCACCGAAACGGAAATGGAGTAAGACGTGGTGTTCGATTTGCCAGTCACCCTCGCACAATACTAGGGACTGCAGATCGAAGGTTAAGAGCTCACACTTCATGGCCTGCCTAGTGGCTCCAAAGGCTGTTGCCACCGAAAAGGTCGAGGTCGGCGAAGAGACTGGATCAAGAGAGGCCACCTGTGGTCGAACTGATCGAAGTCAACGGCCAGCAGGTTGAGTGTCTCTATGACACTGGCCTGGACGGGGAAGCCGTCATTGCCGCCAGTCTAGTGAGGCCAGACCAACTCAATGGGGAAAGCATCGAGATACAGCCGGCTATGAAGAGTGCGGTAGCCATGACGTTACCAATCGCTAACGTAGAGATTAGGTCGAGATACGTCACGGGCATCATCCCAGCCGCGGTATTACTCGATCCCCTATATCCCGTGATTCTGGGGAGTAAATATGTATTTCTAGGGTTGCCGAAGAAGCCAATCCACTTAGGCGACATACATACCTGCGCCCACACGGGGAAAGACGAGGCAAACACAACCAGCTCGAAAACCCAGCTAGGGGGTTTGCGTACGGCGCAGAGCGAAGACGCGACACTACGTCCGTGCTACAAGAAGCTGCAGAAAAGTGCTGACCCACCGCAACGGGACCAGTACTATCTGAAGAATCGGCTGCTCTACCGGAGAGCCGGAAGGGGAGATGAACTGCACGGGCAGTTGGTGGTCCCGCAGGACTATCGTCTCCCAATTCTTCAGAGGGGACACACCATATCGGGTAGTACCCTATCCGGGAATGGACATATGGGTGTCAAAGCGATGCTGCAGCGAATTTCCGGTCATTATTACTGGCCACGAATGACTGGCGATGTACGCCGGTTAGTAAAGTCATGCCCAGAGTGCCAGAAGGCTACACCCACAAATCGGACTAAGACTAGATTAGGTCTTAAGGTGGGAGATAGAGTATTATTGTGGGGTCCAAGCAGGACCAATATGCTCGAGGTAGGATGGCAAGGACCGTATCCCGTGGTCAGGGTAGTGTCCAAGACCAACTACGAGATCCAGATCGGGGGAATTTTGAGAATTTTCCATACAAATCTCCTGCGGAAAACCGAGGAGAGGTCCGGTGACAAATCTCTGCACCTGTCGGCGAGGTCAGTCACTAGTAACCCCGTTCGGAAGGGGTGGGTAACGTTGGATTCGGCGCGAGATACCCTGGACTCCGACCGACGATCGACTGACTGGCCCCGCTATCGAAAGAGATGGCCAGGGAAACCCGAGTCCAGAGGGTTCTGGGAAGACTATATCGTCCACCGAGGACGATACCGCAAATCCCGAGACATGTTTGTAGGGAGACATAGCGGTAGTGACGACACTGGTACCGCCGAGAAGGGAAGATCCATCGGTATGGCACCCCGTTGCGTACGTGAGTCGGATGGTCATCCGGCCGAACGTAAGGACTCGACGGGCAAGCGCGGTTGTCAATCACTGATATGAGACGGGCTGTCCAAGTACTGCCCAAATTGATGGGGAGGTTGTACCTTTGAGGACACCGGCAGACCATCAACCAAAGATGGGCTTGGCCACCTCCCATAAGCTCAACGCGCGCTTGATGCATTGGTCGTTGTTGCTTCAGCCCTACACCTTTACGGTGGAATACATTCCCGGTAAGGAAAATGTTGGGGTTGACTTTCTGTCTAGGCATCCAGTCCCAGAGGCAGAGGACGAGTTTACTAGGATTGAACATCCAGCAGGAGACAGTCGACGCGGTCAACTCTCTTAAGAGGGGGCCTATGTCATGGAACTGCTGAGAATTCACCTAGCAAAACTCCCAAAAGTCCCATTCCCCTTTTCAGTAAGAGTAGAACAGCCGATCTAGTCGAAGGGATACAACCGAGGTATTAATGTACCCCACGCAAGGGCGATTGGTGGCCCTTGACTTCTAGACTATTCTGGTGAGTGATGCTCAACCCAACCGGGTCCGCTAACGCATGCGCAATAACCTTCTCAGAACAAAGACCGGCTCAGTTGAGATCCGGCATTGCTAGCAAGACGGTGTGTTTGGACGACTGTGTGAATTCGTAAATGGGAAAGAGGAAGCCAGTGTCTTGCTGTTTATCAAAGAAAACTGACAGAACGTCCAGTGTTGGGACGGGAGCTCCTCAATTCTGAATACACAGATTGTCGTAAGGTACGTGAAACATATTTAGATAAATAAGGTGTGTCGTTACCGCGTGGAACCGAAGCTGTTCGACCACATGTCCCGCCCGGCGCACAAAGGTCAGTCAGGGGTGAACCTGTGGGCTTGTGTTTTAACTTAACACTGCAGGCTAGTTGAACACGATGGATTGTAGGCCTGTTTTTGCGTTACAATTGTACAAGTCCGTGAATGCGTGTTATTGCCGCTACAAGTAGTTATAGACATTTAGGACAGGCCCAATAGTGTTAGTAGTCCGAGTTCACTCCTGGGCGGCCTTAGAACTCTAACGTAGTCGACACAAACGGAAGTTGGCGAAGGCGTTGTAGAACATAGGTCGAGTGAGGTATCAGGGAACTCGGCCCAACTAGACGAAACACATGCGAAGGTCGCCGGACGTGTCGAAGGTTATTCGAAGGACATTGCGGGTGTCTAAGTTCGAATTCTTTGGTGTGGCGACCACTGGCTTTGCTGAGCTTGCCTCTTACTATTTAGGTTATTGGTTGCCGTGACGGAACACCATCTTGATATACAGTTGGTTCCCGAGAGGTTGACACTGGAGAAACTGGGGAATGCGACAGAGCTGGTCACAACCAGCTGAACACCGTTCCAAATGCTCTGACCCTAACTAGGGGAGGAGGGAACGGGATGTGGACTTCCGCTACAGGGGGATTTCCCTGTATCATCTATTAAATTCCTGGATCAGAGCTAGAGCTCCAGGAGACCTGGTGTATAGTAGGTAATCCTAAAATCGAACCAGGGAGAGGGGGCTACCTCCGAGGGAGGGGAATTCGGTGGTCACCGGCTCTCCTTCAGAGCCATTCTGTCTCTAGGTACCTTTAACCTACTAACCTGGTATATTGTGTCCTTAGAAGTCTTTTTTTTTGGACAGAAGGATTTCGCCGACACCATGACCAGATACACAGCCCTACCTTGGCCGGATTCGAGACGGAGGACGGTTCAGCCAGCACTTGTTAGGACCCAGACCCAGTTCAGTTTTGGCAGTGGATCCTGGTCTGTGAGGCTGCCGGCCGGGTCATGGCGACACCGGCCAATGCTGAGTACACATAGGTAACGTGTACCGCTGGGGGTAAGTCTGTGTCACGATATTCACACATGGTGTTGTCTTTGGCAGGTTCTACTTTCTGAGAGACTTACGTGAGGGGACCAGAGGAAGATGACTTGGTGAAGGCTGCTAAATGGCTGGCTTACCTATGTGCCGGAAAGTGCTGCTTCTACACTACACCACGTGCCGGGAAGTCATTACACCACAGTCCAGTCCCGTCTCAACCGCTAAATGATCTTCAGTCAGTCCAACAAGTTTTATGATGGCTACTCACGGGCGAGTATCGTGTCCTCTTGTCTGTGATAATTGTTGACATTGTGACCCACTAGCCAAACGGGTAGAGAGGAACTACCGTACCCTTTATTTCAGGATGGCCTGCTGTTCCGGGAAGAGTTTACCCGTTCGTACTAGGAACATTGGTGACCTTCATTACCGGGTCACGCGCTACCAGTACTGACTTTGAGTGACAGAGTCAACTTGAACTATGCCAACTTTCTGTGCTTATAGGCCCAGTTATACCCATCCTGATCCCATTAGAGACCACCATCTGTTCCCAGAACTTTGACATTGTTAAATGTGGGTTAAATGTTATGGTGGCTTCTTAGGACCGTTGTCTAGCACAGGCCTTACCAGTGAAGCTTGAAGGACAGGCCTGCAGAACGTCTACAGGGATGTTAGTCTGGAGTCATCACGTACCACCGCAACTTGGAGTCACCACATTGACGTGCTAGTCATTTCAGCTCAGTCCACCTCTCGGCAGAGATATTCCACGCTACGTGTGCAGATGAGTGACCTCTTTAACCTTGTGGTATCGTAACCAGTGTACAGTGATGAGTAAGACGGCCTGAGGCTAATCCAGACAGCCTTTTCTTCTATCACCTGGCGGCGGCCAGGATTCTCTCATGAACATTCCCCTTGTTGATAATCCTCTTGTACATTATATCATCTAGTCATTATGTGTAGACACCAGAGTCGTCTCATCTGTTCTGGATGAGAGGTGAAAAAGGTATTGTCCAGCGGTTGATAGTGAGAGAGACAGGAATCCAAGGGCTGGTGGGGTCTGTAGACTGAGATTTATTGTATTCCAAGAGTGCATCTATCCCGTTATTAAGATGTAATAGTATGCTTCCCTCACCCCAGGAAATACTACGACCCACATGTCATACACAGGGCAAACCCACATGTCATACACTGGGCACACCCACATGTCATACACTGGGCACACCCACATGTCATACACACAGGGCAGACACACATGTCATACACACAGGGCAGAGACACATGTCATACACTGGGCAGGTACACATGTCATACACTGGGCAGACACACATGTCATACACACAGGGCAGAGACACATGTCATACACTGGGCAGATACACATGTCATACACTGGGCACACCCACATGTCATACACACAGGGCAGAGACACATGTCATACACAGGGCAGAGACACATGTCATACACACAGGGCAAACCCACTTGTCATACACACAGGGCAGAGACACATGTCATACACAGGGCAGACCCACATGTCATACACAGGGCAGGGACACATGTCATACACACAGGGCAGAGACACATGTCATACACACAGGACAGACCCTCATGTCATACACACAGGGCAGACCCTCATGTCATACACACAGGGCAGACACACATGCCATACACACAGGGCAGACACACATTTCATACACACAGGGCAGACACACATGTCATACACACAGGGCAGACACACATGTCATACACACAGGGCAGACACACAGGTCATACACACAGGGCAGACACACATGCCATACACACAGGGCAGACACACATGCCATACACACAGGGCAGACACACATGCCATACACACAGGGCAGACACACATGCCATACACACAGGGCAGACACACATGCCATACACACGGGGCAGACACACATGCCATACACACGGGGCAGACACACATGCCATACACACGGGGCAGACACATGTCATACACACGGGGCAGACACACATGTCATACACACGGGGCAGACACACATGTCATACACACAGGGCAGACACACATGTCATACATGCATGGACAGAGCCAGCGGCCAGGTTGCGAGAGATAACCCATATGGCAGGTGTATGAGAGTGGACTGACCTGGCTAGTGTCAGGGGATCTGAATTGAATGTGTGACTGTCTTCTGTTTCAGACACTAGGGAGCCATGTCACAGATTGTTTCCCACGACACGTTGCTGGGAAGATGGCGCCTGTCACTGGATCTGTTTGGGTGGGTGTTCTGTGATGATGTTGGCGCAGAGCTAGGATCTGTAATAAGTGAACTCGATGGTTTCCCTGTCAAGGAAAGTCGATTCCGACGAGAGATGGAAAAACTAAGGAATTCACAACAGAGAGATCTGACGCTGGAGGTAATGTGAACTCTTTTAGTGGCCAAATGTTTCCGCCAGGGCGGACATGGCTAGTGTGAGCAGCCCTGTGTGCAATCATGTCTAATGTGAAATACTTCATCATACATCACCATCATTTCACAGGGAGACTGGCACTTGTGCTGTGTTCCCTTCTGCAGTCGCCAGCCAAGAGTTGCCAGATTTGTGGTACAGTGGCAGCCAAGAGTTGCCAGATAGGTGGCAGTCAAGAGTTGCCAGACTGGTGGTACAGTGGCAGCCAAGAGTTGCCAGATTGGTGGTACAGTGGCAGCCAAGAGTTGCCAGACTGGTGGTACAGTGGCAGCCAAGAGTTGCCAGGCTTGTGGTACAGTGGCAGCCAAGAGTTGCCAGATTGGTGGTACAGTGACAGCCAAGAGTTGCCAGATTGGTGGTACAGTGGCAGCCAAGAGTTGCCAGACTGGTGGTACAGTGGCGGCCAAGAGTTGCCAGATTGGTGGTACAGTGGCAGTCAAGAGTTGCCAGATTGGTGGTACAGTGGCGGCCAAGAATTGCCAGACTGGTGATACAGTGGCAGCCAAGAGTTGCCAGACTGGTGGTACAGTGGCAGCCAAGAGTTGCCAGACTGGTGGTACAGTGGCAGCCAAGAGTTGCCAGACTGGTGGTACAGTGGCAGCCAAGAGTTGCCAGGCTGGTGGTACAGTGGCAGCCAAGAGTTGCCAGGCTGGTGGTACAGTGGCAGCCAAGAGTTGCCAGACTGGTGGTACAGTGTCAGCCAAGAGTTGCCAGACTGGTGGTACAGTGGCAGCCAAGAGTTGCCAGGCTGGTGGTACAGTGGCAGCCAAGAGTTGCCAGGCTGGTGGTACAGTGGCAGCCAAGAGTTGCCAGATTGGTGGTACAGTGGCAGCCAAGAGTTGCCACACTGGTGGTACAGTGGCAGCCAAGAGTTGCCAGATTGGTGGTACAGTGGCAGCCAAGAGTTGCCAGATTGGTGGTACAGTGGCAGCCAAGAGTTGCCAGACTGGTGGTACAGTGGCAGCCAAGAGTTGCCAGATTGGTGGTACAGTGGCAGCCAAGAGTTGCCAGACTAGTGGTACAGTGGCAGCCAAGAGTTGCCAGATTGGTGGTACAGTGGCAGCCAACAGTTGCCAGATGGCATTACACACATGGCAAACCCACATGTCATACACGCAGGGCAGAGACACATGTCATACACACTGGGCAGAGACACATGTCATACACACATGGCAGAGACACATGTCATACACACATGGCAGAGACACATGTCATACACAGGGCACACCATGTCATACACAGGGCACACCCACATGTCATACACAGGGAAGACCCACTTGTGATACACAGGGCAGAGACACATGTCATGCACACAGGGCAGAGACATATGTCATACACAGGGCAAACGCACATGTCATACACAGGGCAGAGACACATGTCATATACACAGGGCAGGCCCACATGTCATATACACAGGGCATACACACAGGGCAGAGAACATGTCATACACACAGGGCAAACCCACATGTCATACACACAGGGCAAACCCTCATGTCATACACAGGGCAAACCCACATGTCATACACAGGGCAGAGACACATGTCATACACATAGGGCAAACCCACATGTCATACACATAGGGCAGAGACACATGTTATACACACAGGGCAAACCCACATGTCATACACACAGGGCAGAGACACATGCCATACACAGGGCAGACACACATGTCATACACAGGGCAGACACACATGTCATACACACAGGGCAGACACACATGTCATACACACAGGGCAGACACACATGTCATACACACAGGGCAGACACACATGTCATACACACAGGACAGACACACATGCCATACACACAGGGCAGACACACATGCCATACACACAGGGCAGACACACATGTCATACACACAGGGCAGACACACATGTCATACACACAGGGCAGACACACATGTCATACACACAGGGCAGACACACATGTCATACACACAGGGCAGAGACACATGTCATACACACAGGGCAGATACACATTTCATACACAGGGTAGACTCACATGTCATACACAGGGCAGATACACATTTCATACACAGGGTAGACCCACATGTCATACACAGGGCAAACCCACATGTCATACACTGGGCACACCCACATGTCATACACTGGGCACACCCACATGTCATACACACAGGGCAGACACACATGTCATACACACAGGGCAGAGACACATGTCATACACTGGGCAGACACACATGTCATACACACAGGGCAGAGACACATGTCATACACTGGGCACACCCACATGTCATACACTGGGCACACCCACATGTCATACACTGGGCACACCCACATGTCATACACACAGGGCAGACACACATGTCATACACACAGGGCAGAGACACATGCCATACACAGGGCAGACACACATGTCATACACAGGGCAGACACACATGTCATACACACAGGGCAGACACACATGTCATACACACAGGGCAGACACACATGTCATACACACAGGGCAGACACACATGTCATACACATAGGGCAAACCCACATGTCATACACATAGGGCAGAGACACATGTTATACACACAGGGCAAACCCACATGTCATACACACAGGGCAGAGACACATGTCATACACACAGGGCAGAGACACATGTCATACACACAGGGCAGAGACACATGTCATACACACAGGGCAGAGACACATGTCATACACACAGGGCAGATACACATGTCATACACACAGGGTAGACCCACATGTCATACACAGGGCAGATACACATTTCATACACAGGGTAGACCCACATGTCATACACATGGCAAACCCACATGTCATACACTGGGCACACCCACATGTCATACACTGGGCACACCCACATGTCATACACTGGGCACACCCACATGTCATACACACAGGGCAGACACATATGTCATACACGAAGGGCAGAGACACATGTCATACACTGGGCAGATACACATGTCATACACTGGTCACACCCACATGTCATACACTGGGCACACCCACATGTCATACACACAGGGCAGAGACACATGTCATACACAGGGCAGAGACACATGTCATACACACAGGGCAAACCCACTTGTCATACACACAGGGCAGAGACACATGTCATACACATAGGGCAGAGATACATGTCATACACAGGGCAAACCCACATGTCATACACATAGGGCAGACACACATGTCATACACACAGTTTAGAGACACATGTCATACACACAGGGTAGAGACACATGTCATACGCACAGGGCAAACCCACATGTCATTAACAGGACAGAGACATGTCATACACAGGGCAGAGACACATGTCATACACAGGGCAGACCCACATGTCATACACAGGGCAGACCCACATGTCATACACAGGGCAGGGACACATGTCATACACACAGGGCAGAGACACATGTCATACACACAGGACAGACCCTCATGTCATACACACAGGGCAGACACACATGCCATACACACAGGGCAGACCCACATGCCATACACACAGGGCAGACCCACATGTCATACACACAGGGCAGACACACATGTCATACACACAGGGCAGACACACAGGGCAGACACACAGGTCATACACACAGGGCAGACACACATGCCATACACACAGGGCAGACACACATGCCATACACACAGGGCAGACACACATGCCATACACAAGGGCAGACACACAGGGCAGACACACATGCCATACACACAGGGCAGACACACATGTCATACACACAGGGCAGACACACATGTCATACACACCGGGCAGACACACATGTCATACACACCGGGCAGACACACATGTCATACACACAGGGCAGACACACATGTCATACACACAGGGCAGACACACATGTCATACACACAGGGCAGACACACATGTCATACACACAGGGCAGACACACATGTCATACATGCATGGACAGAGCCAGCGGCCAGGTTGCGAGAGATAACCCATATGGCAGGTGTATGAGAGTGGATTGACCTGGCTAGTGTCAGGGGATCTGAATTGAATGTGTGACTGTCTTCTGTTTCAGACACCAGGGAGCCCTGTCACAGATTGTTTCCCACGACACGTTGCTGGGAAGATGGCGCCTGTCACTGGATCTGTTTGGGTGGGTGTTCTGTTATGATGTTGGCGCAGAGCTAGGATCTGTAATAAGTGAACTCGATGGTTTCCCTGTCAAGGAAAGTCGATTCCGACGAGAGATGGAAAAACTAAGGAATTCACAACAGAGAGATCTGACGCTGGAGGTAATGTGAACTCTTTTAGTGGCCAAATGTTTCCGCCAGGGCGGACATGGCTAGTGTGAGCAGCCCTGTGTGCAATCATGTCTAATGTGAAATACTTCATCATACATCACCATCATTTCACAGGGAGACTGGCACTTGTGCTGTGTTCCCTTCTGCAGTCGCCAGCCAAGAGTTGCCAGATTGGTGGTACAGTGGCAGCCAAGAGTTGCCAGATAGGTGGCAGTCAAGAGTTGCCAGACTGGTGGTACAGTGGCAGCCAAGAGTTGCCAGATTGGTGGTACAGTGGCAGCCAAGAGTTGCCAGGCTTGTGGTACAGTGGCAGCCAAGAGTTGCCAGATTGGTGGTACAGTGACAGCCAAGAGTTGCCAGATTGGTGGTACAGTGGCAGCCAAGAGTTGCCAGACTGGTGGTACAGTGGTGGCCAAGAGTTGCCAGATTGGTGGTACAGTGGCAGCCAAGAGTTGCCAGATTGGTGGTACAGTGGCGGCCAAGAATTGCCAGACTGGTGATACAGTGGCAGCCAAGAGTTGCCAGACTGGTGGGACAGTGGCAGCCAAGAGTTGCCAGATGGCATTACACACATGGCAAACCCACATGTCATACACGCAGGTCAAACCCACATGTCATACACACTGGGCAGAGACACATGTCATACACACTGGGCAGAGACACATGTCATACACACATGGCAGAGACACATGTCATACACACATGGCAGAGACACATGTCATACACAGGGCACACCATGTCATACACAGGGCACACCCACATGTCATACACAGGGAAGACCCACTTGTGATACACAGGGCAGAGACACATGTCATACACACAGGGCAGAGACATATGTCATACACAGGGCAAACGCACATGTCATACACAGGGCAGAGACATGTCATATACACAGGGCAGGCCCACATGTCATATACACAGGGCATACCCACATGTCATACACAGGGCAGAGAACATGTCATACACACAGGGCAAACCCACATGTCATACACACAGGGCAAACCCACATGTCATACACAGGGCAGAGACACATGTCATACACATAGGGCAAACCCACATGTCATACACATAGGGCAAACCCACATGTCATACACATAGGGCAGAGACACATGTTATACACACAGGGCAAACCCACATGTCATACACACAGGGCAGAGACACATGTCATACACACAGGGCAGAGACACATGTCATACACACAGGGCAGAGACACATGTCATACACACAGGGCAGATACACATGTCATACACACAGGGTAGACCCACATGTCATACACAGGGCAGATACACATTTCATACACAGGGTAGACCCACATGTCATACACAGGGCACACCCACATGTCATACACTGGGCACACCCACATGTCATACACTGGGCACACCCACATGTCATACACTGGGCACACCCACATGTCATACACACAGGGCAGAGACACATGTCATACACTGGGCAGATACACATGTCATACACTGGGCACACCCACATGTCATATACACACAGGGCAGAGACACATGTCATACACAGGGCAGAGACACATGTCATAAATAGGGCAAACCCACATGTCATAAATAGGGCAAACCCACATGTCATACACACAGGGCAGAGACACATGTCATACACACAGGGCAAACCCACTTGTCATACACACAGGGCAAACCCACTTGTCATACACACAGGGCAGAGACACATGTCATACACACAGGGCAGAGACACATGTCATACACAGGGCAAACCCACATGTCATACACACAGGGCAGAGACACATGTCATACACACAGGGCAAACCCACATGTCATACACTGGGCACACCCACATGTCATACACTGGGCACACCCACATGTCATACACACAGGGCAGAGACACATGTCATACACACAGGGCAGAGACACATGTCATACACACAGGGCAGAGACACATGTCATACACACAGGGCAGAGACACATGTCATACACTGGGCAGATACACATGTCATACACTGGGCACACCCACATGTCATATACACACATGGCAGAGACACATGTCATACACAGGGCAGAGACACATGTCATACACAGGGCAGAGACACATGTCATAAATAGGGCAAACCCACATGTCATACACACAGGGCAGAGACACATGTCATACACACAGGGCAAACCCACTTGTCATACACACAGGGCAAACCCACTTGTCATACACACAGGGCAGAGACACATGTCATACACATAGGGCAGAGACACATGTCATACACACAGGGCAGAGACACATGTCATACACAGGGCAAACCCACATGACATACACACAGGGCAGAGACACATGTCATACACACAGGGCAAACCTACATGTCATACACACAGTTTAGAGACACATGTCATACACACAGGGTAGAGACACATGTCATATGCACAGGGCAAACCCACATGTCATTAACAGGACAGAGACACATGTCATACACAGGACAGAGACACATGTCATACACAGGGCAGACCCACATGTCATACACAGGGCAGACCCACATGTCATACACAGGGCAGGGACACATGTCATACACACAGGGCAGAGACACATGTCATACACACAGGACAGACCCTCATGTCATACACACAGGACAGACACACATGTCATACACACAGGGCAGACACACATGTCATACACACAGGACAGACCCTCATGTCATACACACAGGACAGACCCTCATGTCATACACACAGGGCAGACACACATGTCATACACACAGGGCAGACACACATGCCATACACACAGGGCAGACACACATGTCATACACACAGGGCAGACACACATGTCATACACACAGGGCAGACACACATGTCATACACAGGGCAGATACACAGGCCATACACACAGGGCAGACACACAGGCCATACACACAGGGCAGACACACAGGCCATACACACAGGGCAGACACACATGCCATACACACAGGGCAGACACACATGCCATACACACAGGGCAGACACACATGCCATACACACAGGGCAGACACACATGTCATACACACGGGGCAGACACACATGTCATACACACGGGGCAGACACACATGTCATACACACGGGGCAGACACACATGTCATACACACAGGGCAGACACACATGTCATACATGCATGGACAGAGCCAGCGGCCAGGTTGCGAGAGATAACCCATATGGCAGGTGTATGAGAGTGGACTGACCTGGCTAGTGTCAGGGGATCTGAATTGAATGTGTGACTGTCTTCTGTTTCAGACACCAGGGAGCCATGTCACAGATTGTTTCCCACGACACGTTGCTGGGAAGATGGCGTCTGTCACTGGATCTGTTTGGGTGGGTGTTCTGTGATGATGTTGGCGCAGAGCTAGGATCTGTAATAAGTGAACTCGATGGTTTCCCTGTCAAGGAAAGTCTATTCCGACGAGAGATGGAAAAACTAAGGAATTCACAACAGAGATCTGACGCTGGAGGTAATGTGAACTCTTTTAGTGGCCAAATGTTTCCGCCAGGGCGGTCATGGCTGGTGTGAGCAGCCCTGTGTGCAATCATGTCTAATGTGAAATACTTCATCATACATCACCATCATTTCACAGGGAGACTGGCACTTGTGCTGTGTTCCCTTCTGCAGTCGCCAGCCAAGAGTTGCCAGATTGGTGGTACAGTGGCAGCCAAGAGTTGCCAGATAGGTGGCAGTCAAGAGTTGCCAGACTGGTGGTACAGTGGCAGCCAAGAGTTGCCAGATTGGTGGTACAGTGGCAGCCAAGAGTTGCCAGACTGGTGGTACAGTGGCAGCCAAGAGTTGCCAGGCTTGTGGTACAGTGGCAGCCAAGATTTGCCAGATTGGTGGTACAGTGACAGCCAAGAGTTGCCAGATTGGTGGTACAGTGGCAGCCAAGAGTTGCCAGACTGGTGGTACAGTGGTGGCCAAGAGTTGCCAGATTGGTGGTACAGTGGCAGCCAAGAGTTGCCAGATTGGTGGTACAGTGGCGGCCAAGAATTGCCAGACTGGTGGTACAGTGGCAGCCAAGAGTTGCCAGATTGGTGGTACAGTGGCAGCCAAGAGTTGCCAGACTGGTGGTACAGTGGCAGCCAAGAGTTGCCAGACTGGTGGTACAGTGGCAGCCAAGAGTTGCCAGATTGGTGGTACAGTGGCAGCCAAGAGTTGCCAGACTGGTGGTACAGTGGCAGCCAAGAGTTGCCAGATTGGCGGTACAGTGGCAGCCAAGAGTTGCCAGATGGCATTACACATGGCAAACCCACATGTCATACACGCAGGTCAAACCCACATGTCATACACACTGGGCAGAGACACATGTCATACACACTGGGCAGAGACACATGTCATACACACATGGCAGAGACACATGTCATACACACATGGCAGAGACACATGTCATACACAGGGCAGAGACACATGTCATATACAGGGCACACCATGTCATACACAGGGCACACCCACATGTCATACACAGGGAAGACCCACTTGTGATACACAGGGCAGAGACATGTCATGCACACAGGGCAGAGACATATGTCATACACAGGGCAAACGCACATGTCATACACAGGGCAGAGACACATGTCATATATACAGGGCATACACACAGGGCAGAGAACATGTCATACACACAGGGCAAACCCACATGTCATACACACAGGGCAAACCCTCATGTCATACACACAGGGCAAACCCACATGTCATACACACAGGGCAGAGACACATGTCATACACATAGGGCAAACACACATGTCATACACATAGGGCAAACCCACATGTCATACACATAGGGCAGAGACACATGTTATACACACAGGGCAAACCCACATGTCATACACACAGGGCAGAGACACATGTCATACACACAGGGCAGAGACACATGTCATACACACAGGGCAGAGACACATGTCATACACACAGGGCAGAGACACATGTCATACACACAGGGCAGAGACACATGTCATACACACAGGGCAGATACACATTTCATACACAGGGTAGACCCACATGTCATACACAGGGCAGATACACATTTCATACACAGGTTTCATGGAACTGCTGAGAATTCACCTAGCAAAACTCCCAAAAGTCCCATTCTCCTTTTCATTAAGAGTAGAACAGCCGATCTAGTCGAAGGGATACAACCGAGGTATTAATGTACCCCACGCAAGGGCGATTGGTGGCCCTTGACTTCTAGACTATTCTGGTGAGTGATGCTCAACCCAACCGGGTCCGCTAACGCATGCGCAATAACCTTCTCAGAACAAAGACCGGCTCAGTTGAGATCCGGCATTGCTAGCAAGACGGTGTGTTTGGACGACTGTGTGAATTCGTAAATGGGAAAGAGGAAGCCAGTGTCTTGCTGTTTATCAAAGAAAACTGACAGAACGTCCAGTGTTGGGATGGGAGCTCCTCAATTCTGAATACACAGTTTGTCGTAAGGTACGTGAAACATATTTAGATAAATAAGGTGTGTCGTTACCGCGTGGAACCGAAGCTGTTCGACCACATGTCCCGCCCGGCGCACAAAGGTCAGTCAGGGGTGAACCTGTGGGCTTGTGTTTTAACTTAACACTGCAGGCTAGTTGAACACGATGGATTGTAGGCCTGTTTTTGCGTTACAATTGTACAAGTCCGTGAATGCGTGTTATTGCCGCTACAAGTAGTTATAGACATTTAGGACAGGCCCAATAGTGTTAGTAGTCCGAGTTCACTCCTGGGCGGCCTTAGAACTCTAACGTAGTCGACACAAACGGAAGTTGGCGAAGGCGTTGTAGAACATAGGTCGAGTGAGGTATCAGGGAACTCGGCCCAACTAGACGAAACACATGCGAAGGTCGCCGGACGTGTCGAAGGTTATTCGAAGGACATTGCGGGTGTCTAAGTTCGAATTCTTTGGTGTGGCGACCACTGGCTTTGCTGAGCTTGCCTCTTACTATTTAGGTTATTGGTTGCCGTGACGGAACACCATCTTGATATACAGTTGGTTCCCGAGAGGTTGACACTGGAGAAACTGGGGAATGCGACAGAGCTGGTCACAACCAGCTGAACACCGTTCCAAATGCTCTGACCCTAACTAGGGGAGGAGGGAACGGGATGTGGACTTCCGCTACAGGGGGATTTCCCTGTATCATCTATTAAATTCCTGGATCAGAGCTAGAGCTCCAGGAGACCTGGTGTATAGTAGGTAATCCTAAAATCGAACCAGGGAGAGGGGGCTACCTCCGAGGGAGGGGAATTCGGTGGTCACCGGCTCTCCTTCAGAGCCATTCTGTCTCTAGGTACCTTTAACCTACTAACCTGGTATATTGTGTCCTTAGAAGTCTTTTTTTTGGACAGAAGGATTTCGCCGACACCATGACCAGATACACAGCCCTACCTTGGCCGGATTCGAGACGGAGGACGGTTCAGCCAGCACTTGTTAGGACCCAGACCCAGTTCAGTTTTGGCAGTGGATCCTGGTCTGTGAGGCTGCCGGCCGGGTCATGGCGACACCGGCCAATGCTGAGTACACATAGGTAACGTGTACCGCTGGGGGTAAGTCTGTGTCACGATATTCACACATGGTGTTGTCTTTGGCAGGTTCTACTTTCTGAGAGACTTACGTGAGGGGACCAGAGGAAGATGACTTGGTGAAGGCTGCTAAATGGCTGGCTTACCTATGTGCCGGAAAGTGCTGCTTCTACACTACACCACGTGCCGGGAAGTCATTACACCACAGTCCAGTCCCGTCTCAACCGCTAAATGATCTTCAGTCAGTCCAACAAGTTTTATGATGGCTACTCACGGGCGAGTATCGTGTCCTCTTGTCTGTGATAATTGTTGACATTGTGACCCACTAGCCAAACGGGTAGAGAGGAACTACCGTACCCTTTATTTCAGGATGGCCTGCTGTTCCGGGAAGAGTTTACCCGTTCGTACTAGGAACATTGGTGACCTTCATTACCGGGTCACGCGCTACCAGTACTGACTTTGAGTGACAGAGTCAACTTGAACTGTGCCAACTTTCTGTGCTTATAGGCCCAGTTATACCCATCCTGATCCCATTAGAGACCACCATCTGTTCCCAGAACTTTGACATTGTTAAATGTGGGTTAAATGTTATGGTGGCTTCTTAGGACCGTTGTCTAGCACAGGCCTTACCAGTGAAGCTTGAAGGACAGGCCTGCAGCACGTCTACAGGGATGTTAGTCTGGAGTCATCACGTACCACCGCAACTTGGAGTCACCACATTGACGTGCTAGTCATTTCAGCTGAGTCCACCTCTCGGCAGAGATATTCCACGCTACGTGTGCAGATGAGTGACCTCTTTAACCTTGTGGTATCGTAACCAGTGTACAGTGATGAGTAAGACGGCCTGAGGCTAATCCAGACAGCCTTTTCTTCTATCACCTGGCGGCGGCCAGGATTCTCTCATGAACATTCCCCTTGTTGATAATCCTCTTGTACATTATATCATCTAGTCATTATGTGTAGACACCAGAGTCGTGTCATCTGTTCTGGATGAGAGGTGAAAAAGGTATTGTCCAGCGGTTGATAGTGAGAGAGACAGGAATCCAAGGGCTGGTGGGGTCTGTAGACTGAGATTTATTGTATTCCAAGAGTGCATCTATCCCGTTATTAAGATGTAATAGTATGCTTCCCTCACCCCAGGAAATACTACGACATTATTTGGGGGCCCGTCCGGGATATTGATGAGACAGCTCTGGTGATTATGGTTAGGACCTTTCATTCCTAGTGTCTCTATTCAGGGCTACATAGGTCTTTGGTCCTGTTTCTTCTCTTGACAAAGACAGATTGACTTGTGGTGTGTTGGGACGTCATATATAGATTAGATTGGTGTATTGCACATCTATATATTGCTTTATTTACCTAGCACTCACATTACTAACATATACTCTCTAAGTATGGCATCCACAAAATTAAATATGGATGAAGTGCGGGCAAGAGGCGAAGGAATGGGATTCACCGGCACTGCACTATCAGAGTATATCCAAGGGATTGAGAGAGACTTCCGTCAGGAAGAGAGAGAGAGAAAACAGCAAGAAGCGGAGGATCGAAGGATGGCGTTTGAGTTGAAGAAGTTCGAAGTCGAACAAGCCGCTAAAAAGTTCGAAGCCGAACAAGAGGCTCAGAAGCGAGAGCATGAGTACCGCATGCGGGAACTCGAGCTCAGGGCACAATCAAGTAGAGAGACCGAGGGAGCCGTAGGAGGGTCTTCACTCCCTGGTTCACCTACCTTAGGTCGACATGGTTATCATGCCATGAAGTTTCCTCTACCGATTTTTGAGGAAGATAAGGAAAAGATCGACCAGTTCTTACAAAAGTTCGAGGCTATGTCTGTCGCCATGGGTCTCGATCGAGACAAGTGGTGTCTGAAACTGTCCCAGGGGTTGCGCGGAACTGCTTACGAGGTCTACTCGCGTTTACCGGCGGGTCACGAGAATAATTATGCCGAACTGAAGGCCGCGCTGCTGAAACGGTTCGAGATGACGTCACATACTTACCACAAGAAGTTTCGAGAAGCGAAACGAGAGCCGAGTGAGTTATTTGCTGCGTACGGCGAACGTCTTAGATCCTACCTCCATAAATGGATGGACTTAGCTCAGTTCGCACACGATTACGACAGTCTCGAAGAACTGATGATCGTCGACGAGATGCGGAAGCATATGTCGAAACCGCTCAAAGAGTTCTTTGGAGAACAAGGGGCGGAAAGATTAGATGTAGTAGCGAAAATGGCAGAACGATTCGTCGAGGTGCATGGTGAAGGTGGGGAAACCCATCCCTCCATGGGTAAAAGTCAGGACAAGAATGACAAAAAGAAACTGAAGAACTCTCATGCCAAGAAGGTAGAACCTTATGAGAAATCCTCTGACCAGAGTCCAGAGAAGTCGAAGGAAGGGAGCAAGAGCCCACATAACTCTCCACCGAAACGGAAATGGAGTAAGACGTGGTGTTCGATTTGCCAGTCACCCTCGCACAATACTAGGGACTGCAGATCGAAGGTTAAGAGCTCACACTTCATGGCCTGCCTAGTGGCTCCAAAGGCTGTTGCCACCGAAAAGGTCGAGGTCGGCGAAGAGACTGGATCAAGAGAGGCCACCTGTGGTCGAACTGATCGAAGTCAACGGCCAGCAGGTTGAGTGTCTCTATGACACTGGCCTGGACGGGGAAGCCATCATTGCCGCCAGTCTAGTGAGGCCAGACCAACTCAATGGGGAAAGCATCGAGATACAGCCGGCTATGAAGAGTGCGGTAGCCATGACGTTACCAATCGCTAACGTAGAGATTAGGTCGAGATACGTCACGGGCATCATCCCAGCCGCGGTATTACTCGATCCCCTATATCCCGTGATTCTGGGGAGTAAATATGTATTTCTAGGGTTGCCGAAGAAGCCAATCCACTTAGGCGACATACATACCTGCGCCCACACGGGGAAAGACGAGGCAAACACAACCAGCTCGAAAACCCAGCTAGGGGGTTTGCGTACGGCGCAGAGCGAAGACGCGACACTACGTCCGTGCTACAAGAAGCTGCAGAAAAGTGCTGACCCACCGCAACGGGACCAGTACTATCTGAAGAATCGGCTGCTCTACCGGAGAGCCGGAAGGGGAGATGAACTGCACGGGCAGTTGGTGGTCCCGCAGGACTATCGTCTCCCAATTCTTCAGAGGGGACACACCATATCGGGTAGTACCCTATCCGGGAATGGACATATGGGTGTCAAAGCGATGCTGCAGCGAATTTCCGGTCATTATTACTGGCCACGAATGACTGGCGATGTACGCCGGTTAGTAAAGTCATGCCCAGAGTGCCAGAAGGCTACACCCACAAATCGGACTAAGACTAGATTAGGTCTTAAGGTGGGAGATAGAGTATTATTGTGGGGTCCAAGCAGGACCAATATGCTCGAGGTAGGATGGCAAGGACCGTATCCCGTGGTCAGGGTAGTGTCCAAGACCAACTACGAGATCCAGATCGGGGGAATTTTGAGAATTTTCCATACAAATCTCCTGCGGAAAACCGAGGAGAGGTCCGGTGACAAATCTCTGCACCTGTCGGCGAGGTCAGTCACTAGTAACCCCGTTCGGAAGGGGTGGGTAACGTTGGATTCGGCGCGAGATACCCTGGACTCCGACCGACGATCAACTGACTGGCCCCGCTATCGAAAGAGATGGCCAGGGAAACCCGAGTCCAGAGGGTTCTGGGAAGACTATATCGTCCACCGAGGACGATACCGCAAATCCCGAGACATGTTTGTAGGGAGACATAGCGGTAGTGACGACACTGGTACCGCCGAGAAGGGAAGATCCATCGGTATGGCACCCCGTTGCGTACGTGAGTCGGATGGTCATCCGGCCGAACGTAAGGACTCGACGGGCAAGCGCGGTTGTCAATCACTGATATGAGACGGGCTGTCCAAGTACTGCCCAAATTGATGGGGAGGTTGTACCTTTGAGGACACCGGCAGACCATCAACCAAAGATGGGCTTGGCCACCTCCCATAAGCTCAACGCGCGCTTGATGCGTTGGTCGTTGTTGCTTCAGCCCTACACCTTTACGGTGGAATACATTCCCGGTAAGGAAAATGTTGGGGTTGACTTTCTGTCTAGGCATCCAGTCCCAGAGGCAGAGGACGAGTTTACTAGGATTGAACATCCAGCAGGAGACAGTCGACGCGGTCAACTCTCTTAAGAGGGGGCCTATGTCATGGAACTGCTGAGAATTCACCTAGCAAAACTCCCAAAAGTCCCATTCCCCTTTTCAGTAAGAGTAGAACAGCCGATCTAGTCGAAGGGATACAACCGAGGTATTAATGTACCCCACGCAAGGGCGATTGGTGGCCCTTGACTTCTAGACTATTCTGGTGAGTGATGCTCAACCCAACCGGGTCCGCTAACGCATGCGCAATAACCTTCTCAGAACAAAGACCGGCTCAGTTGAGATCCGGCATTGCTAGCAAGACGGTGTGTTTGGACGACTGTGTGAATTCGTAAATGGGAAAGAGGAAGCCAGTGTCTTGCTGTTTATCAAAGAAAACTGACAGAACGTCCAGTGTTGGGACGGGAGCTCCTCAATTCTGAATACACAGATTGTCGTAAGGTACGTGAAACATATTTAGATAAATAAGGTGTGTCGTTACCGCGTGGAACCGAAGCTGTTCGACCACATGTCCCGCCCGGCGCACAAAGGTCAGTCAGGGGTGAACCTGTGGGCTTGTGTTTTAACTTAACACTGCAGGCTAGTTGAACACGATGGATTGTAGGCCTGTTTTTGCGTTACAATTGTACAAGTCCGTGAATGCGTGTTATTGCCGCTACAAGTAGTTATAGACATTTAGGACAGGCCCAATAGTGTTAGTAGTCCGAGTTCACTCCTGGGCGGCCTTAGAACTCTAACGTAGTCGACACAAACGGAAGTTGGCGAAGGCGTTGTAGAACATAGGTCGAGTGAGGTATCAGGGAACTCGGCCCAACTAGACGAAACACATGCGAAGGTCGCCGGACGTGTCGAAGGTTATTCGAAGGACATTGCGGGTGTCTAAGTTCGAATTCTTTGGTGTGGCGACCACTGGCTTTGCTGAGCTTGCCTCTTACTATTTAGGTTATTGGTTGCCGTGACGGAACACCATCTTGATATACAGTTGGTTCCCGAGAGGTTGACACTGGAGAAACTGGGGAATGCGACAGAGCTGGTCACAACCAGCTGAACACCGTTCCAAATGCTCTGACCCTAACTAGGGGAGGAGGGAACGGGATGTGGACTTCCGCTACAGGGGGATTTCCCTGTATCATCTATTAAATTCCTGGATCAGAGCTAGAGCTCCAGGAGACCTGGTGTATAGTAGGTAATCCTAAAATCGAACCAGGGAGAGGGGGCTACCTCCGAGGGAGGGGAATTCGGTGGTCACCGGCTCTCCTTCAGAGCCATTCTGTCTCTAGGTACCTTTAACCTACTAACCTGGTATATTGTGTCCTTAGAAGTCTTTTTTTTTGGACAGAAGGATTTCGCCGACACCATGACCAGATACACAGCCCTACCTTGGCCGGATTCGAGACGGAGGACGGTTCAGCCAGCACTTGTTAGGACCCAGACCCAGTTCAGTTTTGGCAGTGGATCCTGGTCTGTGAGGCTGCCGGCCGGGTCATGGCGACACCGGCCAATGCTGAGTACACATAGGTAACGTGTACCGCTGGGGGTAAGTCTGTGTCACGATATTCACACATGGTGTTGTCTTTGGCAGGTTCTACTTTCTGAGAGACTTACGTGAGGGGACCAGAGGAAGATGACTTGGTGAAGGCTGCTAAATGGCTGGCTTACCTATGTGCCGGAAAGTGCTGCTTCTACACTACACCACGTGCCGGGAAGTCATTACACCACAGTCCAGTCCCGTCTCAACCGCTAAATGATCTTCAGTCAGTCCAACAAGTTTTATGATGGCTACTCACGGGCGAGTATCGTGTCCTCTTGTCTGTGATAATTGTTGACATTGTGACCCACTAGCCAAACGGGTAGAGAGGAACTACCGTACCCTTTATTTCAGGATGGCCTGCTGTTCCGGGAAGAGTTTACCCGTTCGTACTAGGAACATTGGTGACCTTCATTACCGGGTCACGCGCTACCAGTACTGACTTTGAGTGACAGAGTCAACTTGAACTATGCCAACTTTCTGTGCTTATAGGCCCAGTTATACCCATCCTGATCCCATTAGAGACCACCATCTGTTCCCAGAACTTTGACATTGTTAAATGTGGGTTAAATGTTATGGTGGCTTCTTAGGACCGTTGTCTAGCACAGGCCTTACCAGTGAAGCTTGAAGGACAGGCCTGCAGAACGTCTACAGGGATGTTAGTCTGGAGTCATCACGTACCACCGCAACTTGGAGTCACCACATTGACGTGCTAGTCATTTCAGCTCAGTCCACCTCTCGGCAGAGATATTCCACGCTACGTGTGCAGATGAGTGACCTCTTTAACCTTGTGGTATCGTAACCAGTGTACAGTGATGAGTAAGACGGCCTGAGGCTAATCCAGACAGCCTTTTCTTCTATCACCTGGCGGCGGCCAGGATTCTCTCATGAACATTCCCCTTGTTGATAATCCTCTTGTACATTATATCATCTAGTCATTATGTGTAGACACCAGAGTCGTGTCATCTGTTCTGGATGAGAGGTGAAAAAGGTATTGTCCAGCGGTTGATAGTGAGAGAGACAGGAATCCAAGGGCTGGTGGGGTCTGTAGACTGAGATTTATTGTATTCCAAGAGTGCATCTATCCCGTTATTAAGATGTAATAGTATGCTTCCCTCACCCCAGGAAATACTACGACCCACATGTCATACACAGGGCAAACCCACATGTCATACACTGGGCACACCCACATGTCATACACTGGGCACACCCACATGTCATACACACAGGGCAGACACACATGTCATACACACAGGGCAGAGACACATGTCATACACTGGGCAGGTACACATGTCATACACACAGGGCAGAGACACATGTCATACACTGGGCAGAGACACATGTCATACACTGGGCACACCCACATGTCATACACTGGGCACACCCACATGTCATACACACAGGGCAGAGACACATGTCATACACAGGGCAGAGACACATGTCATACACACAGGGCAAACCCACTTGTCATACACACAGGGCAGAGACACATGTCATACACAGGGCAGACCCACATGTCATACACAGGGCAGGGACACATGTCATACACACAGGGCAGAGACACATGTCATACACACAGGACAGACCCTCATGTCATACACACAGGGCAGACCCTCATGTCATACACACAGGGCAGACACACATGCCATACACACAGGGCAGACACACATTTCATACACACAGGGCAGACACACATGTCATACACACAGGGCAGACACACATGTCATACACACAGGGCAGACACACAGGTCATACACACAGGGCAGACACACATGCCATACACACAGGGCAGACACACATGCCATACACACAGGGCAGACACACATGCCATACACACAGGGCAGACACACATGCCATACACACAGGGCAGACACACATGCCATACACACGGGGCAGACACACATGCCATACACACGGGGCAGACACACATGCCATACACACGGGGCAGACACATGTCATACACACGGGGCAGACACACATGTCATACACACGGGGCAGACACACATGTCATACACACAGGGCAGACACACATGTCATACATGCATGGACAGAGCCAGCGGCCAGGTTGCGAGAGATAACCCATATGGCAGGTGTATGAGAGTGGACTGACCTGGCTAGTGTCAGGGGATCTGAATTGAATGTGTGACTGTCTTCTGTTTCAGACACTAGGGAGCCATGTCACAGATTGTTTCCCACGACACGTTGCTGGGAAGATGGCGCCTGTCACTGGATCTGTTTGGGTGGGTGTTCTGTGATGATGTTGGCGCAGAGCTAGGATCTGTAATAAGTGAACTCGATGGTTTCCCTGTCAAGGAAAGTCGATTCCGACGAGAGATGGAAAAACTAAGGAATTCACAACAGAGAGATCTGACGCTGGAGGTAATGTGAACTCTTTTAGTGGCCAAATGTTTCCGCCAGGGCGGACATGGCTAGTGTGAGCAGCCCTGTGTGCAATCATGTCTAATGTGAAATACTTCATCATACATCACCATCATTTCACAGGGAGACTGGCACTTGTGCTGTGTTCCCTTCTGCAGTCGCCAGCCAAGAGTTGCCAGATTTGTGGTACAGTGGCAGCCAAGAGTTGCCAGATAGGTGGCAGTCAAGAGTTGCCAGACTGGTGGTACAGTGGCAGCCAAGAGTTGCCAGATTGGTGGTACAGTGGCAGCCAAGAGTTGCCAGACTGGTGGTACAGTGGCAGCCAAGAGTTGCCAGGCTTGTGGTACAGTGGCAGCCAAGAGTTGCCAGATTGGTGGTACAGTGACAGCCAAGAGTTGCCAGATTGGTGGTACAGTGGCAGCCAAGAGTTGCCAGACTGGTGGTACAGTGGCGGCCAAGAGTTGCCAGATTGGTGGTACAGTGGCAGTCAAGAGTTGCCAGATTGGTGGTACAGTGGCGGCCAAGAATTGCCAGACTGGTGATACAGTGGCAGCCAAGAGTTGCCAGACTGGTGGTACAGTGGCAGCCAAGAGTTGCCAGACTGGTGGTACAGTGGCAGCCAAGAGTTGCCAGACTGGTGGTACAGTGGCAGCCAAGAGTTGCCAGGCTGGTGGTACAGTGGCAGCCAAGAGTTGCCAGGCTGGTGGTACAGTGGCAGCCAAGAGTTGCCAGACTGGTGGTACAGTGTCAGCCAAGAGTTGCCAGACTGGTGGTACAGTGGCAGCCAAGAGTTGCCAGGCTGGTGGTACAGTGGCAGCCAAGAGTTGCCAGGCTGGTGGTACAGTGGCAGCCAAGAGTTGCCAGATTGGTGGTACAGTGGCAGCCAAGAGTTGCCACACTGGTGGTACAGTGGCAGCCAAGAGTTGCCAGATTGGTGGTACAGTGGCAGCCAAGAGTTGCCAGATTGGTGGTACAGTGGCAGCCAAGAGTTGCCAGACTGGTGGTACAGTGGCAGCCAAGAGTTGCCAGATTGGTGGTACAGTGGCAGCCAAGAGTTGCCAGACTAGTGGTACAGTGGCAGCCAAGAGTTGCCAGATTGGTGGTACAGTGGCAGCCAACAGTTGCCAGATGGCATTACACACATGGCAAACCCACATGTCATACACGCAGGGCAGAGACACATGTCATACACACTGGGCAGAGACACATGTCATACACACATGGCAGAGACACATGTCATACACACATGGCAGAGACACATGTCATACACAGGGCACACCATGTCATACACAGGGCACACCCACATGTCATACACAGGGAAGACCCACTTGTGATACACAGGGCAGAGACACATGTCATGCACACAGGGCAGAGACATATGTCATACACAGGGCAAACGCACATGTCATACACAGGGCAGAGACACATGTCATATACACAGGGCATACACACAGGGCAGAGAACATGTCATACACACAGGGCAAACCCACATGTCATACACACAGGGCAAACCCTCATGTCATACACAGGGCAAACCCACATGTCATACACAGGGCAGAGACACATGTCATACACATAGGGCAAACCCACATGTCATACACATAGGGCAGAGACACATGTTATACACACAGGGCAAACCCACATGTCATACACACAGGGCAGAGACACATGCCATACACAGGGCAGACACACATGTCATACACAGGGCAGACACACATGTCATACACACAGGGCAGACACACATGTCATACACACAGGGCAGACACACATGTCATACACACAGGGCAGACACACATGTCATACACACAGGACAGACACACATGCCATACACACAGGGCAGACACACATGCCATACACACAGGGCAGACACACATGTCATACACACAGGGCAGACACACATGTCATACACACAGGGCAGACACACATGTCATACACACAGGGCAGACACACATGTCATACACACAGGGCAGAGACACATGTCATACACACAGGGCAGATACACATTTCATACACAGGGTAGACTCACATGTCATACACAGGGCAGATACACATTTCATACACAGGGTAGACCCACATGTCATACACAGGGCAAACCCACATGTCATACACTGGGCACACCCACATGTCATACACTGGGCACACCCACATGTCATACACACAGGGCAGACACACATGTCATACACACAGGGCAGAGACACATGTCATACACTGGGCAGACACACATGTCATACACACAGGGCAGAGACACATGTCATACACTGGGCACACCCACATGTCATACACTGGGCACACCCACATGTCATACACTGGGCACACCCACATGTCATACACACAGGGCAGACACACATGTCATACACACAGGGCAGAGACACATGCCATACACAGGGCAGACACACATGTCATACACAGGGCAGACACACATGTCATACACACAGGGCAGACACACATGTCATACACACAGGGCAGACACACATGTCATACACACAGGGCAGACACACATGTCATACACACAGGACAGACACACATGCCATACACACAGGGCAGACACACATGCCATACACACAGGGCAGACACACATGTCATACACACAGGGCAGACACACATGTCATACACACAGGGCAGACACACATGTCATACACACAGGGCAGACACACATGTCATACACACAGGGCAGACACACATGTCATACATGCATGGACAGAGCCAGCGGCCAGGTTGCGAGAGATAACCCATATGGCAGGTGTATGAGAGTGGACTTACCTGGCTAGTGTCAGGGGATCTGAATTGAATGTGTGACTGTCTTGTTTCAGACACCAGGGAGCCATGTCACAGATTGTTTCCCACGACACGTTGCTGGGAAGATGGCGCGTGTCACTGGATCTGTTTGGGTGGGTGTTCTGTGATGATGTTGGCGCAGAGCTAGGATCTGTAATAAGTGAACTCGATGGTTTCCCTGTCAAGGAAAGTCGATTCCGACGAGAGATGGAAAAACTAAGGAATTCACAACAGAGAGATCTGACGCTGGAGGTAATGTGAACTCTTTTAGTGGCCAAATGTTTCCGACATGGCTAGTGTGAGCAGCCCTGTGTGCAATCATGTCTAATGTGAAATACTTCATCATACATCACCATCATTTCACAGGGAGACTGGCACTTGTGCTCTGTTCCCTTCTGCAGTCGCCAGCCAAGAGTTGCCAGATTGGTGGTACAGTGGCAGCCAACAGTTGCCAGATGGCATTACACACATGGCAAACCCACATGTCATACACGCAGGTCAAACCCACATGTCATACACACTGGGCAGAGACACATGTCATACACACATGGCAGAGACACATGTCATACACACATGGCAGAGACACATGTCATACACAGGGCACACCATGTCATACACAGGGCACACCCACATGTCATACACAGGGAAGACCCACTTGTGATACACAGGGCAGAGACACATGCCATACACACAGGGCAGACACACATGTCATACACACAGGGCAGACACACATGTCATACACACAGGGCAGACACACATGTCATACACACAGGGCAGACACACATGTCATACACACAGGGCAGAGACACATGTCATACACACAGGGCAGATACACATTTCATACACAGGGTAGACTCACATGTCATACACAGGGCAGATACACATTTCATACACAGGGTAGACCCACATGTCATACACAGGGCAAACCCACATGTCATACACTGGGCACACCCACATGTCATACACTGGGCACACCCACATGTCATACACACAGGGCAGACACACATGTCATACACACAGGGCAGAGACACATGTCATACACTGGGCAGACACACATGTCATACACACAGGGCAGAGACACATGTCATACACTGGGCACACCCACATGTCATACACTGGGCACACCCACATGTCATACACTGGGCACACCCACATGTCATACACACAGGGCAGACACACATGTCATACACACAGGGCAGAGACACATGCCATACACAGGGCAGACACACATGTCATACACAGGGCAGACACACATGTCATACACACAGGGCAGACACACATGTCATACACACAGGGCAGACACACATGTCATACACACAGGGCAGACACACATGTCATACACACAGGACAGACACACATGCCATATACACAGGGCAGACACACATGCCATACACACAGGGCAGACACACATGTCATACACACAGGGCAGACACACATGTCATACACACAGGGCAGACACACATGTCATACACACAGGGCAGACACACATGTCATACACACAGGGCAGACACACATGTCATACATGCATGGACAGAGCCAGCGGCCAGGTTGCGAGAGATAACCCATATGGCAGGTGTATGAGAGTGGACTGACCTGGCTAGTGTCAGGGGATCTGAATTGAATGTGTGACTGTCTTGTTTCAGACACCAGGGAGCCATGTCACAGATTGTTTCCCACGACACGTTGCTGGGAAGATGGCGCGTGTCACTGGATCTGTTTGGGTGGGTGTTCTGTGATGATGTTGGCGCAGAGCTAGGATCTGTAATAAGTGAACTCGATGGTTTCCCTGTCAAGGAAAGTCGATTCCGACGAGAGATGGAAAAACTAAGGAATTCACAACAGAGAGATCTGACGCTGGAGGTAATGTGAACTCTTTTAGTGGCCAAATGTTTCCGACATGGCTAGTGTGAGCAGCCCTGTGTGCAATCATGTCTAATGTGAAATACTTCATCATACATCACCATCATTTCACAGGGAGACTGGCACTTGTGCTCTGTTCCCTTCTGCAGTCGCCAGCCAAGAGTTGCCAGATTGGTGGTACAGTGGCAGCCAACAGTTGCCAGATGGCATTACACACATGGCAAACCCACATGTCATACACGCAGGTCAAACCCACATGTCATACACACTGGGCAGAGACACATGTCATACACACATGGCAGAGACACATGTCATACACACATGGCAGAGACACATGTCATACACAGGGCACACCATGTCATACACAGGGCACACCCACATGTCATACACAGGGAAGACCCACTTGTGATACACAGGGCAGAGACACATGTCATGCACACAGGGCAGAGACATATGTCATACACAGGGCAAACGCACATGTCATACACAGGGCAGAGACACATGTCATATACACAGGGCAGGCCCACATGTCATATACACAGGGCATACACACAGGGCAGAGAACATGTCATACACACAGGGCAAACCCACATGTCATACACACAGGGCAAACCCTCATGTCATACACAGGGCAAACCCACATGTCATACACAGGGCAGAGACACATGTCATACACATAGGGCAAACCCACATGTCATACACATAGGGCAAACCCACATGTCATACACATAGGGCAGAGACACATGTTATACACACAGGGCAAACCCACATGTCATACACACAGGGCAGAGACACATGTCACACACACAGGGCAGAGACACATGTCATACACACAGGGCAGAGACACATGTCATACACACAGGGCAGAGACACATGTCATACACACAGGGCAGAGACACATGTCATACACAGGGCAGATACACATTTCATACACAGGGTAGACTCACATGTCATACACAGGGCAGATACACATTTCATACACAGGGTAGACCCACATGTCATACACAGGGCAAACCCACATGTCATACACTGGGCACACCCACATGTCATACACTGGGCACACCCACATGTCATACACACAGGGCAGACACACATGTCATACACACAGGGCAGAGACACATGTCATACACTGGGCAGATACACATGTCATACACTGGGCAGACACACATGTCATACACACAGGGCAGAGACACATGTCATACACTGGGCACACCCACATGTCATACACTGGGCACACCCACATGTCATACACTGGGCACACCCACATGTCATACACACAGGGCAGACACACATGCCATACACAGGGCAGACACACATGTCATACACACAGGGCAGACACACAGGGCAGACACACAGGGCAGACACACATGCCATACACACAGGGCAGACACACATGCCATACACACAGGGCAGACACACAGGACAGACACACATGCCATACACACAGGGCAGACACACATGCCATACACACAGGTCAGACACACATGTCATACACACAGGGCAGACACACATGTCATACACACAGGGCAGACACACATGTCATACACACAGGGCAGACACACATGTCATACACACAGGGCAGACACACATGTCATACACACAGGGCAGACACACATGTCATACACACAGGGCAGACACACATGTCATACACACAGGGCAGACACACATGTCATACATGCATGGACAGAGCCAGCGGCCAGGTTGCGAGAGATAACCCATATGGCAGGTGTATGAGAGTGGACTGACCTGGCTAGTGTCAGGGGATCTGAATTGAATGTGTGACTTTCTTGTTTCAGACACCAGGGAGCCATGTCACAGATTGTTTCCCACGACACGTTGCTGGGAAGATGGCGCGTGTCACTGGATCTGTTTGGGTGGGTGTTCTGTGATGATGTTGGCGCAGAGCTAGGATCTGTAATAAGTGAACTCGATGGTTTCCCTGTCAAGGAAAGTCGATTCCGACGAGAGATGGAAAAACTAAGGAATTCACAACAGAGAGATCTGACGCTGGAGGTAATGTGAACTCTTTTAGTGGCCAAATGTTTCCGCCAGGGCGGACATGGCTAGTGTGAGCAGCCCTGTGTGCAATCATGTCTAATGTGAAATACTTCGTCATACATCACCATCATTTCACAGGGAGACTGGCACTTGTGCTCTGTTCCCTTCTGCAGTCGCCAGCCAAGAGTTGCCAGATTGGTGGTACAGTGGCAGCCAAGAGTTGCCAGATAGGTGGCAGTCAAGAGTTGCCAGACTGGTGGTACAGTGGCAGCCAAGAATTGCCAGATTGGTGGTACAGTGGCAGCCAAGAGTTGCCAGACTGGTGGTACAGTGGCAGCCAAGAGTTGCCAGGCTTGTGGTACAGTGGCAGCCAAGAGTTGCCAGATTGGTGGTACAGTGACAGCCAAGAGTTGCCAGATTGGTGGTACAGTTGCAGCCAAGAGTTGCCAGACTGGTGGTACAGTGGTGGCCAAGAGTTGCCAGATTGGTGGTACAGTGGCAGCCAAGAGTTGCCAGATTGGTGGTACAGTCGCGGCCAAGAATTGCCAGACTGGTGATACAGTGGCAGCCAAGAGTTGCCAGACTGGTGGTACAGTGGCAGCCAAGAGTTGCCAGACTGGTGGTACAGTGGCAGCCAAGAGTTGCCAGACTGGTGGTACAGTGGCAGCTAAGAGTTGCCAGGCTGGTGGTACAGTGGCAGCCAAGAGTTGCCAGGCTGGTGGTACAGTGGCAGCTAAGAGTTGCCAGATTGGTGGTACAGTGGCAGCCAAGAGTTGCCACACTGGTGGTACAGTGGCAGCCAAGAGTTGCCAGATTGGTGGTACAGTGGCAGCCAAGAGTTGCCAGATTGGTGGTACAGTGGCAGCCAAGAGTTGCCAGAATGGTGGTACAGTGGCAGCCAAGAGTTGCCAGATTGGTGGTACAGTGGCAGCCAAGAGTTGCCAGACTGGTGGTACAGTGGCAGCCAAGAGTTGCCAGATTGGTGGTACAGTGGCAGCCAAGAGTTGCCAGATGGCATTACACACATGGCAAACCCACATGTCATACACGCAGGTCAAACCCACATGTCATACAGACTGGGCAGAGACACATGTCATACACACTGGGCAGAGACACATGTCATACACACATGGCAGAGACACATGTCATACACACATGGCAGAGACACATGTCATACACAGGGCACACCATGTCATACACAGGGCACACCCACATGTCATACACAGGGAAGACCCACTTGTGATACACAGGGCAGAGACATATGTCATACACACAGGGCAGAGACACATGTCATACACACAGGGCAGAGACATATGTCATACACATGGCAAATGCACATGTCATACACAGGGCAGAGACACATGTCATATACACAGGGCAGGCCCACATCTCATATACACAGGACATACCCACATGTCATACCCACATGTCATACACAGGGCAGAGAACATGTCATACACACAGGGCAAACCCACATGTCATACACACAGGGCAAACCCACATGTCATACACATAGGGCAGAGACACATGTCATACACACAGGGCAGAGACACATGTCATACACACAGGGCAGAGACACATGTCATACACACAGGGCAGAGACACATGTCATACACACAGGGCAGATACACATGTCATACACACAGGGTAGACCCACATGTCATACACACAGGGCAGATACACATTTCATACACAGGGTAGACCCACATGTCATACACAGGGCACACCCACATGTCATACACTGGGCACACCCACATGTCATACACAGGGCAGACCCACATGTCATACACAGGGCAGGGACACATGTCATACACAGGGCAGAGACACATGTCATACACACAGGACAGACCCTCATGTCATACACACAGGGCAGACCCTCATGTCATACACACAGGGCAGACACACATGTCATACACACAGGGCAGACACACATGCCATACACACAGGGCAGACCCACATGTCATACACACAGGGCAGACACACATGTCATACACACAGGGCAGACACACATGTCATACACACAGGGCAGACACACAGGGCAGACACACATGTCATACACACAGGGCAGACACGCATGCCATACACACAGGGCAGACACACATGCCATACACACAGGGCAGACACACATGCCATACACAAGGGCAGACACACAGGGCAGACACACATGTCATACACACAGGGCAGACACACATGTCATACACACCGGGCAGACACACATGTCATACACACAGGGCAGACACACATGTCATACACACAGGGCAGACACACATGTCATACACACAGGGCAGACACACATGTCATACACACAGGGCAGACACATGTCATACATGCATGGACAGAGCCAGCGGCCAGGTTGCGAGAGATAACCCATATGGCAGGTGTATGAGAGTGGACTGACCTGGCTAGTGTCAGGGGATCTGAATTGAATGTGTGACTGTCTTCTGTTTCAGACACCAGGGAGCCCTGTCACAGATTGTTTCCCACGACACGTTGCTGGGAAGATGGCGCCTGTCACTGGATCTGTTTGGGTGGGTGTTCTGTTATGATGTTGGCGCAGAGCTAGGATCTGTAATAAGTGAACTCGATGGTTTCCCTGTCAAGGAAAGTCGATTCCGACGAGAGATGGAAAAACTAAGGAATTCACAACAGAGAGATCTGACGCTGGAGGTAATGTGAACTCTTTTAGTGGCCAAATGTTTCCGCCAGGGCGGACATGGCTAGTGTGAGCAGCCCTGTGTGCAATCATGTCTAATGTGAAATACTTCATCATACATCACCATCATTTCACAGGGAGACTGGCACTTGTGCTTTGTTCCCTTCTGCAGTCGCCAGCCAAGAGTTGCCAGATTGGTGGTACAGTGGCAGCCAAGAGTTGCCAGATAGGTGGCAGTCAAGAGTTGCCAGACTGGTGGTACAGTGGCAGCCAAGAGTTGCCAGATTGGTGGTACAGTGGCAGCCAAGAGTTGCCAGACTGGTGGTACAGTGGCAGCCAAGAGTTGCCAGGCTTGTGGTACAGTGGCAGCCAAGAGTTGCCAGATTGGTGGTACAGTGACCGCCAAGAGTTGCCAGATTGGTGGTACAGTGGCAGCCAAGAGTTGCCAGACTGGTGGTACAGTGGTGGCCAAGAGTTGCCAGATTGGTGGTACAGTGGCAGCCAAGAGTTGCCAGATTGGTGGTACAGTGGCGGCCAAGAATTGCCAGACTGGTGATACAGTGGCAGCCAAGAGTTGCCAGACTGGTGGGACAGTGGCAGCCAAGAGTTGCCAGATGGCATTACACACATGGCAAACCCACATGTCATACACGCAGGTCAAACCCACATGTCATACACACTGGGCAGAGACACATGTCATACACACTGGGCAGAGACACATGTCATACACACATGGCAGAGACACATGTCATACACAGGGCACACCATGTCATACACAGGGCACACCCACATGTCATACACAGGGAAGACCCACTTGTGATACACAGGGCAGAGACATATGTCATACACACAGGGCAGAGACACATGTCATACACACAGGGCAGAGACATATGTCATACACAGGGCAAACGCACATGTCATACACAGGGCAGAGACACATGTCATATACACAGGGCAGGCCCACATGTCATATACACAGGGCATACCCACATGTCATACACAGGGCAGAGAACATGTCATACACACAGGGCAAACCCACATGTCATACACACAGGGCAAACCCTCATGTCATACACACAGGGCAAACCCACATGTCATACACACAGGGCAGAGACACATGTCATACACATAGGGCAAACACACATGTCATACACATAGGGCAAACCCACATGTCATACACACAGGGCAAACCCACATGTCATACACAGGGCAAACCCACATGTCATACACACAGGGCAAACCCACATGTCATACACAGGGCAAACCCACATGTCATACACATAGGGCAAACCCACATGTCATACACATAGGGCAAACCCACATGTCATACACATAGGGCAGAGACACATGTTATACACACAGGGCAAACCCACATGTCATACACACAGGGCAGAGACACATGTCATACACACAGGGCAGAGACGCATGTCATACACACAGGGCAGAGACACATGTCATACACTGGGCAGATACACATGTCATACACTGGGCACACCCACATGTCATATACACACATGGCAGAGACACATGTCATACACAGGGCAGAGACACATGTCATAAATAGGGCAAACCCACATGTCATACACACAGGGCAGAGACACATGTCATACACACAGGGCAAACCCACTTGTCATACACACAGGGCAGAGACACATGTCATACACATAGGGCAGAGACACATGTCATACACACAGGGCAGAGACACATGTCATACACAGGGCAAACCCACATGTCATACACATAGGGCAAACCCACATGTCATACACATAGGGCAGAGACACATGTTATACACACAGGGCAAACCCACATGTCATACACACAGGGCAGAGACACATGTCATACACACAGGGCAGAGACACATGTCATACACACAGGGCAGAGACACATGTCATACACACAGGGCAGAGACACATGTCATACACACAGGGCAGAGACACATGTCATACACACAGGGCAGATACACATTTCATACACAGGGTAGACTCACATGTCATACACAGGGCAGATACACATTTCATACACAGGGTAGACCCACATGTCATACACAGGGCAAACCCACATGTCATACACTGGGCACACCCACATGTCATACACTGGGCACACCCACATGTCATACACACAGGGCAGACACACATGTCATACACACAGGGCAGAGACACATGTCATACACTGGGCAGAGACACATGTCATACACTGGGCAGACACACATGTCATACACACAGGGCAGACACACATGTCATACACAGGGCAAACCCACATGACATACACACAGGGCAGAGACACATGTCATACACACAGGGCAAACCTACATGTCATACACACAGTTTAGAGACACATGTCATACACACAGGATAGAGACACATGTCATATGCACAGGGCAAACCCACATGTCATTAACAGGACAGAGACACATGTCATACACAGGGCAGAGACACATGTCATACACAGGGCAGACCCACATGTCATACACAGGGCAGGGACACATGTCATACACAGGGCAGAGACACATGTCATACACACAGGACAGACCCTCATGTCATACACACAGGACAGACACACATGTCATACACACAGGGCAGACACACATGTCATACACACAGGGCAGACACACATGCCAGACACACATGTCATACACACAGGGCAGACACACATGTCATACACACAGGGCAGACACACATGTCATACACACAGGGCAGACACACATGTCATACACACAGGGCAGACACACATGCCATACACACAGGGCAGACACACAGGTCATACACACAGGGCAGACACACATGCCATACACACAGGGCAGACACACATGCCATACACACAGGGCAGACACACATGCCATACACACAGGGCAGACACACATGCCATACACTCAGGGCAGACACACATGCCATACACACAGGGCAGACACACATGTCATACACACAGGGCAGACACACATGTCATACACACAGGGCAGACACATGTCATACACACAGGGCAGACACACATGTCATACACACAGGGCAGACACACATGCCATACACACAGGGCAGACACACATGTCATACACACAGGGCAGACACACATGTCATACACACAGGGCAGACACACATGTCATACACACAGGGCAGACACACATGTCATACACACAGGGCAGACACACATGCCATACACACAGGGCAGACACACATGCCATACACACAGGGCAGACACACATGCCATACACACAGGGCAGACACACATGCTATACACACAGGGCAGACACACATGTCATACACACAGGGCAGACACACATGTCATACACACAGGGCAGACACACATGTCATACACACAGGGCAGACACACATGCCATACACACAGGGCAGACACACATGCCATACACACAGGGCAGAGACACATGTCATACACTGGGCAGATACACATGTCATACACTGGGCACACCCACATGTCATATACACACAGGGCAGAGACACATGTCATACACAGGGCAGAGACACATGTCATAAATAGGGCAAACCCACATGTCATAAATAGGGCAAACCCACATGTCATACACACAGGGCAGAGACACATATCATACACACAGGGCAAACCCACTTGTCATACACACAGGGCAAACCCACTTGTCATACACACAGGGCAGAGACACATGTCATACACACAGGGCAGAGACACATGTCATACACAGGGCAAACCCACATGTCATACACACAGGGCAGAGACACATGTCATACACACAGGGCAAACCCACATGTCATACACTGGGCACACCCACATGTCATACACTGGGCACACCCACATGTCATACACTGGGCACACCCACATGTCATACACACAGGGCAGAGACACATGTCATACACACAGGGCAGAGACACATGTCATACACACAGGGCAGAGACACATGTCATACACTGGGCAGATACACATGTCATACACTGGGCACACCCACATGTCATATACACACATGGCAGAGACACATGTCATACACAGGGCAGAGACACATGTCATAAATAGGGCAAACCCACATGTCATACACACAGGGCAGAGACACATGTCATACACACAGGGCAAACCCACTTGTCATACACACAGGGCAAACCCACTTGTCATACACACAGGGCAGATACACATGTCATACACATAGGGCAGAGACACATGTCATACACACAGGGCAGACACACATGTCATACACAGGGCAAACCCACATGACATACACACAGGGCAGAGACACATGTCATACACACAGGGCAAACCTACATGTCATACACACAGTTTAGAGACACATGTCATACACACAGGATAGAGACACATGTCATATGCACAGGGCAAACCCACATGTCATTAACAGGACAGAGACACATGTCATACACAGGGCAGAGACACATGTCATACACAGGGCAGACCCACATGTCATACACAGGGCAGACCCACATGTCATACACAGGGCAGGGACACATGTCATACACACAGGGCAGAGACACATGTCATACACACAGGACAGACCCTCATGTCATACACACAGGACAGACACACATGTCATACACACAGGGCAGACACACATGCCAGACACACATGTCATACACACAGGGCAGACACACATGTCATACACACAGGGCAGACACACATGTCATACACACAGGGCAGACACACAGGTCATACACACAGGGCAGACACACATGCCATACACACAGGGCAGACACACATGCCATACACACAGGGCAGACACACATGCCATACACACAGGGCAGACACACATGCCATACACTCAGGGCAGACACACATGCCATACACACAGGGCAGACACACATGTCATACACACAGGGCAGACACACATATCATACACACAGGGCAGACACATGTCATACACAGGGCAGACACACATGTCATACACACAGGGCAGACACACATGCCATACACACAGGGCAGACACACATATCATACACACAGGGCAGACACACATGTCATACACACAGGGCAGACACACATGTCATACACACAGGGCAGACACACATGTCATACACACAGGGCAGACACAGGGCAGACACACATGCCATACACACAGGGCAGACACACATGCCATACACACAGGGCAGACACACATGCCATACACACAGGGCAGACACACATGCTATACACACAGGGCAGACACACATGTCATACACACAGGGCAGACACACATGTCATACACACAGGGCAGACACACATGCCATACACACAGGGCAGACACACATGCCATACACACAGGGCAGACACACATGCCATGTTGTTTGTCCATCAAGAATGATGACCATTCATCATGGCATTACATAGGCCATACACCATGGCATTACACACATGGCAAACCCACATGTCATACACGCAGGTCAAACCCACATGTCATACACACTGGGCAGAGACACATGTCATACACACTGGGCAGAGACACATGTCATACACATATGGCAGAGACACATGTCATACACACATGGCAGAGACACATGTCATACACAGGGCACACCATGTCATACACAGGGCACACCCACATGTCATACACAGGGAAGACCCACTTGTGATACACAGGGCAGAGACATATGTCATACACACAGGGCAGAGACACATGTCATGCACACAGGGCAGAGACATATGTCATACACAGGGCAAATGCACATGTCATACACAGGGCAGAGACACATGTCATATACACAGGGCAGACACACATGTCATACACACAGGGCAGACACACATGTCATACACACAGGGCAGACACACATGTCATACACACAGGGCAGACACACAGGACAGACACACATGCCATACACACAGGGCAGACACACATGCCATACACACAGGGCAGACACACATGTCATACACACAGGGCAGACACACATGTCATACACACAGGGCAGACACACATGTCATACACACAGGGCACACCATGTCATACACAGGGCACACCCACATGTCATACACAGGGAAGACCCACTTGTGATACACAGGGCAGAGACACATGTCATACACACAGGGCAGACACACATGTCATACACACAGGGCAGACACACATGCCATACACACAGGGCAGACACACATGTCATACACACAGGGCAGAGACACATGTCATACACACAGGGCAGAGACACATGTCATACACACAGGGCAGATACACATTTCATACACAGGGTAGACTCACATGTCATACACAGGGCAGATACACATTTCATACACAGGGTAGACCCACATGTCATACACAGGGCAAACCCACATGTCATACACTGGGCACACCCACATGTCATACACTGGGCACACCCACATGTCATACACACAGGGCAGACACACATGTCATACACACAGGGCAGAGACACATGTCATACACTGGGCAGAGACACATGTCATACACTGGGCAGACACACATGTCATACACACAGGGCAGACACACATGTCATACACAGGGCAAACCCACATGACATACACACAGGGCAGAGACACATGTCATACACACAGGGCAAACCTACATGTCATACACACAGTTTAGAGACACATGTCATACACACAGGATAGAGACACATGTCATATGCACAGGGCAAACCCACATGTCATTAACAGGACAGAGACACATGTCATACACAGGGCAGAGACACATGTCATACACAGGGCAGACCCACATGTCATACACAGGGCAGACCCACATGTCATACACAGGGCAGGGACACATGTCATACACACAGGGCAGAGACACATGTCATACACACAGGACAGACCCTCATGTCATACACACAGGACAGACACACATGTCATACACACAGGGCAGACACACATGCCAGACACACATGTCATACACACAGGGCAGACACACATGTCATACACACAGGGCAGACACACATGTCATACACACAGGGCAGACACACATGTCATACACACAGGGCAGACACACATGCCATACACACAGGGCAGACACACAGGTCATACACACAGGGCAGACACACATGCCATACACACAGGGCAGACACACATGCCATACACACAGGGCAGACACACATGCCATACACACAGGGCAGACACACATGCCATACACTCAGGGCAGACACACATGCCATACACACAGGGCAGACACACATGTCATACACACAGGGCAGACACACATGTCATACACACAGGGCAGACACATGTCATACACACAGGGCAGACACACATGTCATACACACAGGGCAGACACACATGCCATACACACAGGGCAGACACACATGTCATACACACAGGGCAGACACACATGTCATACACACAGGGCAGACACACATGTCATACACACAGGGCAGACACACATGTCATACACACAGGACAGACACAGGGCAGACACACATGCCATACACACAGGGCAGACACACATGCCATACACACAGGGCAGACACACATGCCATACACACAGGGCAGACACACATGCTATACACACAGGGCAGACACACATGTCATACACACAGGGCAGACACACATGTCATACACACAGGGCAGACACACATGTCATACACACAGGGCAGACACACATGCCATACACACAGGGCAGACACACATGCCATACACACAGGGCAGAGACACATGTCATACACTGGGCAGATACACATGTCATACACTGGGCACACCCACATGTCATATACACACAGGGCAGAGACACATGTCATACACAGGGCAGAGACACATGTCATAAATAGGGCAAACCCACATGTCATAAATAGGGCAAACCCACATGTCATACACACAGGGCAGAGACACATATCATACACACAGGGCAAACCCACTTGTCATACACACAGGGCAAACCCACTTGTCATACACACAGGGCAGAGACACATGTCATACACACAGGGCAGAGACACATGTCATACACAGGGCAAACCCACATGTCATACACACAGGGCAGAGACACATGTCATACACACAGGGCAAACCCACATGTCATACACTGGGCACACCCACATGTCATACACTGGGCACACCCACATGTCATACACTGGGCACACCCACATGTCATACACACAGGGCAGAGACACATGTCATACACACAGGGCAGAGACACATGTCATACACACAGGGCAGAGACACATGTCATACACTGGGCAGATACACATGTCATACACTGGGCACACCCACATGTCATATACACACATGGCAGAGACACATGTCATACACAGGGCAGAGACACATGTCATAAATAGGGCAAACCCACATGTCATACACACAGGGCAGAGACACATGTCATACACACAGGGCAAACCCACTTGTCATACACACAGGGCAAACCCACTTGTCATACACACAGGGCAGATACACATGTCATACACATAGGGCAGAGACACATGTCATACACACAGGGCAGACACACATGTCATACACAGGGCAAACCCACATGACATACACACAGGGCAGAGACACATGTCATACACACAGGGCAAACCTACATGTCATACACACAGTTTAGAGACACATGTCATACACACAGGATAGAGACACATGTCATATGCACAGGGCAAACCCACATGTCATTAACAGGACAGACACATGTCATACACAGGGCAGAGACACATGTCATACACAGGGCAGACCCACATGTCATACACAGGGCAGACCCACATGTCATACACAGGGCAGGGACACATGTCATACACACAGGGCAGAGACACATGTCATACACACAGGACAGACCCTCATGTCATACACACAGGACAGACACACATGTCATACACACAGGGCAGACACACATGCCAGACACACATGTCATACACACAGGGCAGACACACATGTCATACACACAGGGCAGACACACATGTCATACACACAGGGCAGACACACAGGTCATACACACAGGGCAGACACACATGCCATACACACAGGGCAGACACACATGCCATACACACAGGGCAGACACACATGCCATACACACAGGGCAGACACACATGCCATACACTCAGGGCAGACACACATGCCATACACACAGGGCAGACACACATGTCATACACACAGGGCAGACACACATGTCATACACACAGGGCAGACACATGTCATACACACAGGGCAGACACACATGTCATACACACAGGGCAGACACACATGCCATACACACAGGGCAGACACACATATCATACACACAGGGCAGACACACATGTCATACACACAGGGCAGACACACATGTCATACACACAGGGCAGACACACATGTCATACACACAGGGCAGACACAGGGCAGACACACATGCCATACACACAGGGCAGACACACATGCCATACACACAGGGCAGACACACATGCCATACACACAGGGCAGACACACATGCTATACACACAGGGCAGACACACATGTCATACACACAGGGCAGACACACATGTCATACACACAGGGCAGACACACATGCCATACACACAGGGCAGACACACATGCCATACACACAGGGCAGACACACATGCCATGTTGTTTGTCCATCAAGAATGATGACCATTCATCATGGCATTACATAGGCCATACACCATGGCATTACACACATGGCAAACCCACATGTCATACACGCAGGTCAAACCCACATGTCATACACACTGGGCAGAGACACATGTCATACACACTGGGCAGAGACACATGTCATACACATATGGCAGAGACACATGTCATACACACATGGCAGAGACACATGTCATACACAGGGCACACCATGTCATACACAGGGCACACCCACATGTCATACACAGGGAAGACCCACTTGTGATACACAGGGCAGAGACATATGTCATACACACAGGGCAGAGACACATGTCATGCACACAGGGCAGAGACATATGTCATACACAGGGCAAATGCACATGTCATACACAGGGCAGAGACACATGTCATATACACAGGGCAGACACACATGTCATACACACAGGGCAGACACACATGTCATACACACAGGGCAGACACACATGTCATACACACAGGGCAGACACACAGGACAGACACACATGCCATACACACAGGGCAGACACACATGCCATACACACAGGGCAGACACACATGTCATACACACAGGGCAGACACACATGTCATACACACAGGGCACACCATGTCATACACAGGGCACACCCACATGTCATACACAGGGAAGACCCACTTGTGATACACAGGGCAGAGACACATGTCATACACACAGGGCAGACACACATGTCATACACACAGGGCAGACACACATGCCATACACACAGGGCAGACACACATGTCATACACACAGGGCAGACACACATGTCATACACACAGGGCAGACACACATGTCATACACACAGGGCAGACACACAGGGCAGACAAACAGGGCAGACACACATGCCATACACACAGGGCAGACACACATGCCATACACACAGGGCAGACACACATGCCATACACACAGGGCAGACACACATGCCATACACACAGGGCAGACACACATGCCATACACACAGGGCAGACACACATGCCATACACACAGGGCAGACACACATGCCATACACACAGGGCAGACACACATGCCATACACACAGGGCAGACACACATGCCATACACACAGGGCAGACACACATGCCATACACACAGGGCAGACACACATGCCATACACACAGGGCAGACACACATGCCATGTTGTTTGTCCATCAAGAATGATGACCATTCATCATGGCATTACATAGGCCATACACCATGGCATTACACACATGGCAAACCCACATGTCATACACGCAGGTCAAACCCACATGTCATACACACTGGGCAGAGACACATGTCATACACACTGGGCAGAGACACATGTCATACACACATGGCAGAGACACATGTCATACACACATGGCAGAGACACATGTCATACACAGGGCACACCATGTCATACACAGGGCACACCCACATGTCATACACAGGGAAGACCCACTTGTGATACACAGGGCAGCGACATATGTCATACACACAGGGCAGAGACACATGTCATGCACACAGGGCAGAGACATATGTCATACACAGGGCAAACGCACATGTCATACACAGGGCAGAGACACATGTCATATACACAGGGCAGGCCCACATGTCATATACACAGGGCATACACACAGGGCAGAGAACATGTCATACACACAGGGCAAACCCACATGTCATACACACAGGGCAAACCCTCATGTCATACACAGGGCAAACCCACATGTCATACACACAGGGCAGACACACATGTCATACACTGGGCAGAGACACATGTCATACACACAGGGCAGAGACACATGTCATACACACAGGGCAGAGACACATGTCATACACACAGGGCAGATACACATGTCATACACACAGGGTAGACCCACATGTCATACACAGGGCAGATACACATTTCATACACAGGGTAGACCCACATGTCATACACAGGGCACACCCACATGTCATACACTGGGCACACCCACATGTCATACACAGGGCAAACGCACATGTCATACACAGGGCAGAGACACATGTCATATACACAGGGCAGACACACATGTCATACACACAGGGCAGACACACATGTCATACACACAGGGCAGACACACATGTCATACACACAGGGCAGACACACAGGACAGACACACATGCCATACACACAGGGCAGACACACATGCCATACACACAGGGCAGACACACAGGGCAGACACACATGTCATACACACAGGGCACACCATGTCATACACAGGGCACACCCACATGTCATACACAGGGAAGACCCACTTGTGATACACAGGGCAGAGACACATGTCATACACACAGGGCAGACACACATGTCATACACACAGGGCAGACACACATGCCATACACACAGGGCAGACACACATGTCATACACACAGGGCAGACACACATGTCATACACACAGGGCAGACACACATGTCATACACACAGGGCAGACACACAGGGCAGACAAACAGGGCAGACACACATGCCATACACACAGGGCAGACACACATGCCATACACACAGGGCAGACACACGCCATACACACAGGGCAGACACACATGCCATACACACAGGGCAGACACACATGCCATACACACAGGGCAGACACACATGCCATACACACAGGGCAGACACACATGCCATACACACAGGGCAGACACACATGCCATACACACAGGGCAGACACACATGCCATACACACAGGGCAGACACACATGCCATACACACAGGGCAGACACACATGCCATACACACAGGGCAGACACACATGCCATGTTGTTTGTCCATCAAGAATGATGACCATTCATCATGGCATTACATAGGCCATACACCATGGCATTACACACATGGCAAACCCACATGTCATACACGCAGGTCAAACCCACATGTCATACACACTGGGCAGAGACACATGTCATACACACTGGGCAGAGACACATGTCATACACACATGGCAGAGACACATGTCATACACACATGGCAGAGACACATGTCATACACAGGGCACACCATGTCATACACAGGGCACACCCACATGTCATACACAGGGAAGACCCACTTGTGATACACAGGGCAGCGACATATGTCATACACACAGGGCAGAGACACATGTCATGCACACAGGGCAGAGACATATGTCATACACAGGGCAAACGCACATGTCATACACAGGGCAGAGACACATGTCATATACACAGGGCAGGCCCACATGTCATATACACAGGGCATACACACAGGGCAGAGAACATGTCATACACACAGGGCAAACCCACATGTCATACACACAGGGCAAACCCTCATGTCATACACAGGGCAAACCCACATGTCATACACGCAGGGCAGACACACATGTCATACACAGGGCAGAGACACATGTCATACACACAGGGCAGAGACACATGTCATACACACAGGGCAGATACACATGTCATACACACAGGGTAGACCCACATGTCATACACAGGGCAGATACACATTTCATACACAGGGTAGACCCACATGTCATACACAGGGCAAACCCACATGTCATACACTGGGCACACCCACATGTCATACACTGGGCACACCCACATGTCATACACTGGGCACACCCACATGTCATACACACAGGGCAGAGACACATGTCATACACTGGGCAGATACACATGTCATACACTGGGCACACCCACATGTCATATACACACAGGGCAGAGACACATGTCATACACAGGGCAGAGACACATGTCATAAATAGGGCAAACCCACATGTCATAAATAGGGCAAACCCACATGTCATACACACAGGGCAGAGACACATGTCATACACACAGGGCAAACCCACTTGTCATACACACAGGGCAAACCCACTTGTCATACACACAGGGCAGAGACACATGTCATACACATAGGGCAGAGACACATGTCATACACACAGGGCAGAGACACATGTCATACACAGGGCAAACCCACATGTCATACACACAGGGCAGAGACACATGTCATACACACAGGGCAAACCCACATGTCATACACTGGGCACACCCACATGTCATACACTGGGCACACCCACATGTCATACACTGGGCACACCCACATGTCATACACACAGGGCAGAGACACATGTCATACACACAGGGCAGAGACACATGTCATACACTGGGCAGATACACATGTCATAAACTGGGCACACCCACATGTCATATACACACATGGCAGAGACACATGTCATACACAGGGCAGAGACACATGTCATAAATAGGGCAAACCCACATGTCATACACACAGGGCAGAGACACATGTCATACACACAGGGCAAACCCACTTGTCATACACACAGGGCAAACCCACTTGTCATACACACAGGGCAGAGACACATGTCATACACATAGGGCAGAGACACATGTCATACACACAGGGCAGAGACACATGTCATACACAGGGCAAACCCACATGACATACACACAGGGCAGAGACACATGTCATACACACAGGGCAAACCTACATGTCATACACACAGTTTAGAGACACATGTCATACACACAGGGTAGAGACACATGTCATACGCACAGGGCAAACCCACATGTCATTAACAGGACAGAGACACATGTCATACACAGGGCAGAGACACATGTCATACACAGGGCAGACCCACATGTCATACACAGGGCAGACCCACATGTCATACACAGGGCAGGGACACATGTCATACACACAGGGCAGAGACACATGTCATACACACAGGACAGACCCTCATGTCATACACACAGGACAGACACACATGTCATACACACAGGGCAGACACACATGCCATACACACAGGGCAGACACACATGCCATACACACAGGGCAGACACACATGTCATACACACAGGGCAGACACACATGCCATACACACAGGGTAGACACACATGCCATACACACAGGGCAGACACACATGTCATACACACAGGGCAGACACACATGTCATACACACAGGGCAGACACACATGTCATACACACAGGGCAGACACACATGCCATACACACAGGGCAGACACACATGTCATACACACAGGGCAGACACACATGTCATACACACAGGGCAGACACACATGTCATACACACAGGGCAGACACACATGTCATACACACAGGGCAGACACACATGCCATACACACAGGGCAGACACACATGCTATACACACAGGGCAGACACACATGCCATACACACAGGGCAGTCACACATGCCATACACACAGGGCAGACACACATGTCATACACACAGGGCAGACACACATGTCATACACACAGGGCAGACACACATGCCATACACATAGGGCAGACACACATGCCATACACACAGGGCAGACACACATGCCATGTTGTTTGTCCATCAAGAATGATGACCATTCATCATGGCATTACATAGGCCATACACCATGGCATTACACACATGGCAAACCCACATGTCATACACGCAGGTCAAACCCACATGTCATACACACTGGGCAGAGACACATGTCATACACACATGGCAGAGACACATGTCATACACACATGGCAGAGACACATGTCATACACAGGGCACACCATGTCATACACAGGGCATACCCACATGTCATACACAGGGAAGACCCACTTGTGATACACAGGGCAGAGACATATGTCATACACACAGGGCAGAGACACATGTCATGCACACAGGGCAGAGACATATGTCATACACAGGGCAAACGCACATGTCATACACAGGGCAGAGACACATGTCATATACACAGGGCAGGCCCACATGTCATATACACAGGACATACCCACATGTCATACCCACATGTCATACACAGGGCAGAGAACATGTCATACACACAGGGCAAACCCACATGTCATACACACAGGGCAAACCCACATGTCATACACAGGGCAAACCCACATGTCATACACATAGGGCAAACCCACATGTCATACACACAGGGCAGAGACACATGTCATACACACAGGGCAGAGACACATGTCATACACACAGGGCAGAGACACATGTCATACACACAGGGCAGAGACACATGTCATACACACAGGGCAGAGACACATGTCATACACACAGGGCAGATACACATGTCATACACACAGGGTAGACCCACATGTCATACACAGGGCAGATACACATTTCATACACAGGGTAGACCCACATGTCATACACAGGGCAAACCCACATGTCATACACTGGGCACACCCACATGTCATACACTGGGCACACCCACATGTCATACACACAGGGCAGACACATATGTCATACACGCAGGGCAGAGACACATGTCATACACTGGGCAGATACACATGTCATACACTGGTCACACCCACATGTCATACACTGGGCACACCCACATGTCATACACACAGGGCAGAGACACATGTCATACACAGGGCAGAGACACATGTCATACACACAGGGCAAACCCACTTGTCATACACACAGGGCAGAGACACATGTCATACACATAGGGCAGAGACACATGTCATACACACTGGGCAGAGATACATGTCATACACAGGGCAAACCCACATGTCATACACACAGGGCAGACACACATGTCATACACACAGTTTAGAGACACATGTCATACACACAGGGTAGAGACACATGTCATACGCACCGGGCAAACCCACATGTCATTAACAGGACAGAGACATGTCATACACAGGGCAGAGACACATATCATACACAGGGCAGACCCACATGTCATACACAGGGCAGACCCACATGTCATACACAGGGCAGGGACACATGTCATACACACAGGGCAGAGACACATGTCATACACACAGGACAGACCCTCATGTCATACACACAGGGCAGACACACATGTCATACACACAGGGCAGACACACATGCCATACACACAGGGCAGACCCACATGTCATACACACAGGGCAGACACACATGTCATACACACAGGGCAGAGACACATGTCATACACTGGGCAGAGACACATGTCATACACTGGGCAGACACACATGTCATACACACAGGGCAGACACACATGTCATACACAGGGCAAACCCACATGACATACACACAGGGCAGAGACACATGTCATACACACAGGGCAAACCTACATGTCATACACACAGTTTAGAGACACATGTCATACACACAGGATAGAGACACATGTCATATGCACAGGGCAAACCCACATGTCATTAACAGGACAGAGACACATGTCATACACAGGGCAGAGACACATGTCATACACAGGGCAGACCCACATGTCATACACAGGGCAGACCCACATGTCATACACAGGGCAGGGACACATGTCATACACACAGGGCAGAGACACATGTCATACACACAGGACAGACCCTCATGTCATACACACAGGACAGACACACATGTCATACACACAGGGCAGACACACATGCCAGACACACATGTCATACACACAGGGCAGACACACATGTCATACACACAGGGCAGACACACATGTCATACACACAGGGCAGACACACATGTCATACACACAGGGCAGACACACATGCCATACACACAGGGCAGACACACAGGTCATACACACAGGGCAGACACACATGCCATACACACAGGGCAGACACACATGCCATACACACAGGGCAGACACACATGCCATACACACAGGGCAGACACACATGCCATACACTCAGGGCAGACACACATGCCATACACACAGGGCAGACACACATGTCATACACACAGGGCAGACACACATGTCATACACACAGGGCAGACACATGTCATACACACAGGGCAGACACACATGTCATACACACAGGGCAGACACACATGCCATACACACAGGGCAGACACACATGTCATACACACAGGGCAGACACACATGTCATACACACAGGGCAGACACACATGTCATACACACAGGGCAGACACACATGTCATACACACAGGGCAGACACAGGGCAGACACACATGCCATACACACAGGGCAGACACACATGCCATACACACAGGTCAGACACACATGCCATACACACAGGGCAGACACACATGCTATACACACAGGGCAGACACACATGTCATACACACAGGGCAGACACACATGTCATACACACAGGGCAGACACACATGTCATACACACAGGGCAGACACACATGCCATACACACAGGGCAGACACACATGCCATACACACAGGGCAGAGACACATGTCATACACACAGGGCAAACCTACATGTCATACACACAGTTTAGAGACACATGTCATACACACAGGGTAGAGACACATGTCATACGCACAGGGCAAACCCACATGTCATTAACAGGACAGAGACACATGTCATACACAGGGCAGAGACACATGTCATACACAGGGCAGACCCACATGTCATACACAGGGCAGACCCACATGTCATACACAGGGCAGGGACACATGTCATACACACAGGGCAGAGACACATGTCATACACACAGGACAGACCCTCATGTCATACACACAGGACAGACACACATGTCATACACACAGGGCAGACACACATGCCATACACACAGGGCAGACACACATGCCATACACACAGGGCAGACACACATGTCATACACACAGGGCAGACACACATGCCATACACACAGGGTAGACACACATGCCATACACACAGGGCAGACACACATGTCATACACACAGGGCAGACACACATGTCATACACACAGGGCAGACACACATGTCATACACACAGGGCAGACACACATGCCATACACACAGGGCAGACACACATGTCATACACACAGGGCAGACACACATGTCATACACACAGGGCAGACACACATGTCATACACACAGGGCAGACACACATGTCATACACACAGGGCAGACACACATGCCATACACACAGGGCAGACACACATGCTATACACACAGGGCAGACACACATGCCATACACACAGGGCAGTCACACATGCCATACACACAGGGCAGACACACATGTCATACACACAGGGCAGACACACATGTCATACACACAGGGCAGACACACATGCCATACACATAGGGCAGACACACATGCCATACACACAGGGCAGACACACATGCCATGTTGTTTGTCCATCAAGAATGATGACCATTCATCATGGCATTACATAGGCCATACACCATGGCATTACACACATGGCAAACCCACATGTCATACACGCAGGTCAAACCCACATGTCATACACACTGGGCAGAGACACATGTCATACACACATGGCAGAGACACATGTCATACACACATGGCAGAGACACATGTCATACACAGGGCACACCATGTCATACACAGGGCATACCCACATGTCATACACAGGGAAGACCCACTTGTGATACACAGGGCAGAGACATATGTCATACACACAGGGCAGAGACACATGTCATGCACACAGGGCAGAGACATATGTCATACACAGGGCAAACGCACATGTCATACACAGGGCAGAGACACATGTCATATACACAGGGCAGGCCCACATGTCATATACACAGGACATACCCACATGTCATACCCACATGTCATACACAGGGCAGAGAACATGTCATACACACAGGGCAAACCCACATGTCATACACACAGGGCAAACCCACATGTCATACACAGGGCAAACCCACATGTCATACACATAGGGCAAACCCACATGTCATACACACAGGGCAGAGACACATGTCATACACACAGGGCAGAGACACATGTCATACACACAGGGCAGAGACACATGTCATACACACAGGGCAGAGACACATGTCATACACACAGGGCAGAGACACATGTCATACACACAGGGCAGATACACATGTCATACACACAGGGTAGACCCACATGTCATACACAGGGCAGATACACATTTCATACACAGGGTAGACCCACATGTCATACACAGGGCAAACCCACATGTCATACACTGGGCACACCCACATGTCATACACTGGGCACACCCACATGTCATACACACAGGGCAGACACATATGTCATACACGCAGGGCAGAGACACATGTCATACACTGGGCAGATACACATGTCATACACTGGTCACACCCACATGTCATACACTGGGCACACCCACATGTCATACACACAGGGCAGAGACACATGTCATACACAGGGCAGAGACACATGTCATACACACAGGGCAAACCCACTTGTCATACACACAGGGCAGAGACACATGTCATACACATAGGGCAGAGACACATGTCATACACACTGGGCAGAGATACATGTCATACACAGGGCAAACCCACATGTCATACACACAGGGCAGACACACATGTCATACACACAGTTTAGAGACACATGTCATACACACAGGGTAGAGACACATGTCATACGCACCGGGCAAACCCACATGTCATTAACAGGACAGAGACATGTCATACACAGGGCAGAGACACATATCATACACAGGGCAGACCCACATGTCATACACAGGGCAGACCCACATGTCATACACAGGGCAGGGACACATGTCATACACACAGGGCAGAGACACATGTCATACACACAGGACAGACCCTCATGTCATACACACAGGGCAGACACACATGTCATACACACAGGGCAGACACACATGCCATACACACAGGGCAGACCCACATGTCATACACACAGGGCAGACACACATGTCATACACACAGGGCAGAGACACATGTCATACACTGGGCAGAGACACATGTCATACACTGGGCAGACACACATGTCATACACACAGGGCAGACACACATGTCATACACAGGGCAAACCCACATGACATACACACAGGGCAGAGACACATGTCATACACACAGGGCAAACCTACATGTCATACACACAGTTTAGAGACACATGTCATACACACAGGATAGAGACACATGTCATATGCACAGGGCAAACCCACATGTCATTAACAGGACAGAGACACATGTCATACACAGGGCAGAGACACATGTCATACACAGGGCAGACCCACATGTCATACACAGGGCAGACCCACATGTCATACACAGGGCAGGGACACATGTCATACACACAGGGCAGAGACACATGTCATACACACAGGACAGACCCTCATGTCATACACACAGGACAGACACACATGTCATACACACAGGGCAGACACACATGCCAGACACACATGTCATACACACAGGGCAGACACACATGTCATACACACAGGGCAGACACACATGTCATACACACAGGGCAGACACACATGTCATACACACAGGGCAGACACACATGCCATACACACAGGGCAGACACACAGGTCATACACACAGGGCAGACACACATGCCATACACACAGGGCAGACACACATGCCATACACACAGGGCAGACACACATGCCATACACACAGGGCAGACACACATGCCATACACTCAGGGCAGACACACATGCCATACACACAGGGCAGACACACATGTCATACACACAGGGCAGACACACATGTCATACACACAGGGCAGACACATGTCATACACACAGGGCAGACACACATGTCATACACACAGGGCAGACACACATGCCATACACACAGGGCAGACACACATGTCATACACACAGGGCAGACACACATGTCATACACACAGGGCAGACACACATGTCATACACACAGGGCAGACACACATGTCATACACACAGGGCAGACACAGGGCAGACACACATGCCATACACACAGGGCAGACACACATGCCATACACACAGGTCAGACACACATGCCATACACACAGGGCAGACACACATGCTATACACACAGGGCAGACACACATGTCATACACACAGGGCAGACACACATGTCATACACACAGGGCAGACACACATGTCATACACACAGGGCAGACACACATGCCATACACACAGGGCAGACACACATGCCATACACACAGGGCAGAGACACATGTCATACACTGGGCAGATACACATGTCATACACTGGGCACACCCACATGTCATATACACACAGGGCAGAGACACATGTCATACACAGGGCAGAGACACATGTCATAAATAGGGCAAACCCACATGTCATAAATAGGGCAAACCCACATGTCATACACACAGGGCAGAGACACATATCATACACACAGGGCAAACCCACTTGTCATACACACAGGGCAAACCCACTTGTCATACACACAGGGCAGAGACACATGTCATACACACAGGGCAGAGACACATGTCATACACAGGGCAAACCCACATGTCATACACACAGGGCAGAGACACATGTCATACACACAGGGCAAACCCACATGTCATACACTGGGCACACCCACATGTCATACACTGGGCACACCCACATGTCATACACTGGGCACACCCACATGTCATACACACAGGGCAGAGACACATGTCATACACACAGGGCAGAGACACATGTCATACACACAGGGCAGAGACACATGTCATACACTGGGCAGATACACATGTCATACACTGGGCACACCCACATGTCATATACACACATGGCAGAGACACATGTCATACACAGGGCAGAGACACATGTCATAAATAGGGCAAACCCACATGTCATACACACAGGGCAGAGACACATGTCATACACACAGGGCAAACCCACTTGTCATACACACAGGGCAAACCCACTTGTCATACACACAGGGCAGATACACATGTCATACACATAGGGCAGAGACACATGTCATACACACAGGGCAGACACACATGTCATACACAGGGCAAACCCACATGACATACACACAGGGCAGAGACACATGTCATACACACAGGGCAAACCTACATGTCATACACACAGTTTAGAGACACATGTCATACACACAGGATAGAGACACATGTCATATGCACAGGGCAAACCCACATGTCATTAACAGGACAGAGACACATGTCATACACAGGGCAGAGACACATGTCATACACAGGGCAGACCCACATGTCATACACAGGGCAGACCCACATGTCATACACAGGGCAGGGACACATGTCATACACACAGGGCAGAGACACATGTCATACACACAGGACAGACCCTCATGTCATACACACAGGACAGACACACATGTCATACACACAGGGCAGACACACATGCCAGACACACATGTCATACACACAGGGCAGACACACATGTCATACACACAGGGCAGACACACATGTCATACACACAGGGCAGACACACAGGTCATACACACAGGGCAGACACACATGCCATACACACAGGGCAGACACACATGCCATACACACAGGGCAGACACACATGCCATACACACAGGGCAGACACACATGCCATACACTCAGGGCAGACACACATGCCATACACACAGGGCAGACACACATGTCATACACACAGGGCAGACACACATGTCATACACACAGGGCAGACACATGTCATACACACAGGGCAGACACACATGTCATACACACAGGGCAGACACACATGCCATACACACAGGGCAGACACACATGTCATACACACAGGGCAGACACACATGCCATACACACAGGGCAGACACACATGCCATGTTGTTTGTCCATCAAGAATGATGACCATTCATCATGGCATTACATAGGCCATACACCATGGCATTACACACATGGCAAACCCACATGTCATACACGCAGGTCAAACCCACATGTCATACACACTGGGCAGAGACACATGTCATACACACTGGGCAGAGACACATGTCATACACATATGGCAGAGACACATGTCATACACACATGGCAGAGACACATGTCATACACAGGGCACACCATGTCATACACAGGGCACACCCACATGTCATACACAGGGAAGACCCACTTGTGATACACAGGGCAGAGACATATGTCATACACACAGGGCAGAGACACATGTCATGCACACAGGGCAGAGACATATGTCATACACAGGGCAAATGCACATGTCATACACAGGGCAGAGACACATGTCATATACACAGGGCAGACACACATGTCATACACACAGGGCAGACACACATGTCATACACACAGGGCAGACACACATGTCATACACACAGGGCAGACACACAGGACAGACACACATGCCATACACACAGGGCAGACACACATGCCATACACACAGGGCAGACACACATGTCATACACACAGGGCAGACACACATGTCATACACACAGGGCACACCATGTCATACACAGGGCACACCCACATGTCATACACAGGGAAGACCCACTTGTGATACACAGGGCAGAGACACATGTCATACACACAGGGCAGACACACATGTCATACACACAGGGCAGACACACATGCCATACACACAGGGCAGACACACATGTCATACACACAGGGCAGACACACATGTCATACACACAGGGCAGACACACATGTCATACACACAGGGCAGACACACAGGGCAGACACACAGGGCAGACAAACAGGGCAGACACACATGCCATACACACAGGGCAGACACACATGCCATACACACAGGGCAGACACACATGCCATACACACTGGGCAGACACACATGCCATACACACAGGGCAGACACACATGCCATACACACAGGGCAGACACACATGCCATACACACAGGGCAGACACACATGCCATACACACAGGGCAGACACACATGCCATACACACAGGGCAGACACACATGCCATACACACAGGGCAGACACACATGCCATACACACAGGGCAGACACACATGCCATACACACAGGGCAGACACACATGCCATGTTGTTTGTCCATCAAGAATGATGACCATTCATCATGGCATTACATAGGCCATACACCATGGCATTACACACATGGCAAACCCACATGTCATACACGCAGGTCAAACCCACATGTCATACACACTGGGCAGAGACACATGTCATACACACTGGGCAGAGACACATGTCATACACACATGGCAGAGACACATGTCATACACACATGGCAGAGACACATGTCATACACAGGGCACACCATGTCATACACAGGGCACACCCACATGTCATACACAGGGAAGACCCACTTGTGATACACAGGGCAGCGACATATGTCATACACACAGGGCAGAGACACATGTCATGCACACAGGGCAGAGACATATGTCATACACAGGGCAAACGCACATGTCATACACAGGGCAGAGACACATGTCATATACACAGGGCAGGCCCACATGTCATATACACAGGGCATACACACAGGGCAGAGAACATGTCATACACACAGGGCAAACCCACATGTCATACACACAGGGCAAACCCTCATGTCATACACAGGGCAAACCCACATGTCATACACACAGGGCAGACACACATGTCATACACTGGGCAGAGACACATGTCATACACACAGGGCAGAGACACATGTCATACACACAGGGCAGAGACACATGTCATACACACAGGGCAGATACACATGTCATACACACAGGGTAGACCCACATGTCATACACAGGGCAGATACACATTTCATACACAGGGTAGACCCACATGTCATACACAGGGCAAACCCACATGTCATACACTGGGCACACCCACATGTCATACACAGGGCAAACGCACATGTCATACACAGGGCAGAGACACATGTCATATACACAGGGCAGACACACATGTCATACACACAGGGCAGACACACATGTCATACACACAGGGCAGACACACATGTCATACACACAGGGCAGACACACAGGACAGACACACATGCCATACACACAGGGCAGACACACATGCCATACACACAGGGCAGACACACAGGGCAGACACACATGTCATACACACAGGGCACACCATGTCATACACAGGGCACACCCACATGTCATACACAGGGAAGACCCACTTGTGATACACAGGGCAGAGACACATGTCATACACACAGGGCAGACACACATGTCATACACACAGGGCAGACACACATGCCATACACACAGGGCAGACACACATGTCATACACACAGGGCAGACACACATGTCATACACACAGGGCAGACACACATGTCATACACACAGGGCAGACACACAGGGCAGACACACAGGGCAGACAAACAGGGCAGACACACATGCCATACACACAGGGCAGACACACATGCCATACACACAGGGCAGACACACGCCATACACACAGGGCAGACACACATGCCATACACACAGGGCAGACACACATGCCATACACACAGGGCAGACACACATGCCATACACACAGGGCAGACACACATGCCATACACACAGGGCAGACACACATGCCATACACACAGGGCAGACACACATGCCATACACACAGGGCAGACACACATGCCATACACACAGGGCAGACACACATGCCATGTTGTTTGTCCATCAAGAATGATGACCATTCATCATGGCATTACATAGGCCATACACCATGGCATTACACACATGGCAAACCCACATGTCATACACGCAGGTCAAACCCACATGTCATACACACTGGGCAGAGACACATGTCATACACACTGGGCAGAGACACATGTCATACACACATGGCAGAGACACATGTCATACACACATGGCAGAGACACATGTCATACACAGGGCACACCATGTCATACACAGGGCACACCCACATGTCATACACAGGGAAGACCCACTTGTGATACACAGGGCAGCGACATATGTCATACACACAGGGCAGAGACACATGTCATGCACACAGGGCAGAGACATATGTCATACACAGGGCAAATGCACATGTCATACACAGGGCAGAGACACATGTCATATACACAGGGCAGGCCCACATGTCATATACACAGGGCATACACACAGGGCAGAGAACATGTCATACACACAGGGCAAACCCACATGTCATACACACAGGGCAAACCCTCATGTCATACACAGGGCAAACCCACATGTCATACACGCAGGGCAGACACACATGTCATACACAGGGCAGAGACACATGTCATACACACAGGGCAGAGACACATGTCATACACACAGGGCAGATACACATGTCATACACACAGGGTAGACCCACATGTCATACACAGGGCAGATACACATTTCATACACAGGGTAGACCCACATGTCATACACAGGGCAAACCCACATGTCATACACTGGGCACACCCACATGTCATACACTGGGCACACCCACATGTCATACACTGGGCACACCCACATGTCATACACACAGGGCAGAGACACATGTCATACACTGGGCAGATACACATGTCATACACTGGGCACACCCACATGTCATATACACACAGGGCAGAGACACATGTCATACACAGGGCAGAGACACATGTCATAAATAGGGCAAACCCACATGTCATAAATAGGGCAAACCCACATGTCATACACACAGGGCAGAGACACATGTCATACACACAGGGCAAACCCACTTGTCATACACACAGGGCAAACCCACTTGTCATACACACAGGGCAGAGACACATGTCATACACATAGGGCAGAGACACATGTCATACACACAGGGCAGAGACACATGTCATACACAGGGCAAACCCACATGTCATACACACAGGGCAGAGACACATGTCATACACACAGGGCAAACCCACATGTCATACACTGGGCACACCCACATGTCATACACTGGGCACACCCACATGTCATACACTGGGCACACCCACATGTCATACACACAGGGCAGAGACACATGTCATACACACAGGGCAGAGACACATGTCATACACTGGGCAGATACACATGTCATAAACTGGGCACACCCACATGTCATATACACACATGGCAGAGACACATGTCATACACAGGGCAGAGACACATGTCATAAATAGGGCAAACCCACATGTCATACACACAGGGCAGAGACACATGTCATACACACAGGGCAAACCCACTTGTCATACACACAGGGCAAACCCACTTGTCATACACACAGGGCAGAGACACATGTCATACACATAGGGCAGAGACACATGTCATACACACAGGGCAGAGACACATGTCATACACAGGGCAAACCCACATGACATACACACAGGGCAGAGACACATGTCATACACACAGGGCAAACCTACATGTCATACACACAGTTTAGAGACACATGTCATACACACAGGGTAGAGACACATGTCATACGCACAGGGCAAACCCACATGTCATTAACAGGACAGAGACACATGTCATACACAGGGCAGAGACACATGTCATACACAGGGCAGACCCACATGTCATACACAGGGCAGACCCACATGTCATACACAGGGCAGGGACACATGTCATACACACAGGGCAGAGACACATGTCATACACACAGGACAGACCCTCATGTCATACACACAGGACAGACACACATGTCATACACACAGGGCAGACACACATGCCATACACACAGGGCAGACACACATGCCATACACACAGGGCAGACACACATGTCATACACACAGGGCAGACACACATGCCATACACACAGGGTAGACACACATGCCATACACACAGGGCAGACACACATGTCATACACACAGGGCAGACACACATGTCATACACACAGGGCAGACACACATGTCATACACACAGGGCAGACACACATGCCATACACACAGGGCAGACACACATGTCATACACACAGGGCAGACACACATGTCATACACACAGGGCAGACACACATGTCATACACACAGGGCAGACACACATGTCATACACACAGGGCAGACACACATGCCATACACACAGGGCAGACACACATGCTATACACACAGGGCAGACACACATGCCATACACACAGGGCAGTCACACATGCCATACACACAGGGCAGACACACATGTCATACACACAGGGCAGACACACATGTCATACACACAGGGCAGACACACATGCCATACACATAGGGCAGACACACATGCCATACACACAGGGCAGACACACATGCCATGTTGTTTGTCCATCAAGAATGATGACCATTCATCATGGCATTACATAGGCCATACACCATGGCATTACACACATGGCAAACCCACATGTCATACACGCAGGTCAAACCCACATGTCATACACACTGGGCAGAGACACATGTCATACACACATGGCAGAGACACATGTCATACACACATGGCAGAGACACATGTCATACACAGGGCACACCATGTCATACACAGGGCATACCCACATGTCATACACAGGGAAGACCCACTTGTGATACACAGGGCAGAGACATATGTCATACACACAGGGCAGAGACACATGTCATGCACACAGGGCAGAGACATATGTCATACACAGGGCAAACGCACATGTCATACACAGGGCAGAGACACATGTCATATACACAGGGCAGGCCCACATGTCATATACACAGGACATACCCACATGTCATACCCACATGTCATACACAGGGCAGAGAACATGTCATACACACAGGGCAAACCCACATGTCATACACACAGGGCAAACCCACATGTCATACACAGGGCAAACCCACATGTCATACACATAGGGCAAACCCACATGTCATACACACAGGGCAGAGACACATGTCATACACACAGGGCAGAGACACATGTCATACACACAGGGCAGAGACACATGTCATACACACAGGGCAGAGACACATGTCATACACACAGGGCAGAGACACATGTCATACACACAGGGCAGATACACATGTCATACACACAGGGTAGACCCACATGTCATACACAGGGCAGATACACATTTCATACACAGGGTAGACCCACATGTCATACACAGGGCAAACCCACATGTCATACACTGGGCACACCCACATGTCATACACTGGGCACACCCACATGTCATACACACAGGGCAGACACATATGTCATACACGCAGGGCAGAGACACATGTCATACACTGGGCAGATACACATGTCATACACTGGTCACACCCACATGTCATACACTGGGCACACCCACATGTCATACACACAGGGCAGAGACACATGTCATACACACAGGGCAAACCCACTTGTCATACACACAGGGCAGAGACACATGTCATACACATAGGGCAGAGACACATGTCATACACACTGGGCAGAGATACATGTCATACACAGGGCAAACCCACATGTCATACACACAGGGCAGACCCACATGTCATACACACAGTTTAGAGACACATGTCATACACACAGGGTAGAGACACATGTCATACGCACAGGGCAAACCCACATGTCATTAACAGGACAGAGACATGTCATACACAGGGCAGAGACACATATCATACACAGGGCAGACCCACATGTCATACACAGGGCAGACCCACATGTCATACACAGGGCAGGGACACATGTCATACACACAGGGCAGAGACACATGTCATACACACAGGACAGACCCTCATGTCATACACACAGGGCAGACACACATGTCATACACACAGGGCAGACACACATGCCATACACACAGGGCAGACCCACATGTCATACACACAGGGCAGACACACATGTCATACACACAGGGCAGACACACATGTCATACACACAGGGCAGACACACATGTCATACACACAGGGCAGACACACATGCCATACACACAGGGCAGACACACATGCCATACACAAGGGCAGACACACAGGGCAGACACACATGCCATACACACAGGGCAGACACACATGTCATACACACAGGGCAGACACACATGTCATACACACCGGGCAGACACACATGTCATACACACCGGGCAGACACACATGTCATACACACCGGGCAGACACACATGTCATACACACAGGGCAGACACACATGTCATACACACAGGGCAGACACACATGTCATACACACAGGGCAGACACACATGTCATACATGCATGGACAGAGCCATCGGCCAGGTTGCGAGAGATAACCCATATGGCAGGTGTATGAGAGTGGACTGACCTGGCTAGTGTCAGGGGATCTGAATTGAATGTGTGACTGTCTTCTGTTTCAGACACCAGGGAGCCCTGTCACAGATTGTTTCCCACGACACGTTGCTGGGAAGATGGCGCCTGTCACTGGATCTGTTTCGGTGGGTGTTCTGTTATGATGTTGGCGCAGAGCTAGGATCTGTAATAAGTGAACTCGATGGTTTCCCTGTCAAGGAAAGTCGATTCCGACGAGAGATGGAAAAACTAAGGAATTCACAACAGAGAGATCTGACGCTGGAGGTAATGTGAACTCTTTTAGTGGCCAAATGTTTCCGCCAGGGCGGACATGGCTAGTGTGAGCAGCCCTGTGTGCAATCATGTCTAATGTGAAATACTTCATCATACATCACCATCATTTCACAGGGAGACTGGCACTTGTGCTCTGTTCCCTTCTGCAGTCGCCAGCCAAGAGTTGCCAGATTGGTGGTACAGTGGCAGCCAAGAGTTGCCAGATAGGTGGCAGTCAAGAGTTGCCAGACTGGTGGTGGTACAGTGGCAGCCAAGAGTTGCCAGATTGGTGGTACAGTGGCAGCCAAGAGTTGCCAGACTGGTGGTACAGTGGCAGCCAAGAGTTGCCAGGCTTGTGGTACAGTGGCAGCCAAGAGTTGCCAGATTGGTGGTACAGTGACAGCCAAGAGTTGCCAGATTGGTGGTACAGTGGCAGCCAAGAGTTGCCAGACTGGTGGTACAGTGGTGGCCAAGAGTTGCCAGATTGGTGGTACAGTGGCAGCCAAGAGTTGCCAGATTGGTGGTACAGTGGCGGCCAAGAATTGCCAGACTGGTGATACAGTGGCAGCCAAGAGTTGCCAGACTGGTGGGACAGTGGCAGCCAAGAGTTGCCAGATGGCATTACACACATGGCAAACCCACATGTCATACACGCAGGTCAAACCCACATGTCATACACACTGGGCAGAGACACATGTCATACACACATGGCAGAGACACATGTCATACACACATGGCAGAGACACATGTCATACACAGGGCACACCATGTCATACACAGGGCAGACCCACTTGTGATACACAGGGCAGAGACATATGTCATACACACAGGGCAGAGACACATGTCATACACACAGGGCAGAGACATATGTCATACACAGGGCAAACGCACATGTCATACACAGGGCAGAGACACATGTCATATACACAGGGCAGGCCCACATGTCATATACACAGGGCATACCCACATGTCATACACAGGGCAGAGAACATGTCATACACACAGGGCAAACCCACATGTCATACACACAGGGCAAACCCACATGTCATACACAGTTCAGAGACACATGTCATACACATAGGGCAAACCCACATGTCATACACATAGGGCAAACCCACATGTCATACACATAGGGCAAACCCACATGTCATACACATAGGGCAGAGACACATGTTATACACACAGGGCAAACCCACATGTCATACACACAGGGCAGAGACACATGTCATACACACAGGGCAGAGACACATGTCATACACAAAGGGCAGAGACACATGTCATACACACAGGGCAGAGACACATGTCATACACACAGGGCAGATACACATGTCATACACACAGGGTAGACCCACATGTCATACACAGGGCAGATACACATTTCATACACAGGGTAGACCCACATGTCATACACAGGGCAAACCCACATGTCATACACTGGGCACACCCACATGTCATACACTGGGCACACCCACATGTCATACACACAGGGCAGAGACACATGTCATACACTGGGCAGATACACATGTCATACACTGGGCACACCCACATGTCATATACACACAGGGCAGAGACACATGTCATACACAGGGCAGAGACACATGTCATAAATAGGGCAAACCCACATGTCATAAATAGGGCAAACCCACATGTCATACACACAGGGCAAACCCACTTGTCATACACACAGGGCAAACCCACTTGTCATACACACAGGGCAGAGACACATGTCATACACACAGGGCAGAGACACATGTCATACACAGGGCAAACCCACATGTCATACACACAGGGCAGAGACACATGTCATACACACAGGGCAAACCCACATGTCGTACACTGGGCACACCCACATGTCATACACTGGGCACACCCACATGTCATACACTGGGCACACCCACATGTCATACACACAGGGCAGAGACACATGTCATACACACAGGGCAGAGACACATGCCATACACTGGGCAGATACACATGTCATACACTGGGCACACCCACATGTCATATACACACATGGCAGAGACACATGTCATACACAGGGCAGAGACACATGTCATAAATAGGGCAAACCCACATGTCATACACACAGGGCAGAGACACATGTCATACACACAGGGCAAACCCACTTGTCATACACACAGGGCAAACCCACTTGTCATACACACAGGGCAAACCCACTTGTCATACACATAGGGCAGAGACACATGTCATACACATAGGGCAGAGACACATGTCATACACACAGGGCAGAGACACATGTCATACACAGGGCAAACCCACATGACATACACACAGGGCAGAGACACATGTCATACACACAGGGCAAACCTACATGTCATACACACAGTTTAGAGACACATGTCATACACACAGGATAGAGACACATGTCATATGCACAGGGCAAACCCACATGTCATTAACAGGACAGAGACACATGTCATACACAGGGCAGAGACACATGTCATACACAGGACAGACCCACATGTCATACACAGGGCAGACCCACATGTCATACACAGGGCAGACCCACATGTCATACACAGGGCAGGGACACATGTCATACACACAGGGCAGAGACACATGTCATACACACAGGACAGACCCTCATGTCATACACACAGGACAGACACACATGTCATACACACAGGGTAGACACACATGCCAGACACACAGGTCATACACACAGGGCAGACACACATGTCATACACACAGGGCAGACACACAGGTCATACACACAGGGCAGACACACATGCCATACACACAGGGCAGACACACATGCCATACACACAGGGCAGACAAACATGCCATACACACAGGGCAGACACACATGCCATACACTCAGGGCAGACACACATGCCATACACACAGGGCAGACACACATGTCATACACACAGGGCAGACACACATGTCATACACACAGGGCAGACACACATGTCATACACACAGGGCAGACACACATGCCATACACACAGGGCAGACACACATGTCATACACACAGGGCAGAGACACATGTCATACACACAGGGCAGACACACATGTCATACACACAGGGCAGACACACATGTCATACACACAGGGCAGACACACATGTCATACACACAGGGCAGACACACATGCCATACACACAGGGCAGACACACATGTCATACACACAGGGCAGACACACATGTCATACACACAGGGCAGACACACATGCCATACACACAGGGCAGACACACATGCCATACACACAGGGCAGACACACATGCCATGTTGTTTGTCCATCAAGAATGATGACCATTCATCATGGCATTACATAGGCCATACACCATGGCATTACACACATGGCATTACACACATGTCATACACGCAGGTCAAACCCACATGTCATACACACTGGGCAGAGACACATGTCATACACACTGGGCAGAGACACATGTCATACACACATGGCAGAGACACATGTCATACACACATGGCAGAGACACATGTCATACACAGGGCACACCATGTCAAACACAGGGCACACCCACATGTCATACACAGGGAAGACCCACTTGTGATACACAGGGCAGAGACATATGTCATACACACAGGGCAGAGACACATGTCATGCACACAGGGCAGAGACATATGTCATACACAGGGCAAACGCACATGTCATACACAGGGCAGAGACACATGTCATATACACAGGGCAGACACACATGTTATACACACAGGGCAGACACACATGTCATACACACAGGGCAGACACACATGTCATACACACAGGGCAGACACACATGTCATACACACAGGGCAGAGACACATGTCATACACACAGGGCAGATACACATGTCATACACACAGGGTAGACCCACATGTCATACACAGGGCAGATACACATTTCATACTCAGGGTAGACCCACATGTCATACACAGGGCAAACCCACATGTCATACACTGGGCACACCCACATGTCATACACTGGGCACACCCACATGTCATACACTGGGCACACCCACATGTCATACACACAGGGCAGAGACACATGTCATACACTGGGCAGATACACATGTCATACACTGGGCACACCATGTCATATACACACAGGGCAGAGACACATGTCATACACAGGGCAGAGACACATGTCATAAATAGGGCAAACCCACATGTCATAAATAGGGCAAACCCACATGTCATACACACAGGGCAGAGACACATGTCATACACACAGGGCAAACCCACTTGTCATACACACAGGGCAAACCCACTTGTCATACACACAGGGCAGAGACACATGTCATACACATAGGGCAGAGACACATGTCATACACACAGGGCAGAGACACATGTCATACACAGGGCAAACCCACATGTCATACACACAGGGCAGAGACACATGTCATACACACAGGGCAAACCCACATGTCATACACTGGGCACACCCACATGTCATACACTGGGCACACCCACATGTCATACACTGGGCACACCCACATGTCATACACACAGGGCAGAGACACATGTCATACACACAGGGCAGAGACACATGTCATACACTGGGCAGATACACATGTCATACACTGGGCACAACCACATGTCATATACACACATGGCAGAGACACATGTCATACACAGGGCAGAGACACATGTCATAAATAGGGCAAACCCACATGTCATACACACAGGGCAGAGACACATGTCATACACACAGGGCAAACCCACTTGTCATACACACAGGGCAGAGACACATGTCATACACATAGGGCAGAGACACATGTCATACACACAGGGCAGAGACACATGTCATACACACAGGGCAAACCCACATGACATACACACAGGGCAGAGACACATGTCATACACACAGGGCAAACCTACATGTCATACACACAGTTTAGAGACACATGTCATACACACAGGGTAGAGACACATGTCATACGCACAGGGCAAACCCACATGTCATTAACAGGACAGAGACACATGTCATACACAGGGCAGAGACACATGTCATACACAGGGCAGACCCACATGTCATACACAGGGCAGACCCACATGTCATACACAGGGCAGGGACACATGTCATACACACAGGACAGACCCTCATGTCATACACACAGGGCAGACACACATGCCATACACACAGGGCAGACACACATGTCATACACACAGGGCAGACACACATGTCATACACACAGGGCAGACACACATGCCATACACACAGGGTAGACACACATGCCATACACACAGGGCAGACACACATGTCATACACACAGGGCAGACACACATGTCATACACACAGGGCAGACACACATGCCATACACACAGGGCCAGACACACATGTCATACACACAGGGCAGACACACATGTCATACACACAGGGCAGACACACATGTCATACACACAGGGCAGACACACATGTCATACACACAGGGCAGACACACATGTCATACACACAGGGCAGACACACAGGGCAGACACACATGCCATACACACAGGGCAGACACACATGCTATACACACAGGGCAGACACACATGCCATACACACAGGGCAGTCACACATGCCATACACACAGGGTAGACACACATGCCATACACACAGGGCAGACACACATGTCATACACACAGGGCAGACACACATGCCATACACATAGGGCAGACACACATGCCATACACACAGGGCAGACACACATGCCATGTTGTTTGTCCATCAAGAATGATGACCATTCATCATGGCATTACATAGGCCATACACCATGGCATTACACACATGGCAAACCCACATGTCATACACGCAGGTCAAACCCACATGTCATACACACTGGGCAGAGACACATGTCATACACACATGGCAGAGACACATGTCATACACACATGGCAGAGACACATGTCATACACAGGGCACACCATGTCATACACAGGGCATACCCACATGTCATACACAGGGAAGACCCACTTGTGATACACAGGGCAGAGACATATGTCATACACACAGGGCAGAGACACATGTCATGCACACAGGGCAGAGACATATGTCATACACAGGGCAAACGCACATGTCATACACAGGGCAGAGACACATGTCATATACACAGGGCAGGCCCACATGTCATATACACAGGGCATACATACAGGGCAGAGAACATGTCATACACACAGGGCAAACCCACATGTCATACACACAGGGCAAACCCTCATGTCATACACAGGGCAAACCCACATGTCATACACAGGGCAGAGACACATGTTATACATACAGGGCAAACCCACATGTCATACACACAGGGCAGAGACACATGTCATACACACAGGGCAGAGACACATGTCATACACACAGGGCAGAGACACATGTCATACACACAGGGCAGAGACACATGTCATACACACAGGGCAGATACACATTTCATACACAGGGTAGACCCACATGTCATACACAGGGCAAACCCACATGTCATACACTGGGCACACCCACATGTCATACACTGGGCACACCCACATGTCATACACACAGGGCAGACACACATGTCATACACACAGGGCAGAGACACATGTCATACACTGGGCAGATACACATGTCATACACTGGGCAGACACACATGTCATACACACAGGGCAGAGACACATGTCATACACTGGGCACACCCACATGTCATACACTGGGCACACCCACATGTCATACACTGGGCACAGACACATGTCATACACTGGGCACAGACACATGTCATACACACAGGGCAGAGACACATGTCATACACACAGGGCAAACCCACTTGTCATACACACAGGGCAGAGACACATGTCATACACAGGGCAGACCCACATGTCATACACACAGGGCAGAGACACATGTCATACACACAGGACAGACCCTCATGTCATACACACAGGGCAGACACATGTCATACACACAGGGCAGACACACATGTCATACACACAGGGCAGACACACATGTCATACACACAGGGCAGACACACAGGGCAGACACACATGTCATACACACAGGGCAGACACACAGGGCAGACACACATGCCATACACACATGCCATACACACAGGGCAGACACACATGTCATACACACAGGGCAGACACACATGCCATACACACAGGGCAGACACACATGCCATACACACAGGGCAGACACACATGCCATACACACAGAGCAGACACACATGTCATACACACAGGGCAGACACACATGTCATACACACAGGGCAGACACACATGTCATACACACAGGGCAGACACACATGTCATACACACAGGGCAGACACACATGTCATACATGCATGGACAGAGCCAGCGACCAGGTTGCGAGAGATAACCCATGTGGCAGATGTATGAGAGTGGACTGACCTGGCTAGTGTCAGGGGATCTGAATTGAATGTGTGACTGTCTTGTTTCAGACACCAGGGAGCCATGTCACAGATTGTTTCCCACGACACGTTGCTGGGAAGATGGCGCCTGTCACTGGATCTGTTTGGGTGGGTGTTCTGTGATGATGTTGGCGCAGAGCTAGGATCTGTAATAAGTGAACTCGGTTTCCTTGTCAAGGAAAGTCGATTCCGACGAGAGATGGAAAAACTAAGGAATTCACAACAGAGAGATCTGACGCTGGAGGTAATGTGAACTCTTTTAGTGGCCAAATGTTTCCGCCAGGGCGGACATGGCTAGTGTGAGCAGCCCTGTGTGCAATCATGTCTAATGTGAAATACTTCATCATACATCACCATCATTTCACAGGGAGACTGGCACTTGTGCTCTGTTCCCTTCTGCAGTCGCCAGCCAAGAGTTGCCAGATTGGTGGTACAGTGGCAGCCAACAGTTGCCAGATGGCATTACACACATGGCAAACCCACATGTCATACACGCAGGTCAAACCCACATGTCATACACACTGGGCAGAGACACATGTCATACACATGGCAGAGACACATGTCATACACACATGGCAGAGACACATGTTATACATACAGGGCAAACCCACATGTCATACACACAGGGCAGAGACACATGTCATACACACAGGGCAGAGACATATGTCATACACAGGGCAAACGCACATGTCATACACAGGGCAGAGACACATGTCATATACACAGGGCAGGCCCACATGTCATATACACAGGGAATACACACAGGGCAGAGAACAGGGCATACACACAGGGCAAACCCACATGTCATACACACAGGGCAAACCCTCATGTCATACACAGGGCAAACCCACATGTCATACACAGGGCAGAGACACATGTCATACACATAGGGCAGAGACACATGTTATACATACAGGGCAAACCCACATGTCATACACACAGGGCAGAGACACATGTCATACACACAGGGCAGAGACACATGTCATACACACAGGGCAGAGACACATGTCATACACACAGGGCAGAGACACATGTCATACACACAGGGCAGATACACATTTCATACACAGGGTAGACCCACATGTCATACACAGGGCAGATACACATTTCATACACAGGGTAGACCCACATGTCATACACAGGGCAAACCCACATGTCATACACTGGGCACACCCACATGTCATACACTGGGCACACCCACATGTCATACACACAGGGCAGAGACACATGTCATACACTGGGCAGATACACATGTCTTACACTGGGCAGACACACATGTCATACACACAGGGCAGAGACACATGTCATACACTGGGCACACCCACATGTCATACACTGGGCACAGACACATGTCATACACACAGGGCAGAGACACATGTCATACACACAGGGCAGAGACACATGTCATACACACAGGGCAAACCCACTTGTCATACACACAGGGCAGAGACACATGTCATACACAGGGCAGACCCACATGTCATACACAGGGCAGGGACACATGTCATACACACAGGGCAGAGACACATGTCATACACACAGGACAGACCCTCATGTCATACACACAGGGCAGACACATGTCATACACACAGGGCAGACACACATGTCATACACACAGGGCAGACACACAGGGCAGACACACAGGGCAGACACACATGTCATACACACAGGGCAGACACACAGGGCAGACACACATGCCATACACACAGGGCAGACACACATGCCATACACACAGGGCAGACACACATGTCATACACACAGGGCAGACACACATGCCATACACACAGGGCAGACACACATGCCATACACACAGGGCAGACACACATGCCATACACACAGAGCAGACACACATGTCATACACACAGGGCAGACACACATGTCATACACACAGGGCAGACACACATGTCATACACACAGGGCAGACACACATGTCATACACACAGGGCAGACACACATGTCATACATGCATGGACAGAGCCAGCGACCAGGTTGCGAGAGATAACCCATATGGCAGATGTATGAGAGTGGACTGACCTGGCTAGTGTCAGGGGATCTGAATTGAATGTGTGACTGTCTTGTTTCAGACACCAGGGAGCCCTGTCACAGATTGTTTCCCATGACACGTTGCTGGGAAGATGGCGCCTGTCACTGGATCTGTTTGGGTGGGTGTTCTGTGATGATGTTGGCGCAGAGCTAGGATCTGTAATAAGTGAACTCGATGGTTTCCCTGTCAAGGAAAGTCGATTCCGACGAGAGATGGAAAAACTAAGGAATTCACAACAGAGAGATCTGACGCTGGAGGTAATGTGAACTCTTTAGTGGCCAAATGTTTCCGCCAGGGCGGACATGGATAGTGTGAGCAGCCCTGTGTGCAATCATGTCTAATGTGAAATACTTCATCATACATCACCATCATTTCACAGGGAGACTGGCACTTGTGCTCTGTTCCCTTCTGCAGTCGCCAGCCAAGAGTTGCCAGATTGGTGGTACAGTGGCAGCCAAGAGTTGCCAGATAGGTGGCAGTCAAGAGTTGCCAGACTGGTGGTACAGTGGCAGCCAAGAGTTGCCAGATTGGTGGTACAGTGGCAGCCAAGAGTTGCCAGACTGGTGGTACAGTGGCAGCCAAGAGTTGCCAGGCTTGTGGTACAGTGGCAGCCAAGAGTTGCCAGATTGGTGGTACAGTGACAGCCAAGAGTTGCCAGATTGGTGGTACAGTGGCAGCCAAGAGTTGCCAGACTGGTGGTACAGTGGTGGCCAAGAGTTGCCAGATTGGTGGTACAGTGGCAGCCAAGAGTTACCAGATTGGTGGTACAGTGGCGGCCAAGAATTGCCAGACTGGTGATACAGTGGCAGCCAAGAGTTGCCAGACTGGTGGGACAGTGGCAGCCAAGAGTTGCCAGATGGCATTACACACATGGCAAACCCACATGTCATACACGCAGGTCAAACCCACATGTCATACACACTGGGCAGAGACACATGTCATACACACTGGGCAGAGACACATGTCATACACACATGGCAGAGACACATGTCATACACACATGGCAGAGACACATGTCATACACAGGGCACACCATGTCATACACAGGGCACACCCACATGTCATACACAGGGAAGACCCACTTGTGATACACAGGGCAGAGACATATGTCATACACACAGGGCAGAGACACATGTCATACACACAGGGCAGAGACATATGTCATACACAGGGCAAACGCACATGTCATACACAGGGCAGAGACACATGTCATATACACAGGGCAGGCCCACATGTCATATACACAGGGCATACCCACATGTCATACACAGGGCAGAGAACATGTCATACACACAGGGCAAACCCACATGTCATACACACAGGGCAAACCCACATGTCATACACACAGGGCAAACCCACATGTCATACACAGGGCAGAGACACATGTCATACACATAGGGCAAACCCACATGTCATACACATAGGGCAAACCCACATGTCATACACATAGGGCAGAGACACATGTTATACACATAGGGCAAACCCACATGTCATACACACAGGGCAGAGACACATGTCATACACACAGGGCAGAGACACATGTCATACACACAGGGCAGAGACACATGTCATACACACAGGGCAGAGACACATGTCATACACACAGGGCAGATACACATGTCATACACACAGGGTAGACCCACATGTCATACACACAGGGTAGACCCACATGTCATACACAGGGCAGATACACATTTCATACACAGGGTAGACCCACATGTCATACACTGGGCAAACCCACATGTCATACACGGCACACCCACATGTCATACACTGGGCACACCCACATGTCATACACACAGGGCAGAGACACATGTCATACACTGGGCAGATACACATGTCATACACTGGGCACACCCATATGTCATATACACACAGGGCAGAGACACATGTCATACACAGGGCAGAGACACATGTCATAAATAGGGCTAACCCACATGTCATAAATAGGGCAAACCCACATGTCATACACACAGGGCAGAGACAAATGTCATACACACAGGGCAAACCCACTTGTCATACACACAGGGCAAACCCACTTGTCATACACACAGGGCAGAGACACATGTCATACACATAGGGCAGAGACACATGTCATACACACAGGGCAGAGACACATGTCATACACAGGGCAAACCCACATGTCATACACACAGGGCAGAGACACATGTCATACACACAGGGCAAACCCACATGTCATACACTGGGCACACCCACATGTCATACACTGGGCACACCCACATGTCATACACTGGGCACACCCACATGTCATACACTGGGCACACCCACATGTCATACACACAGGGCAGAGACACATGTCATACACACTGGGCAGATACACATGTCATACACTGGGCAGATACACATGTCATACACTGGGCACACCCACATGTCATATACACACATGGCAGAGACACATGTCATACACAGGGCAGAGACACATGTCATAAATAGGGCAAACCCACATGTCATACACACAGGGCAGAGACACATGTCATACACACAGGGCAAACCCACTTGTCATACACACAGGGCAGAGACACATGTCATACACACAGGGCAGAGACACATGTCATACACACAGGGCAGAGACACATGTCATACACAGGGCAAACCCACATGACATACACACAGGGCAGAGACACATGTCATACACACAGGGCAAACCTACATGTCATACACACAGTTTAGAGACACATGTCATACACACAGGGTAGAGACACATGTCATACGCACAGGGCAAACCCACATGTCATTAACAGGACAGAGACACATGTCATACACAGGGCAGAGACACATGTCATACACAGGGCAGACCCACATGTCATACACAGGGCAGGGACACATGTCATACACACAGGGCAGAGACACATGTCATACACACAGGACAGACACTCATGTCATACACACAGGACAGACACACATGTCATACACACAGGGCAGACACACATGCCATACACACAGGGCAGACACACATGTCATACACACAGGGCAGACACACATGTCATACACACAGGGCAGAGACACATGTCATACACAGGGCAGAGACACATGTCATACACACAGGGCAAACCCACTTGTCATACACACAGGGCAGAGACACATGTCATACACATAGGGCAGAGACACATGTCATACACACTGGGCAGAGATACATGTCATACACAGGGCAAACCCACATGTCATACACACAGGGCAGACACACATGTCATACACACAGTTTAGAGACACATGTCATACACACAGGGTAGAGACACATGTCATACACAGGGCACACCATGTCATACACAGGGCACACCCACATGTCATACACAGGGAAGACCCACTTGTGATACACAGGGCAGAGACACATGTCATGCACACAGGGCAGAGACATATGTCATACACAGGGCAAACGCACATGTCATACACAGGGCAGAGACACATGTCATATACACAGGGCAGGCCCACATGTCATATACACAGGGCATACCCACATGTCATACACAGGGCAGAGAACATGTCATACACACAGGGCAAACCCACATGTCATACACACAGGGCAAACCCACATGTCATACACACAGGGCAAACCCACATGTCATACACAGGGCAGAGACACATGTCATACACATAGGGCAAACCCACATGTCATACACATAGGGCAAACCCACATGTCATACACATAGGGCAGAGACACATGTTATACACATAGGGTAAACCCACATGTCATACACACAGGGCAGAGACACATGTCATACACACAGGGCAGAGACACATGTCATACACACAGGGCAGAGACACATGTCATACACACAGGGCAGAGACACATGTCATACACACAGGGCAGATACACATGTCATACACACAGGGTAGACCCACATGTCATACACACAGGGTAGACCCACATGTCATACACAGGGCAGATACACATTTCATACACAGGGTAGACCCACATGTCATACACTGGGCAAACCCACATGTCATACACGGCACACCCACATGTCATACACTGGGCACACCCACATGTCATACACACAGGGCAGAGACACATGTCATACACTGGGCAGATACACATGTCATACACTGGGCACACCCATATGTCATATACACACAGGGCAGAGACACATGTCATACACAGGGCAGAGACACATGTCATAAATAGGGCAAACCCACATGTCATAAATAAGGCAAACCCACATGTCATACACACAGGGCAGAGACAAATGTCATACACACAGGGCAAACCCACTTGTCATACACACAGGGCAGAGACACATGTCATACACATAGGGCAGAGACACATGTCATACACACAGGGCAGAGACACATGTCATACACAGGGCAAACCCACATGTCATACACACAGGGCAGAGACACATGTCATACACACAGGGCAAACCCACATGTCATACACTGGGCACACCCACATGTCATACACTGGGCACACCCACATGTCATACACTGGGCACACCCACATGTCATACAAACAGGGCAGAGACACATGTCATACACACAGGGCAGAGACACATGTCATACACTGGGCAGATACACATGTCATACACTGGGCACACCCACATGTCATATACACACATGGCAGAGACACATGTCATACACAGGGCAGAGACACATGTCATAAATAGGGCAAACCCACATGTCATACACACAGGGCAGAGACACATGTCATACACACAGGGCAAACCCACTTGTCATACACACAGGGCAGAGACACATGTCATACACATAGGGCAGAGACACATGTCATACACACAGGGCAGAGACACATGTCATACACAGGGCAAACCCACATGTCATACACACAGGGAAGAGACACATGTCATACACACAGGGCAGAGACACATGTCATACACACAGGGCAGAGACACATGTCATACACACAGGGCAGATACACATGTCATACACACAGGGTAGACCCACATGTCATACACAGGGCAGATACACATTTCATACACAGGGTAGACCCACATGTCATACACAGGGCAAACCCACATGTCATACACTGGGCACACCCACATGTCATACACTGGGCACACCCACATGTCATACACTGGGCACACCCACATGTCATACACACAGGGCAGAGACACATGTCATACACTGGGCAGATACACATGTCATACACTGGGCACACCCACATGTCATATACACACAGGGCAGAAACACATGTCATACACAGGGCAGAGACACATGTCATAAATAGGGCAAACCCACATGTCATAAATAGGGCAAACCCACATGTCATACACAGGGCAGAGACACATGTCATACACACAGGGCAAACCCACTTGTCATACACACAGGGCAGAGACACATGTCATACACATAGGGCAGAGACACATGTCATACACACAGGGCAGAGACACATGTCATACACAGGGCAAACCCACATGTCATACACACAGGGCAGAGACACATGTCATACACACAGGGCAAACCCACATGTCATACACTGGGCACACCCACATGTCATACACTGGGCACACCCACATGTCATACACTGGGCACACCCACATGTCATACACTGGGCACACCCACATGTCATACACTGGGCACACCCACATGTCATACACACAGGGCAGAGACACATGTCATACACACAGGGCAGAGACACATGTCATACACTGGGCAGATACACATGTCATACACTGGGCACACCCACATGTCATATACACACATGGCAGAGACACAGGGCAGAGACACATGTCATAAATAGGGCAAACCCACATGTCATACACACAGGGCAGAGACACATGTCATACACACAGGGCAAACCCACTTGTCATACACACAGGGCAGAGACACATGTCATACACATAGGGCAGAGACACATGTCATACACACAGGGCAGAGACACATGTCATACACAGGGCAAACCCACATGACATACACACAGGGCAGAGACACATGTCATACACACAGGGCAAACCTACATGTCATACACACAGTTTAGAGACACATGTCATACACACAGGGTAGAGACACATGTCATACGCACAGGGCAAACCCACATGTCATTAACAGGACAGAGACACATGTCATACACAGGGCAGAGACACATGTCATACACAGGGCAGACCCACATGTCATACACAGGGCAGACCCACATGTCATACACAGGGCAGGGACACATGTCATACACACAGGGCAGAGACACATGTCATACACACAGGACAGACCCTCATGTCATACACACAGGACAGACACACAGGGCAGACACACATGCCATACACAGGGCAGACACACATGTCATACACACAGGGCAGACACACATGTCATACACACAGGGCAGAGACACATGTCATACACAGGGCAGAGACACATGTCATACACACAGGGCAAACCCACTTGTCATACACACAGGGCAGACACACATGTCATACACACAGGGCAGAGACACATGTCATACACATAGGGCAGAGACACATGTCATACACACTGGGCAGAGATACATGTCATACACAGGGCAAACCCACATGTCATACACACAGGGCAGACACACATGCCATACACACAGGGCAGACCCACATGCCATACACACAGGGCAGACACACATGTCATACACACAGGGCAGACACACATGTCATACACACAGGGCAGACACACATGTCATACACACAGGGCAGACACACAGGGCAGACACACAGGGCAGACACACAGGGCAGACACACATGCCATACACACAGGGCAGACACACATGCCATACACAAGGGCAGACACACAGGGCAGACACACATGCCATACACACAGGGCAGACACACAGGGCAGACACACATGTCATACACACAGGGCAGACACACATGTCATACACACAGGGCAGACACACATGTCATACACACAGGGCAGACACACATGTCATACACACAGGGCAGACACACATGTCATACACACAGGGCAGACACACATGTCATACATGCATGGACAGAGCCAGCGGCCAGGTTGCGAGAGATAACCCATATGGCAGGTGTATGAGAGTGGACTGACCTGGCTAGTGTCAGGGGATCTGAATTGAATGTGTGACTGTCTTCTGTTTCAGACACCAGGGAGCCCTGTCACAGATTGTTTCCCATGACACGTTGCTGGGAAGATGGCGCCTGTCACTGGATCTGTTTGGGTGGGTGTTCTGTGATGATGTTGGCGCAGAGCTAGGATCTGTAATAAGTGAACTCGATGGTTTCCCTGTCAAGGAAAGTCGATTCCGACGAGAGATGGAAAAACTAAGGAATTCACAACAGAGAGATCTGACGCTGGAGGTAATGTGAACTCTTTAGTGGCCAAATGTTTCCGCCAGGGCGGACATGGATAGTGTGAGCAGCCCTGTGTGCAATCATGTCTAATGTGAAATACTTCATCATACATCACCATCATTTCACAGGGAGACTGGCACTTGTGCTCTGTTCCCTTCTGCAGTCGCCAGCCAAGAGTTGCCAGATTGGTGGTACAGTGGCAGCCAAGAGTTGCCAGATAGGTGGCAGTCAAGAGTTGCCAGACTGGTGGTACAGTGGCAGCCAAGAGTTGCCAGATTGGTGGTACAGTGGCAGCCAAGAGTTGCCAGACTGGTGGTACAGTGGCAGCCAAGAGTTGCCAGGCTTGTGGTACAGTGGCAGCCAAGAGTTGCCAGATTGGTGGTACAGTGACAGCCAAGAGTTGCCAGATTGGTGGTACAGTGGCAGCCAAGAGTTGCCAGACTGGTGGTACAGTGGTGGCCAAGAGTTGCCAGATTGGTGGTACAGTGGCAGCCAAGAGTTACCAGATTGGTGGTACAGTGGCGGCCAAGAATTGCCAGACTGGTGATACAGTGGCAGCCAAGAGTTGCCAGACTGGTGGGACAGTGGCAGCCAAGAGTTGCCAGATGGCATTACACACATGGCAAACCCACATGTCATACACGCAGGTCAAACCCACATGTCATACACACTGGGCAGAGACACATGTCATACACACTGGGCAGAGACACATGTCATACACACATGGCAGAGACACATGTCATACACACATGGCAGAGACACATGTCATACACAGGGCACACCATGTCATACACAGGGCACACCCACATGTCATACACAGGGAAGACCCACTTGTGATACACAGGGCAGAGACACATGTCATACACACAGGGCAGAGACATATGTCATACACAGGGCAAACGCACATGTCATACACAGGGCAGAGACACATGTCATATACACAGGGCAGGCCCACATGTCATATACACAGGGCAGACCCACATGTCATACACAGGGCAGAGAACATGTCATACACACAGGGCAAACCCACATGTCATACACACAGGGCAAACCCACATGTCATACACACAGGGCAAACCCACATGTCATACACAGGGCAGAGACACATGTCATACACATAGGGCAAACCCACATGTCATACACATAGGGCAAACCCACATGTCATACACATAGGGCAGAGACACATGTTATACACATAGGGCAAACCCACATGTCATACACACAGGGCAGAGACACATGTCATACACACAGGGCAGAGACACATGTCATACACACAGGGCAGAGACACATGTCATACACACAGGGCAGAGACACATGTCATACACACAGGGCAGATACACATGTCATACACACAGGGTAGACCCACATGTCATACACACAGGGTAGACCCACATGTCATACACAGGGCAGATACACATTTCATACACAGGGTAGACCCACATGTCATACACTGGGCAAACCCACATGTCATACACGGCACACCCACATGTCATACACTGGGCACACCCACATGTCATACACACAGGGCAGAGACACATGTCATACACTGGGCAGATACACATGTCATACACTGGGCACACCCATATGTCATATACACACAGGGCAGAGACACATGTCATACACAGGGCAGAGACACATGTCATAAATAGGGCTAACCCACATGTCATAAATAGGGCAAACCCACATGTCATACACACAGGGCAGAGACAAATGTCATACACACAGGGCAAACCCACTTGTCATACACACAGGGCAAACCCACTTGTCATACACACAGGGCAGAGACACATGTCATACACATAGGGCAGAGACACATGTCATACACACAGGGCAGAGACACATGTCATACACAGGGCAAACCCACATGTCATACACACAGGGCAGAGACACATGTCATACACACAGGGCAAACCCACATGTCATACACTGGGCACACCCACATGTCATACACTGGGCACACCCACATGTCATACACTGGGCACACCCACATGTCATACACACAGGGCAGAGACACATGTCATACACACAGGGCAGAGACACATGTCATACACTGGGCAGATACACATGTCATACACTGGGCACACCCACATGTCATATACACACATGGCAGAGACACATGTCATACACAGGGCAGAGACACATGTCATAAATAGGGCAAACCCACATGTCATACACACAGGGCAGAGACACATGTCATACACACAGGGCAAACCCACTTGTCATACACACAGGGCAAACCCACTTGTCATACACACAGGGCAGAGACACATGTCATACACACAGGGCAGAGACACATGTCATACACACAGGGCAGAGACACATGTCATACACAGGGCAAACCCACATGACATACACACAGGGCAGAGACACATGTCATACACACAGGGCAAACCTACATGTCATACACACAGTTTAGAGACACATGTCATACACACAGGGTAGAGACACATGTCATACGCACAGGGCAAACCCACATGTCATTAACAGGACAGAGACACATGTCATACACAGGGCAGAGACACATGTCATACACAGGGCAGACCCACATGTCATACACAGGGCAGGGACACATGTCATACACACAGGGCAGAGACACATGTCATACACACAGGACAGACACTCATGTCATACACACAGGACAGACACACATGTCATACACACAGGGCAGACACACATGCCATACACACAGGGCAGACACACATGTCATACACACAGGGCAGACACACATGTCATACACACAGGGCAGAGACACATGTCATACACAGGGCAGAGACACATGTCATACACACAGGGCAAACCCACTTGTCATACACACAGGGCAGAGACACATGTCATACACATAGGGCAGAGACACATGTCATACACACTGGGCAGAGATACATGTCATACACAGGGCAAACCCACATGTCATACACACAGGGCAGACACACATGTCATACACACAGTTTAGAGACACATGTCATACACAGGGCACACCATGTCATACACAGGGCACACCCACATGTCATACACAGGGCACACCCACATGTCATACACAGGGAAGACCCACTTGTGATACACAGGGCAGAGACACATGTCATGCACACAGGGCAGAGACATATGTCATACACAGGGCAAACGCACATGTCATACACAGGGCAGAGACACATGTCATATACACAGGGCAGGCCCACATGTCATATACACAGGGCATACACACAGGGCAGAGAACATGTCATACACACAGGGCAGAGACACATGTCATACACACAGGGCAAACCCACATGTCATACACTGGGCACACCCACATGTCATACACTGGGCACACCCACATGTCATACACTGGGCACACCCACATGTCATACACACAGGGCAGAGACACATGTCATACACACAGGGCAGAGACACATGTCATACACTGGGCAGATACACATGTCATACACTGGGCACACCCACATGTCATATACACACATGGCAGAGACACATGTCATACACAGGGCAGAGACACATGTCATAAATAGGGCAAACCCACATGTCATACACACAGGGCAGAGACACATGTCATACACACAGGGCAAACCCACTTGTCATACACACAGGGCAAACCCACTTGTCATACACACAGGGCAGAGACACATGTCATACACATAGGGCAGAGACACATGTCATACACACAGGGCAGAGACACATGTCATACACAGGGCAAACCCACATGACATACACACAGGGCAGAGACACATGTCATACACACAGGGCAAACCTACATGTCATACACACAGTTTAGAGACAAATGTCATACACACAGGGTAGAGACACATGTCATACGCACAGGGCAAACCCACATGTCATTAACAGGACAGAGACACATGTCATACACAGGGCAGAGACACATGTCATACACAGGGAAGACCCACATGTCATACACAGGGCAGACCCACATGTCATACACAGGGCAGGGACACATGTCATACACACAGGGCAGAGACACATGTCATACACACAGGACAGACCCTCATGTCATACACACAGGACAGACACACATGTCATACACACAGGGCAGACACACATGCCAGACACACATGTCATACACACAGGGCAGACACACATGTCATACACACAGGGCAGACACACATGTCATACACACAGGGCAGACACACAGGTCATACACACAGGGCAGACACACATGCCATACACACAGGGCAGACACACATGCCATACACACAGGGCAGACACACATGCCATACACACAGGGCAGACACACATGCCATACACACAGGGCAGACACACATGCCATACACACAGGACAGACACACATGTCATACACATAGGGCAGACACACATGTCATACACACAGGGCAAACCCACATGTCATACACACAGGGCAAACCCACATGTCATACACTGGGCACACCCACATGTCATACACTGGGCACACCCACATGTCATACACTGGGCACACCCACATGTCATACACACAGGGCAGAGACACATGTCATACACACAGGGCAGAGACACATGTCATACACTGGGCAGATACACATGTCATACACTGGGCACACCCACATGTCATATACACACATGGCAGAGACACATGTCATACACAGGGCAGAGACACATGTCATAAATAGGGCAAACCCACATGTCATACACACAGGGCAGAGACACATGTCATACACACAGGGCAAACCCACTTGTCATACACACAGGGCAAACCCACTTGTCATACACACAGGGCAGAGACACATGTCATACACATAGGGCAGAGACACATGTCATACACACAGGGCAGAGACACATGTCATACACAGGGCAAACCCACATGACATACACACAGGGCAGAGACACATGTCATACACACAGGGCAAACCTACATGTCATACACACAGTTTAGAGACACATGTCATACACACAGGGTAGAGACACATGTCATACGCACAGGGCAAACCCACATGTCATTAACAGGACAGAGACACATGTCATACACAGGGCAGAGACACATGTCATACACAGGGCAGACCCACATGTCATACACAGGGCAGGGACACATGTCATACACACAGGGCAGAGACACATGTCATACACACAGGACAGACCCTCATGTCATACACACAGGACAGACACACATGTCATACACACAGGGCAGACACACATGCCATACACACAGGGCAGACACACATGTCATACACACAGGGCAGACACACATGTCATACACACAGGGCAGAGACACATGTCATACACAGGGCAGAGACACATGTCATACACACAGGGCAAACCCACTTGTCATACACACAGGGCAGAGACACATGTCATACACATAGGGCAGAGACACATGTCATACACACTGGGCAGAGATACATGTCATACACAGGGCAAACCCACATGTCATACACACAGGGCAGACACACATGTCATACACACAGTTTAGAGACACATGTCATACACAGGGCACACCATGTCATACACAGGGCACACCCACATGTCATACACAGGGCACACCCACATGTCATACACAGGGAAGACCCACTTGTGATACACAGGGCAGAGACACATGTCATGCACACAGGGCAGAGACATATGTCATACACAGGGCAAACGCACATGTCATACACAGGGCAGAGACACATGTCATATACACAGGGCAGGCCCACATGTCATATACACAGGGCATACACACAGGGCAGAGAACATGTCATACACACAGGGCAAACCCACATGTCATACACACAGGGCAGAGACACATGTCATACACACAGGGCAAACCCACATGTCATACACTGGGCACACCCACATGTCATACACTGGGCACACCCACATGTCATACACTGGGCACACCCACATGTCATACACACAGGGCAGAGACACATGTCATACACACAGGGCAGAGACACATGTCATACACTGGGCAGATACACATGTCATACACTGGGCACACCCACATGTCATATACACACATGGCAGAGACACATGTCATACACAGGGCAGAGACACATGTCATAAATAGGGCAAACCCACATGTCATACACACAGGGCAGAGACACATGTCATACACACAGGGCAAACCCACTTGTCATACACACAGGGCAAACCCACTTGTCATACACACAGGGCAGAGACACATGTCATACACATAGGGCAGAGACACATGTCATACACACAGGGCAGAGACACATGTCATACACAGGGCAAACCCACATGACATACACACAGGGCAGAGACACATGTCATACACACAGGGCAAACCTACATGTCATACACACAGTTTAGAGACAAATGTCATACACACAGGGTAGAGACACATGTCATACGCACAGGGCAAACCCACATGTCATTAACAGGACAGAGACACATGTCATACACAGGGCAGAGACACATGTCATACACAGGGAAGACCCACATGTCATACACAGGGCAGACCCACATGTCATACACAGGGCAGGGACACATGTCATACACACAGGGCAGAGACACATGTCATACACACAGGACAGACCCTCATGTCATACACACAGGACAGACACACAGGGCAGACACACATGCCAGACACACATGTCATACACACAGGGCAGACACACATGTCATACACACAGGGCAGACACACATGTCATACACACAGGGCAGACACACAGGTCATACACACAGGGCAGACACACATGCCATACACACAGGGCAGACACACATGCCATACACACAGGGCAGACACACATGCCATACACACAGGGCAGACACACATGCCATACACACAGGGCAGACACACATGCCATACACACAGGACAGACACACATGTCATACACATAGGGCAGACACACATGTCATACACACAGGGCAGACACATGTCATACACACAGGGCAGACACATGTCATACACACAGGGCAGACACACATGCCATACACACAGGGCAGACACACATGTCATACACACAGGGCAGACACACATGTCATACACACAGGGCAGACACACATGTCATACACACAGGGCAGACACACATGTCATATACACAGGGCAGACACACATGCCATACACACAGGGCAGACACACATGCCATACACACAGGGCAGACACACATGCCATACACACAGGGCAGACACACATGCCATACACACAGGGCAGACACACATGCCATACACACAGGGCAGTCACACATGCCATACACACAGGGCAGTCACACATGCCATACACACAGGGCAGTCACACATGCCATACACACAGGGCAGACACACATGTCATACACACAGGGCAGACACACAGGGCAGACACATGCCATACACACAGGGCAGACACACAGGGCAGACACACATGCCATGTTGTTTGTCCATCAAGAATGATGACCATTCATCATGGCATTACATAGGCCATACACCATGGCATTACACACATGGCAAACCCACATGTCATACACGCAGGTCAAACCCACATGTCATACACACTGGGCAGAGACACATGTCATACACACTGGGCAGAGACACATGTCATACACACATGGCAGAGACACATGTCATACACACATGGCAGAGACACATGTCATACACAGGGCACACCCACATGTCATACACAGGGAAGACCCACTTGTGATACACAGGGCAGAGACATATGTCATACACACAGGGCAGAGACACATGTCATGCACACAGGGCAGAGACATATGTCATACACAGGGCAAACGCACATGTCATACACAGGGCAGAGACACATGTCATATACACAGGACAGACACACATGTCATACACACAGGGCAGACACACATGTCATACACACAGGGCAGACACACATGTCATACACACAGGGCAGACACACAGGGCAGACACACATGCCATACACACAGGGCAGACACACATGCCATACACACAGGGCAGACACACATGTCATACACACAGGGCAGACACACATGTCATACACACAGGGCAGACACACAGGACAGACACACATGCCATACACACAGGGCAGACACACATGCCATACACACAGGGCAGACACACATGCCATACACACAGAGCAGACACACATGTCATACACACAGGGCAGACACACATGTCATACACACAGGGCAGACACACATGTCATACACACAGGGCAGACACACATGTCATACATGCATGGACAGAGCCAGCGACCAGGTTGCGAGAGATAACCCATGTGGCAGATGTATGAGAGTGGACTGACCTGGCTAGTGTCAGGGGATCTGAATTGAATGTGTGACTGTCTTGTTTCAGACACCAGGGAGCCATGTCACAGATTGTTTCCCACGACACGTTGCTGGGAAGATGGCGCCTGTCACTGGATCTGTTTGGGTGGGTGTTCTGTGATGATGTTGGCGCAGAGCTAGGATCTGTAATAAGTGAACTCGGTTTCCTTGTCAAGGAAAGTCGATTCCGACGAGAGATGGAAAAACTAAGGAATTCACAACAGAGAGATCTGACGCTGGAGGTAATGTGAACTCTTTTAGTGGCCAAATGTTTCCGCCAGGGCGGACATGGCTAGTGTGAGCAGCCCTGTGTGCAATCATGTCTAATGTGAAATACTTCATCATACATCACCATCATTTCACAGGGAGACTGGCACTTGTGCTCTGTTCCCTTCTGCAGTCGCCAGCCAAGAGTTGCCAGATTGGTGGTACAGTGGCAGCCAACAGTTGCCAGATGGCATTACACACATGGCAAACCCACATGTCATACACGCAGGTCAAACCCACATGTCATACACACTGGGCAGAGACACATGTCATACACACATGGCAGAGACACATGTCATACACACATGGCAGAGACACATGTCATACACAGGGCACACCATGTCATACACAGGGCACACCCACATGTCATACACAGGGAAGACCCACTTGTGATACACAGGGCAGAGACACATGTCATGCACACAGGGCAGAGACATATGTCATACACAGGGCAAACGCACATGTCATACACAGGGCAGAGACACATGTCATATACACAGGGCAGGCCCACATGTCATATACACAGGGCATACACACAGGGCAGAGAACATGTCATACACACAGGGCAAACCCACATGTCATACACACAGGGCAAACCCTCATGTCATACACAGGGCAAACCCACATGTCATACACAGGGCAGAGACACATGTCATACACATAGGGCAAACCCACATGTCATACACATAGGGCAAACCCACATGTCATACACATAGGGCAAACCCACATGTCATACACATAGGGCAGAGACACATGTCATACACATAGGGCAGAGACACATGTTATACACACAGGGCAAACCCACATGTCATACACACAGGGCAGAGACACATGTCATACACACAGGGCAGAGACACATGTCATACACACAGGGCAGAGACACATGTCATACACACAGGGCAGAGACACATGTCATACACACAGGGCAGAGACACATGTCATACACACAGGGCAGATACACATTTCATACACAGGGTAGACTCACATGTCATACACAGGGCAGATACACATTTCATACACATGGTAGACCCACATGTCATACACAGGGCAAACCCACATGTCATACACTGGGCACACCCACATGTCATACACTGGGCACACCCACATGTCATACACACAGGGCAGGCACACATGTCATACACACAGGGCAGAGACACATGTCATACACTGGGCAGATACACATGTCATACACTGGGCAGACACACAGGGCAGAGACACAGGGCAGAGACACATGTCATACACTGGGCACACCCACATGTCATACACTGGGCACACCCACATGTCATACACAGGGCACACCCACATGTCATACACAGGGCAGAGACACACGTCATACACACAGGGCAGAGACACATGCCATACACAGGGCAGACACACATGTCATACACACAGGGCAGACACACATGTCATACACACAGGGCAGACACACATGTCATACACACAGGGCAGACACACAGGACAGACACACATGCCATACACACAGGACAGACACACAGGGCAGACACACAGGACAGACACACAGGGCAGACACACATGTCATACACACAGGGCAGACACACATGTCATACACACAGGGCAGACACACATGTCATACACACAGGGCAGACACACATGTCATACACACAGGGCAGACACACATGTCATACACACAGGGCAGACACACATGTCATACACACAGGGCAGACACACATGTCATACACAGGGCAGACACACATGTCATACACACAGGGCAGACACACATGTCATACACACAGGGCAGACACACATGTCATACACACAGGGCAGACACACATGTCATACATGCATGGACAGAGCCAGCGGCCAGGTTGCGAGAGATAACCCATATGGCAGGTGTATGAGAGTGGACTGACCTGGCTAGTGTCAGGGGATCTGAATTGAATGTGTGACTGTCTTGTTTCAGACACCAGGGAGCCATGTCACAGATTGTTTCCCACGACACGTTGCTGGGAAGATGGCGCGTGTCACTGGATCTGTTTGGGTGGGTGTTCTGTGATGATGTTGGCGCAGAGCTAGGAACTGTAATAAGTGAACTCGATGGTTTCCCTGTCAATGAAAGTCGATTCCGACGAGAGATGGAAAAACTAAGGAATTCACAACAGAGAGATCTGACGCTGGAGGTAATGTGAACTCTTTTAGTGGCCAAATGTTTCCGCCAGGGCGGACATGGCTAGTGTGAGCAGCCCTGTGTGCAATCATGTCTAATGTGAAATACTTCATCATACATCACCATCATTTCACAGGGAGACTGGCACTTGTGCTCTGTTCCCTTCTGCAGTCGCCAGCCAAGAGTTGCCAGATTGGTGGTACAGTGGCAGCCAAGAGTTGCCAGATAGGTGGCAGTCAAGAGTTGCCAGACTGGTGGTACAGTGGCAGCCAAGAGTTGCCAGATTGGTGGTACAGTGGCAGCCAAGAGTTGCCAGACTGGTGGTACAGTGGCAGCCAAGAGTTGCCAGGCTTGTGGTACAGTGGCAGCCAAGAGTTGCCAGATTGGTGGTACAGTGACAGCCAAGAGTTGCCAGATTGGTGGTACAGTTGCAGCCAAGAGTTGCCAGACTGGTGGTACAGTGGTGGCCAAGAGTTGCCAGATTGGTGGTACAGTGGCAGCCAAGAGTTGCCAGATTGGTGGTACAGTGGCGGCCAAGAATTGCCAGACTGGTGATACAGTGGCAGCCAAGAGTTGCCAGACTGGTGGTACAGTGGCAGCCAAGAGTTGCCAGACTGGTGGTACAGTGGCAGCCAAGAGTTGCCAGACTGGTGGTACAGTGGCAGCCAAGAGTTGCCAGGCTGGTGGTACAGTGGCAGCCAAGAGTTGCCAGGCTGGTGGTACAGTGGCAGCTAAGAGTTGCCAGATTGGTGGTACAGTGGCAGCCAAGAGTTGCCACACTGGTGGTACAGTGGCAGCCAAGAGTTGCCAGATTGGTGGTACAGTGGCAGCCAAGAGTTGCCAGATTGGTGGTACAGTGGCAGCCAAGAGTTGCCAGAATGGTGGTACAGTGGCAGCCAAGAGTTGCCAGATTGGTGGTACAGTGGCAGCCAAGAGTTGCCAGACTGGTGGTACAGTGGCAGCCAAGAGTTGCCAGATTGGTGGTACAGTGGCAGCCAAGAGTTGCCAGATGGCATTACACACATGGCAAACCCACATGTCATACACGCAGGTCAAACCCACATGTCATACACACTGGGCAGAGACACATGTCATACACACTGGGCAGAGACACATGTCATACACACATGGCAGAGACACATGTCATACACACATGGCAGAGACACATGTCATACACAGGGCACACCATGTCATACACAGGGCATACCCACATGTCATACACAGGGAAGACCCACTTGTGATACACAGGGCAGAGACATATGTCATACACACAGGGCAGAGACACATGTCATACACACAGGGCAGAGACACATGTCATATACACAGGGCAGGCCCACATGTCATATACACAGGGCATACCCACATGTCATACCCACATGTCATACACAGGGCAGAGAACATGTCATACACACAGGGCAAACCCACATGTCATACACACAGGGCAAACCCACATGTCATACACAGGGCAAACCCACATGTCATACACATAGGGCAAACCCACATGTCATACACACAGGGCAGAGACACATGTCATACACACAGGGCAGAGACACATGTCATACACACAGGGCAGAGACACATGTCATACACACAGGGCAGAGACACATGTCATACACACAGGGCAGAGACACATGTCATACACACAGGGTAGACCCACATGTCATACACAGGGCAGATACACATTTCATACACAGGGTAGACCCACATGTCATACACAGGGCAAACCCACATGTCATACACTGGGCACACCCACATGTCATACACTGGGCACACCCACATGTCATACACACAGGGCAGACACATATGTCATACACGCAGGGCAGAGACACATGTCATACACTGGGCAGATACACATGTCATACACTGGTCACACCCACATGTCATACACTGGGCACACCCACATGTCATACACACAGGGCAGAGACACATGTCATACACAGGACAGAGACACATGTCATACACACAGGGCAAACCCACTTGTCATACACACAGGGCAGAGACACATGTCATACACATAGGGCAGAGACATGTCATACACACTGGGCAGAGATACATGTCATACACAGGGCAAACCCACATGTCATACACACAGGGCAGACACACATGTCATACACACAGTTTAGAGACACATGTCATACACACAGGGTAGAGACACATGTCATACGCACAGGGCAAACCCACATGTCATTAACAGGACAGAGACACATGTCATACACAGGGCAGAGACACATGTCATACACAGGGCAGACCCACATGTCATACACAGGGCAGACCCACATGTCATACACAGGGCAGGGACACATGTCATACACACAGGGCAGAGACACATGTCATACACACAGGACAGACCCTCATGTCATACACACAGGGCAGACACACATGTCATACACACAGGGCAGACCCACATGCCATACACACAGGGCAGACCCACATGTCATACACACAGGGCAGACACACATGTCATACACACAGGGCAGACACACATGTCATACACACAGGGCAGACACACAGGGCAGACACACAGGGCAGACACACATGTCATACACACAGGGCAGACACATGCCATACACACAGGGCAGACACACATGCCATACACAAGGGCAGACACACAGGGCAGACACACATGCCATACACACAGGGCAGACACACATGTCATACACACAGGGCAGACACACATGTCATACACACAGGGCAGACACACATGTCATACACACAGGGCAGACACACATGTCATACACACAGGGCAGACACACATGTCATACACACAGGGCAGACACACATGTCATACATGCATGGACAGAGCCAGCGGCCAGGTTGCGAGAGATAACCCATATGGCAGGTGTATGAGAGTGGACTGACCTGGCTAGTGTCAGGGGATCTGAATTGAATGTGTGACTGTCTTCTGTTTCAGACACCAGGGAGCCCTGTCACAGATTGTTTCCCACGACACGTTGCTGGGAAGATGGCGCCTGTCACTGGATCTGTTTGGGTGGGTGTTCTGTGATGATGTTGGCGCAGAGCTAGGATCTGTAATAAGTGAACTCGATGGTTTCCCTGTCAAGGAAAGTCGATTCCGACGAGAGATGGAAAAACTAAGGAATTCACAACAGAGAGATCTGACGCTGGAGGTAATGTGAACTCTTTTAGTGGCCAAATGTTTCCGCCAGGGCGAACATGGCTAGTGTGAGCAGCCCTGTGTGCAATCATGTCTAATGTGAAATACTTCATCATACATCACCATCATTTCACAGGGAGACTGGCACTTGTGCTCTGTTCCCTTCTGCAGTCGCCAGCCAAGAGTTGCCAGATTGGTGGTACAGTGGCAGCCAAGAGTTGCCAGATAGGTGGCAGTCAAGAGTTGCCAGACTGGTGGTAAAGTGGTAGCCAAGAGTTGCCAGATTGGTGGTACAGTGGCAGCCAAGAGTTGCCAGACTGGTGGTACAGTGGCAGCCAAGAGTTGCCAGGCTTGTGGTACAGTGGCAGCCAAGAGTTGCCAGATTGGTGGTACAGTGACAGCCAAGAGTTGCCAGATTGGTGGTACAGTGGCAGCCAAGAGTTGCCAGACTGGTGGTACAGTGGTGGCCAAGAGTTGCCAGATTGGTGGTACAGTGGCAGCCAAGAGTTGCCAGATTGGTGGTACAGTGGCGGCCAAGAATTGCCAGACTGGTGATACAGTGGCAGCCAAGAGTTGCCAGACTGGTGGGACAGTGGCAGCCAAGAGTTGCCAGATGGCATTACACACATGGCAAACCCACATGTCATACACGCAGGTCAAACCCACATGTCATACACACTGGGCAGAGACACATGTCATACACACTGGGCAGAGACACATGTCATACACACATGGCAGAGACACATGTCATACACACATGGCAGAGACACATGTCATACACAGGGCACACCATGTCATACACAGGGCACACCCACATGTCATACACAGGGAAGACCCACTTGTGATACACAGGGCAGAGACATATGTCATACACACAGGGCAGAGACACATGTCATACACACAGGGCAGAGACACATGTCATACACAGGGCAAACGCACATGTCATACACAGGGCAGAGACACATGTCATATACACAGGGCAGGCCCACATTTCATATACACAGGGCATACCTACATGTCATACACAGGGCAGAGAACATGTCATACACACAGGTCAAACCCACATGTCATACACACAGGGCAAACCCACATGTCATACACACAGGGCAAACCCACATGTCATACACAGGGCAGAGACACATGTCATACACATAGGGCAAACCCGCATGTCATACACATAGGGGAGAGACACATGTTATACACACAGGGCAAACCCACATGTCATACACACAGGGCAGAGACACATGTCATACACACAGGGCAGAGACACATGTCATACACACAGGGCAGATACACATGTCATACACACAGGGTAGACCCACATGTCATACACACAGGGTAGACCCACATGTCATACACAGGGCAGATACACATTTCATACACAGGGTAGACCCACATGTCATACACTGGGCAAACCCACATGTCATACACGGCACACCCACATGTCATACACTGGGCACACCCACATGTCATACACACAGGGCAGAGACACATGTCATACACTGGGCAGATACACATGTCATACACTGGGCACACCCATATGTCATATACACACAGGGCAGAGACACATGTCATACACAGGGCAGAGACACATGTCATAAATAGGGCTAACCCACATGTCATAAATAGGGCAAACCCACATGTCATACACACAGGGCAGAGACAAATGTCATACACACAGGGCAAACCCACTTGTCATACACACAGGGCAAACCCACTTGTCATACACACAGGGCAGAGACACATGTCATACACATAGGGCAGAGACACATGTCATACACACAGGGCAGAGACACATGTCATACACAGGGCAAACCCACATGTCATACACACAGGGCAGAGACACATGTCATACACACAGGGCAAACCCACATGTCATACACTGGGCACACCCACATGTCATACACTGGGCACACCCACATGTCATACACTGGGCACACCCACATGTCATACACACAGGGCAGAGACACATGTCATACACACAGGGCAGAGACACATGTCATACACTGGGCAGATACACATGTCATACACTGGGCACACCCACATGTCATATACACACATGGCAGAGACACATGTCATACACAGGGCAGAGACACATGTCATAAATAGGGCAAACCCACATGTCATACACACAGGGCAGAGACACATGTCATACACACAGGGCAAACCCACTTGTCATACACACAGGGCAAACCCACTTGTCATACACACAGGGCAGAGACACATGTCATACACACAGGGCAGAGACACATGTCATACACACAGGGCAGAGACACATGTCATACACAGGGCAAACCCACATGACATACACACAGGGCAGAGACACATGTCATACACACAGGGCAAACCTACATGTCATACACACAGTTTAGAGACACATGTCATACACACAGGGTAGAGACACATGTCATACGCACAGGGCAAACCCACATGTCATTAACAGGACAGAGACACATGTCATACACAGGGCAGAGACACATGTCATACACAGGGCAGACCCACATGTCATACACAGGGCAGGGACACATGTCATACACACAGGGCAGAGACACATGTCATACACACAGGACAGACACTCATGTCATACACACAGGACAGACACACATGTCATACACACAGGGCAGACACACATGCCATACACACAGGGCAGACACACATGTCATACACACAGGGCAGACACACAGGTCATACACACAGGGCAGAGACACATGTCATACACAGGGCAGAGACACATGTCATACACACAGGGCAAACCCACTTGTCATACACACAGGGCAGAGACACATGTCATACACATAGGGCAGAGACACATGTCATACACACTGGGCAGAGATACATGTCATACACAGGGCAAACCCACATGTCATACACACAGGGCAGACACACATGTCATACACACAGTTTAGAGACACATGTCATACACACAGGGTAGAGACACATGTCATACACAGGGCACACCATGTCATACACAGGGCACACCCACATGTCATACACAGGGAAGACCCACTTGTGATACACAGGGCAGAGACACATGTCATGCACACAGGGCAGAGACATATGTCATACACAGGGCAAACGCACATGTCATACACAGGGCAGAGACACATGTCATATACACAGGGCAGGCCCACATGTCATATACACAGGGCATACCCACATGTCATACACAGGGCAGAGAACATGTCATACACACAGGGCAAACCCACATGTCATACACACAGGGCAAACCCACATGTCATACACACAGGGCAAACCCACATGTCATACACAGGGCAGAGACACATGTCATACACATAGGGCAAACCCACATGTCATACACATAGGGCAAACCCACATGTCATACACATAGGGCAGAGACACATGTTATACACATAGGGTAAACCCACATGTCATACACACAGGGCAGAGACACATGTCATACACACAGGGCAGAGACACATGTCATACACACAGGGCAGAGACACATGTCATACACACAGGGCAGAGACACATGTCATACACACAGGGCAGATACACATGTCATACACACAGGGTAGACCCACATGTCATACACACAGGGTAGACCCACATGTCATACACAGGGCAGATACACATTTCATACACAGGGTAGACCCACATGTCATACACTGGGCAAACCCACATGTCATACACGGCACACCCACATGTCATACACTGGGCACACCCACATGTCATACACACAGGGCAGAGACACATGTCATACACTGGGCAGATACACATGTCATACACTGGGCACACCCATATGTCATATACACACAGGGCAGAGACACATGTCATACACAGGGCAGAGACACATGTCATAAATAGGGCAAACCCACATGTCATAAATAGGGCAAACCCACATGTCATACACACAGGGCAGAGACAAATGTCATACACACAGGGCAAACCCACTTGTCATACACACAGGGCAGAGACACATGTCATACACATAGGGCAGAGACACATGTCATACACACAGGGCAGAGACACATGTCATACACAGGGCAAACCCACATGTCATACACACAGGGCAGAGACACATGTCATACACACAGGGCAAACCCACATGTCATACACTGGGCACACCCACATGTCATACACTGGGCACACCCACATGTCATACACTGGGCACACCCACATGTCATACAAACAGGGCAGAGACACATGTCATACACACAGGGCAGAGACACATGTCATACACTGGGCAGATACACATGTCATACACTGGGCACACCCACATGTCATATACACACATGGCAGAGACACATGTCATACACAGGGCAGAGACACATGTCATAAATAGGGCAAACCCACATGTCATACACACAGGGCAGAGACACATGTCATACACACAGGGCAAACCCACTTGTCATACACACAGGGCAGAGACACATGTCATACACACAGGGCAGAGACACATGTCATACACAGGGCAAACCCACATGACATACACACAGGGCAGAGACACATGTCATACACACAGGGCAAACCTACATGTCATACACACAGTTTAGAGACACATGTCATACACACAGGGTAGAGACACATGTCATACGCACAGGGCAAACCCACATGTCATTAACAGGACAGAGACACATGTCATACACAGGGCAGAGACACATGTCATACACAGGGCAGACCCACATGTCATACACAGGGCAGGGACACATGTCATACACACAGGGCAGAGACACATGTCATACACACAGGACAGACCCTCATGTCATACACACAGGACAGACACACATGTCATACACACAGGGCAGACACACATGCCATACACACAGGGCAGACACACATGTCATACACACAGGGCAGACACACATGTCATACACACAGGGCAGAGACACATGTCATACACACAGGGCAGAGACACATGTCATACACAGGGCAGAGACACATGTCATACACACAGGGCAAACCCACTTGTCATACACACAGGGCAGAGACACATGTCATACACATAGGGCAGAGACACATGTCATACACACTGGGCAGAGATACATGTCATACACAGGGCAAACCCACATGTCATACACACAGGGCAGACACACATGTCATACACACAGTTTAGAGACACATGTCATACACACAGGGTAGAGACACATGTCATACACAGGGCACACCATGTCATACACAGGGCACACCCACATGTCATACACAGGGAAGACCCACTTGTGATACACAGGGCAGAGACACATGTCATGCACACAGGGCAGAGACATATGTCATACACAGGGCAAACGCACATGTCATACACAGGGCAGAGACACATGTCATATACACAGGGCAGGCCCACATGTCATATACACAGGGCATACACACAGGGCAGAGAACATGTCATACACACAGGGCAAACCCACATGTCATACACACAGGGCAGAGACACATGTCATACACAGGGCAAACCCACATGACATACACACAGGGCAGAGACACATGTCATACACACAGGGCAAACCTACATGTCATACACACAGTTTAGAGACAAATGTCATACACACAGGGTAGAGACACATGTCATACGCACAGGGCAAACCCACATGTCATTAACAGGACAGAGACACATGTCATACACAGGGCAGAGACACATGTCATACACAGGGCAGACCCACATGTCATACACAGGGCAGACCCACATGTCATACACAGGGCAGGGACACATGTCATACACACAGGGCAGAGACACATGTCATACACACAGGACAGACCCTCATGTCATACACACAGGACAGACACACAGGGCAGACACACATGCCATACACAGGGCAGACACACATGTCATACACACAGGGCAGACACACATGTCATACACACAGGGCAGAGACACATGTCATACACAGGGCAGAGACACATGTCATACACACAGGGCAAACCCACTTGTCATACACACAGGGCAGACACACATGTCATACACACAGGGCAGAGACACATGTCATACACATAGGGCAGAGACACATGTCATACACACTGGGCAGAGATACATGTCATACACAGGGCAAACCCACATGTCATACACACAGGGCAGACACACATGCCATACACACAGGGCAGACCCACATGCCATACACACAGGGCAGACACACATGTCATACACACAGGGCAGACACACATGTCATACACACAGGGCAGACACACATGTCATACACACAGGGCAGACACACAGGGCAGACACACATGTCATACACACAGGGCAGACACACATGCCATACACACAGGGCAGACACACATGCCATACACAAGGGCAGACACACAGGGCAGACACACATGCCATACACACAGGGCAGACACACATGTCATACACACAGGGCAGACACACATGTCATACATGCATGGACAGAGCCAGCGGCCAGGTTGCGAGAGATAACCCATATGGCAGGTGTATGAGAGTGGACTGACCTGGCTAGTGTCAGGGGATCTGAATTGAATGTGTGACTGTCTTCTGTTTCAGACACCAGGGAGCCCTGTCACAGATTGTTTCCCATGACACGTTGCTGGGAAGATGGCGCCTGTCACTGGATCTGTTTGGGTGGGTGTTCTGTGATGATGTTGGCGCAGAGCTAGGATCTGTAATAAGTGAACTCGATGGTTTCCCTGTCAAGGAAAGTCGATTCCGACGAGAGATGGAAAAACTAAGGAATTCACAACAGAGAGATCTGACGCTGGAGGTAATGTGAACTCTTTAGTGGCCAAATGTTTCCGCCAGGGCGGACATGGATAGTGTGAGCAGCCCTGTGTGCAATCATGTCTAATGTGAAATACTTCATCATACATCACCATCATTTCACAGGGAGACTGGCACTTGTGCTCTGTTCCCTTCTGCAGTCGCCAGCCAAGAGTTGCCAGATTGGTGGTACAGTGGCAGCCAAGAGTTGCCAGATAGGTGGCAGTCAAGAGTTGCCAGACTGGTGGTACAGTGGCAGCCAAGAGTTGCCAGATTGGTGGTACAGTGGCAGCCAAGAGTTGCCAGACTGGTGGTACAGTGGCAGCCAAGAGTTGCCAGGCTTGTGGTACAGTGGCAGCCAAGAGTTGCCAGATTGGTGGTACAGTGACAGCCAAGAGTTGCCAGATTGGTGGTACAGTGGCAGCCAAGAGTTGCCAGACTGGTGGTACAGTGGTGGCCAAGAGTTGACAGATTGGTGGTACAGTGGCAGCCAAGAGTTACCAGATTGGTGGTACAGTGGCGGCCAAGAATTGCCAGACTGGTGATACAGTGGCAGCCAAGAGTTGCCAGACTGGTGGGACAGTGGCAGCCAAGAGTTGCCAGATGGCATTACACACATGGCAAACCCACATGTCATACACGCAGGTCAAACCCACATGTCATACACACTGGGCAGAGACACATGTCATACACACTGGGCAGAGACACATGTCATACACACATGGCAGAGACACATGTCATACACACATGGCAGAGACACATGTCATACACAGGGCACACCATGTCATACACAGGGCACACCCACATGTCATACACAGGGAAGACCCACTTGTGATACACAGGGCAGAGACATATGTCATACACACAGGGCAGAGACACATGTCATACACACAGGGCAGAGACATATGTCATACACAGGGCAAACGCACATGTCATACACAGGGCAGAGACACATGTCATATACACAGGGCAGGCCCACATGTCATATACACAGGGCATACCCACATGTCATACACAGGGCAGAGAACATGTCATACACACAGGGCAAACCCACATGTCATACACACAGGGCAAACCCACATGTCATACACACAGGGCAAACCCACATGTCATACACAGGGCAGAGACACATGTCATACACATAGGGCAAACCCACATGTCATACACATAGGGCAAACCCACATGTCATACACATAGGGCAGAGACACATGTTATACACATAGGGCAAACCCACATGTCATACACACAGGGCAGAGACACATGTCATACACACAGGGCAGAGACACATGTCATACACACAGGGCAGAGACACATGTCATACACACAGGGCAGAGACACATGTCATACACACAGGGCAGATACACATGTCATACACACAGGGTAGACCCACATGTCATACACACAGGGTAGACCCACATGTCATACACAGGGCAGATACACATTTCATACACAGGGTAGACCCACATGTCATACACTGGGCAAACCCACATGTCATACACGGCACACCCACATGTCATACACTGGGCACACCCACATGTCATATACACACAGGGCAGAGACACATGTCATACACAGGGCAGAGACACATGTCATAAATAGGGCAAACCCACATGTCATAAATAGGGCAAACCCACATGTCATACACACAGGGCAGAGACAAATGTCATACACACAGGGCAAACCCACTTGTCATACACACAGGGCAAACCCACTTGTCATACACACAGGGCAGAGACACATGTCATACACATAGGGCAGAGACACATGTCATACACACAGGGCAGAGACACATGTCATACACAGGGCAAACCCACATGTCATACACACAGGGCAGAGACACATGTCATACACACAGGGCAAACCCACATGTCATACACTGGGCACACCCACATGTCATACACTGGGCACACCCACATGTCATACACTGGGCACACCCACATGTCATACACACAGGGCAGAGACACATGTCATACACACAGGGCAGAGACACATGTCATACACTGGGCAGATACACATGTCATACACTGGGCACACCCACATGTCATATACACACATGGCAGAGACACATGTCATACACAGGGCAGAGACACATGTCATAAATAGGGCAAACCCACATGTCATACACACAGGGCAGAGACACATGTCATACACACAGGGCAAACCCACTTGTCATACACACAGGGCAAACCCACTTGTCATACACACAGGGCAGAGACACATGTCATACACATAGGGCAGAGACACATGTCATACACACAGGGCAGAGACACATGTCATACACAGGGCAAACCCACATGACATACACACAGGGCAGAGACACATGTCATACACACAGGGCAAACCTACATGTCATAGACACAGTTTAGAGACACATGTCATACACACAGGGTAGAGACACATGTCATACGCACAGGGCAAACCCACATGTCATTAACAGGACAGAGACACATGTCATACACAGGGCAGAGACACATGTCATACACAGGGCAGGGACACATGTCATACACACAGGGCAGAGACACATGTCATACACAGGACAGACACTCATGTCATACACACAGGACAGACACACATGTCATACACACAGGGCAGACACACATGCCATACACACAGGGCAGACACACATGTCATACACACAGGGCAGACACACATGTCATACACACAGGGCAGAGACACATGTCATACACAGGGCAGAGACACATGTCATACACACAGGGCAAACCCACTTGTCATACACACAGGGCAGAGACACATGTCATACACATAGGGCAGAGACACATGTCATACACACAGGGCAGAGACACATGTCATACACAGGGCAAACCCACATGACATACACACAGGGCAGAGACACATGTCATACACACAGGGCAAACCTACATGTCATACACACAGTTTAGAGACACATGTCATACACACAGGGTAGAGACACATGTCATACGCACAGGGCAAACCCACATGTCATTAACAGGACAGAGACACATGTCATACACAGGGCAGAGACACATGTCATACACAGGGCAGGGACACATGTCATACACACAGGGCAGAGACACATGTCATACACAGGACAGACACTCATGTCATACACACAGGGCAGACACACATGTCATACACACAGTTTAGAGACACATGTCATACACACAGGGTAGAGACACATGTCATACACAGGGCACACCATGTCATACACAGGGCACACCCACATGTCATACACAGGGAAGACCCACTTGTGATACACAGGGCAGAGACACATGTCATGCACACAGGGCAGAGACATACGTCATACACAGGGCAAACGCACATGTCATACACAGGGCAGAGACACATGTCATATACACAGGGCAGGCCCACATGTCATATACACAGGGCAGGCCCACATGTCATATACACAGGGCAGAGAACATGTCATACACACAGGGCAAACCCACATGTCATACACACAGGGCAAACCCACATGTCATACACACAGGGCAAACCCACATGTCATACACAGGGCAGAGACACATGTCATACACATAGGGCAAACCCACATGTCATACACATAGGGCAAACCCACATGTCATACACATAGGGCAGAGACACATGTTATACACATAGGGCAAACCCACATGTCATACACACAGGGCAGAGACACATGACATACACACAGGGCAGAGACACATGTCATACACACAGGGCAGAGACACATGTCATACACACAGGGCAGAGACACATGTCATACACACAGGGCAGATACACATGTCATACACACAGGGTAGACCCACATGTCATACACACAGGGTAGACCCACATGTCATACACAGGGCAGATACACATTTCATACACAGGGTAGACCCACATGTCATACACTGGGCAAACCCACATGTCATACACGGCACACCCACATGTCATACACTGGGCACACCCACATGTCATACACACAGGGCAGAGACACATGTCATACACTGGGCAGATACACATGTCATACACTGGGCACACCCATATGTCATATACACACAGGGCAGAGACACATGTCATACACAGGGCAGAGACACATGTCATAAATAGGGCAAACCCACATGTCATAAATAGGGCAAACCCACATGTCATACACACAGGGCAGAGACACATGTCATACACACAGGGCAAACCCACTTGTCATACACACAGGGCAAACCCACTTGTCATACACACAGGGCAGAGACACATGTCATACACATAGGGCAGAGACACATGTCATACACACAGGGCAGAGACACATGTCATACACAGGGCAAACCCACATGACATACACACAGGGCAGAGACACATGTCATACACACAGGGCAAACCTACATGTCATACACACAGTTTAGAGACACATGTCATACACACAGGGTAGAGACACATGTCATACGCACAGGGCAAACCCACATGTCATTAACAGGACAGAGACACATGTCATTAACAGGACAGAGACACATGTCATACACAGGGCAGAGACACATGTCATACACAGGGCAGACCCACATGTCATACACAGGGCAGGGACACATGTCATACACACAGGGCAGAGACACATGTCATACACACAGGACAGACCCTCATGTCATACACACAGGACAGACACACATGTCATACACACAGGGCAGACACACATGCCATACACACAGGGCAGACACACATGTCATACACACAGGGCAGACACACATGTCATACACACAGGGCAGAGACACATGTCATACACAGGGCAGAGACACATATGTCATACACAGGGCAGAGACACATGTCATACACACAGGGCAAACCCACTTGTCATACACACAGGGCAGAGACACATGTCATACACATAGGGCAGAGACACATGTCATACACACTGGGCAGAGATACATGTCATACACAGGGCAAACCCACATGTCATACACACAGGGCAGACACACATGTCATACACACAGTTTAGAGACACATGTCATACACACAGGGTAGAGACACATGTCATACACAGGGCACACCATGTCATACACAGGGCACACCCACATGTCATACACAGGGAAGACCCACTTGTGATACACAGGGCAGAGACACATGTCATGCACACAGGGCAGAGACATATGTCATACACAGGGCAAACGCACATGTCATACACAGGGCAGAGACACATGTCATATACACAGGGCAGGCCCACATGTCATATACACAGGGCATACACACAGGGCAGAGAACATGTCATACACACAGGGCAAACCCACATGTCATACACACAGGGCAGAGACACATGTCATACACAGGGCAAACCCACATGACATACACACAGGGCAGAGACACATGTCATACACACAGGGCAAACCTACATGTCATACACACAGTTTAGAGACAAATGTCATACACACAGGGTAGAGACACATGTCATACGCACAGGGCAAACCCACATGTCATTAACAGGACAGAGACACATGTCATACACAGGGCAGAGACACATGTCATACACAGGGCAGACCCACATGTCATACACAGGGCAGACCCACATGTCATACACAGGGCAGGGACACATGTCATACACACAGGGCAGAGACACATGTCATACACACAGGACAGACCCTCATGTCATACACACAGGACAGACACACAGGGCAGACACACATGCCATACACAGGGCAGACACACATGTCATACACACAGGGCAGACACACATGTCATACACACAGGGCAGAGACACATGTCATACACAGGGCAGAGACACATGTCATACACACAGGGCAAACCCACTTGTCATACACACAGGGCAGACACACATGTCATACACACAGGGCAGAGACACATGTCATACACATAGGGCAGAGACACATGTCATACACACTGGGCAGAGATACATGTCATACACAGGGCAAACCCACATGTCATACACACAGGGCAGACACACATGCCATACACACAGGGCAGACCCACATGCCATACACACAGGGCAGACACACATGTCATACACACAGGGCAGACACACATGTCATACACACAGGGCAGACACACATGTCATACACACAGGGCAGACACACAGGGCAGACACACATGCCATACACACAGGGCAGACACACATGCCATACACAAGGGCAGACACACAGGGCAGACACACATGCCATACACACAGGGCAGACACACATGTCATACACACAGGGCAGACACACATGTCATACATGCATGGACAGAGCCAGCGGCCAGGTTGCGAGAGATAACCCATATGGCAGGTGTATGAGAGTGGACTGACCTGGCTAGTGTCAGGGGATCTGAATTGAATGTGTGACTGTCTTCTGTTTCAGACACCAGGGAGCCCTGTCACAGATTGTTTCCCATGACACGTTGCTGGGAAGATGGCGCCTGTCACTGGATCTGTTTGGGTGGGTGTTCTGTGATGATGTTGGCGCAGAGCTAGGATCTGTAATAAGTGAACTCGATGGTTTCCCTGTCAAGGAAAGTCGATTCCGACGAGAGATGGAAAAACTAAGGAATTCACAACAGAGAGATCTGACGCTGGAGGTAATGTGAACTCTTTAGTGGCCAAATGTTTCCGCCAGGGCGGACATGGATAGTGTGAGCAGCCCTGTGTGCAATCATGTCTAATGTGAAATACTTCATCATACATCACCATCATTTCACAGGGAGACTGGCACTTGTGCTCTGTTCCCTTCTGCAGTCGCCAGCCAAGAGTTGCCAGATTGGTGGTACAGTGGCAGCCAAGAGTTGCCAGATAGGTGGCAGTCAAGAGTTGCCAGACTGGTGGTACAGTGGCAGCCAAGAGTTGCCAGATTGGTGGTACAGTGGCAGCCAAGAGTTGCCAGACTGGTGGTACAGTGGCAGCCAAGAGTTGCCAGGCTTGTGGTACAGTGGCAGCCAAGAGTTGCCAGATTGGTGGTACAGTGACAGCCAAGAGTTGCCAGATTGGTGGTACAGTGGCAGCCAAGAGTTGCCAGACTGGTGGTACAGTGGTGGCCAAGAGTTGCCAGATTGGTGGTACAGTGGCAGCCAAGAGTTACCAGATTGGTGGTACAGTGGCGGCCAAGAATTGCCAGACTGGTGATACAGTGGCAGCCAAGAGTTGCCAGACTGGTGGGACAGTGGCAGCCAAGAGTTGCCAGATGGCATTACACACATGGCAAACCCACATGTCATACACGCAGGTCAAACCCACATGTCATACACACTGGGCAGAGACACATGTCATACACACTGGGCAGAGACACATGTCATACACACATGGCAGAGACACATGTCATACACACATGGCAGAGACACATGTCATACACAGGGCACACCATGTCATACACAGGGCACACCCACATGTCATACACAGGGAAGACCCACTTGTGATACACAGGGCAGAGACATATGTCATACACACAGGGCAGAGACACATGTCATACACACAGGGCAGAGACATATGTCATACACAGGGCAAACGCACATGTCATACACAGGGCAGAGACACATGTCATATACACAGGGCAGGCCCACATGTCATATACACAGGGCATACCCACATGTCATACACAGGGCAGAGAACATGTCATACACACAGGGCAAACCCACATGTCATACACACAGGGCAAACCCACATGTCATACACACAGGGCAAACCCACATGTCATACACAGGGCAGAGACACATGTCATACACATAGGGCAAACCCACATGTCATACACATAGGGCAAACCCACATGTCATACACATAGGGCAGAGACACATGTTATACACATAGGGCAAACCCACATGTCATACACACAGGGCAGAGACACATGTCATACACACAGGGCAGAGACACATGTCATACACACAGGGCAGAGACACATGTCATACACACAGGGCAGAGACACATGTCATACACACAGGGCAGATACACATGTCATACACACAGGGTAGACCCACATGTCATACACACAGGGTAGACCCACATGTCATACACAGGGCAGATACACATTTCATACACAGGGTAGACCCACATGTCATACACTGGGCAAACCCACATGTCATACACGGCACACCCACATGTCATACACTGGGCACACCCACATGTCATATACACACAGGGCAGAGACACATGTCATACACAGGGCAGAGACACATGTCATAAATAGGGCAAACCCACATGTCATAAATAGGGCAAACCCACATGTCATACACACAGGGCAGAGACAAATGTCATACACACAGGGCAAACCCACTTGTCATACACACAGGGCAAACCCACTTGTCATACACACAGGGCAGAGACACATGTCATACACATAGGGTAGAGACACATGTCATACACACAGGGCAGAGACACATGTCATACACAGGGCAAACCCACATGTCATACACACAGGGCAGAGACACATGTCATACACACAGGGCAAACCCACATGTCATACACTGGGCACACCCACATGTCATACACTGGGCACACCCACATGTCATACACTGGGCACACCCACATGTCATACACACAGGGCAGAGACACATGTCATACACACAGGGCAGAGACACATGTCATACACTGGGCAGATACACATGTCATACACTGGGCACACCCACATGTCATATACACACATGGCAGAGACACATGTCATACACAGGGCAGAGACACATGTCATAAATAGGGCAAACCCACATGTCATACACACAGGGCAGAGACACATGTCATACACACAGGGCAAACCCACTTGTCATACACACAGGGCAAACCCACTTGTCATACACACAGGGCAGAGACACATGTCATACACATAGGGCAGAGACACATGTCATACACACAGGGCAGAGACACATGTCATACACAGGGCAAACCCACATGACATACACACAGGGCAGAGACACATGTCATACACACAGGGCAAACCTACATGTCATACACACAGTTTAGAGACACATGTCATACACACAGGGTAGAGACACATGTCATACGCACAGGGCAAACCCACATGTCATTAACAGGACAGAGACACATGTCATACACAGGGCAGAGACACATGTCATACACAGGGCAGGGACACATGTCATACACACAGGGCAGAGACACATGTCATACACACAGGACAGACACTCATGTCATACACACAGGACAGACACACATGTCATACACACAGGGCAGACACACATGCCATACACACAGGGCAGACACACATGTCATACACACAGGGCAGACACACATGTCATACACACAGGGCAGAGACACATGTCATACACAGGGCAGAGACACATGTCATACACACAGGGCAAACCCACTTGTCATACACACAGGGCAGAGACACATGTCATACACATAGGGCAGAGACACATGTCATACACACTGGGCAGAGATACATGTCATACACAGGGCAAACCCACATGTCATACACACAGGGCAGACACACATGTCATACACACAGTTTAGAGACACATGTCATACACACAGGGTAGAGACACATGTCATACACAGGGCACACCATGTCATACACAGGGCACACCCACATGTCATACACAGGGAAGACCCACTTGTGATACACAGGGCAGAGACACATGTCATGCACACAGGGCAGAGACATACGTCATACACAGGGCAAACGCACATGTCATACACAGGGCAGAGACACATGTCATATACACAGGGCAGGCCCACATGTCATATACACAGGGCATACCCACATGTCATACACAGGGCAGAGAACATGTCATACACACAGGGCAAACCCACATGTCATACACACAGGGCAAACCCACATGTCATACACACAGGGCAAACCCACATGTCATACACAGGGCAGAGACACATGTCATACACATAGGGCAAACCCACATGTCATACACATAGGGCAAACCCACATGTCATACACATAGGGCAGAGACACATGTTATACACATAGGGCAAACCCACATGTCATACACACAGGGCAGAGACACATGACATACACACAGGGCAGAGACACATGTCATACACACAGGGCAGAGACACATGTCATACACACAGGGCAGAGACACATGTCATACACACAGGGCAGATACACATGTCATACACACAGGGTAGACCCACATGTCATACACACAGGGTAGACCCACATGTCATACACAGGGCAGATACACATTTCATACACAGGGTAGACCCACATGTCATACACTGGGCAAACCCACATGTCATACACGGCACACCCACATGTCATACACTGGGCACACCCACATGTCATACACACAGGGCAGAGACACATGTCATACACTGGGCAGATACACATGTCATACACTGGGCACACCCATATGTCATATACACACAGGGCAGAGACACATGTCATACACAGGGCAGAGACACATGTCATAAATAGGGCAAACCCACATGTCATAAATAGGGCAAACCCACATGTCATACACACAGGGCAGAGACAAATGTCATACACACAGGGCAAACCCACTTGTCATACACACAGGGCAAACCCACTTGTCATACACACAGGGCAGAGACACATGTCATACACATAGGGCAGAGACACATGTCATACACAGGGCAAACCCACATGTCATACACACAGGGCAGAGACACATGTCATACACACAGGGCAAACCCACATGTCATACACACAGGGCAAACCCACATGTCATACACTGGGCACACCCACATGTCATACACTGGGCACACCCACATGTCATACACTGGGCACACCCACATGTCATACACACAGGGCAGAGACACATGTCATACACTGGGCAGATACACATGTCATACACTGGGCACACCCACATGTCATATACACACATGGCAGAGACACATGTCATACACAGGGCAGAGACACATGTCATAAATAGGGCAAACCCACATGTCATACACACAGGGCAGAGACACATGTCATACACACAGGGCAAACCCACTTGTCATACACACAGGGCAAACCCACTTGTCATACACACAGGGCAGAGACACATGTCATACACATAGGGCAGAGACACATGTCATACACACAGGGCAGAGACACATGTCATACACAGGGCAAACCCACATGACATACACACAGGGCAGAGACACATGTCATACACACAGGGCAAACCTACATGTCATACACACAGTTTAGAGACACATGTCATACACACAGGGTAGAGACACATGTCATACGCACAGGGCAAACCCACATGTCATTAACAGGACAGAGACACATGTCATACACAGGGCAGAGACACATGTCATACACAGGGCAGACCCACATGTCATACACAGGGCAGGGACACATGTCATACACACAGGGCAGAGACACATGTCATACACACAGGACAGACCCTCATGTCATACACACAGGACAGACACACATGTCATACACACAGGGCAGACACACATGCCATACACACAGGGCAGACACACATGTCATACACACAGGGCAGACACACATGTCATACACACAGGGCAGAGACACATGTCATACACAGGGCAGAGACACATGTCATACACACAGGGCAAACCCACTTGTCATACACACAGGGCAGAGACACATGTCATACACATAGGGCAGAGACACATGTCATACACACTGGGCAGAGATACATGTCATACACAGGGCAAACCCACATGTCATACACACAGGGCAGACACACATGTCATACACACAGTTTAGAGACACATGTCATACACACAGGGTAGAGACACATGTCATACACAGGGCACACCATGTCATACACAGGGCACACCCACATGTCATACACAGGGCACACCCACATGTCATACACAGGGAAGACCCACTTGTGATACACAGGGCAGAGACACATGTCATGCACACAGGGCAGAGACATATGTCATACACAGGGCAAACGCACATGTCATACACAGGGCAGAGACACATGTCATATACACAGGGCAGGCCCACATGTCATATACACAGGGCATACACACAGGGCAGAGAACATGTCATACACACAGGGCAAACCCACATGTCATACACACAGGGCAGAGACACATGTCATACACACAGGGCAAACCCACATGTCATACACTGGGCACACCCACATGTCATACACTGGGCACACCCACATGTCATACACTGGGCACACCCACATGTCATACACACAGGGCAGAGACACATGTCATACACACAGGGCAGAGACACATGTCATACACTGGGCAGATACACATGTCATACACTGGGCACACCCACATGTCATATACACACATGGCAGAGACACATGTCATACACAGGGCAGAGACACATGTCATAAATAGGGCAAACCCACATGTCATACACACAGGGCAGAGACACATGTCATACACACAGGGCAAACCCACTTGTCATACACACAGGGCAAACCCACTTGTCATACACACAGGGCAGAGACACATGTCATACACATAGGGCAGAGACACATGTCATACACACAGGGCAGAGACACATGTCATACACAGGGCAAACCCACATGACATACACACAGGGCAGAGACACATGTCATACACACAGGGCAAACCTACATGTCATACACACAGTTTAGAGACAAATGTCATACACACAGGGTAGAGACACATGTCATACGCACAGGGCAAACCCACATGTCATTAACAGGACAGAGACACATGTCATACACAGGGCAGAGACACATGTCATACACAGGGAAGACCCACATGTCATACACAGGGCAGACCCACATGTCATACACAGGGCAGGGACACATGTCATACACACAGGGCAGAGAAAAATGTCATACACACAGGACAGACCCTCATGTCATACACACAGGACAGACACACATGTCATACACACAGGGCAGACACACATGCCAGACACACATGTCATACACACAGGGCAGACACACATGTCATACACACAGGGCAGACACACATGTCATACACACAGGGCAGACACACAGGTCATACACACAGGGCAGACACACATGCCATACACACAGGGCAGACACACATGCCATACACACAGGGCAGACACACATGCCATACACACAGGGCAGACACACATGCCATACACACAGGGCAGACACACATGCCATACACACAGGACAGACACACATGTCATACACATAGGGCAGACACACATGTCATACACACAGGGCAGACACATGTCATACACACAGGGCAGACACATGTCATACACACAGGGCAGACACACATGCCATACACACAGGGCAGACACACATGTCATACACACAGGGCAGACACACATGTCATACACACAGGGCAGACACACATGTCATACACACAGGGCAGACACACATGTCATACACACAGGGCAGACACACATGCCATACACACAGGGCAGACACACATGCCATACACACAGGGCAGACACACATGCCATACACACAGGGCAGACACACATGCCATACACACAGGGCAGACACACATGCTATACACACAGGGCAGACACACATGCCATACACACAGGGCAGTCACACATGCCATACACACAGGGCAGTCACACATGCCATACACACAGGGCAGACACACATGTCATACACACAGGGCAGACACACAGGGCAGACACACATGCCATACACACAGGGCAGACACACATGCCATGTTGTTTGTCCATCAAGAATGATGACCATTCATCATGGCATTACATAGGCCATACACCATGGCATTACACACATGGCAAACCCACATGTCATACACGCAGGTCAAACCCACATGTCATACACACTGGGCAGAGACACATGTCATACACACTGGGCAGAGACACATGTCATACACACATGGCAGAGACACATGTCATACACACATGGCAGAGACACATGTCATACACAGGGCACACCCACATGTCATACACAGGGAAGACCCACTTGTGATACACAGGGCAGAGACATATGTCATACACACAGGGCAGAGACACATGTCATGCACACAGGGCAGAGACATATGTCATACACAGGGCAAACGCACATGTCATACACAGGGCAGAGACACATGTCATATACACAGGACAGACACACATGTCATACACACAGGGCAGACACACATGTCATACACACAGGGCAGACACACATGTCATACACACAGGGCAGACACACAGGACAGACACACATGCCATACACACAGGGCAGACACACATGCCATACACACAGGGCAGACACACATGTCATACACACAGGGCAGACACACATGTCATACACACAGGGCAGACACACAGGACAGACACACATGCCATACACACAGGGCAGACACACATGCCATACACACAGGGCAGACACACATGCCATACACACAGAGCAGACACACATGTCATACACACAGGGCAGACACACATGTCATACACACAGGGCAGACACACATGTCATACACACAGGGCAGACACACATGTCATACACACAGGGCAGACACACATGTCATACATGCATGGACAGAGCCAGCGACCAGGTTGCGAGAGATAACCCATGTGGCAGATGTATGAGAGTGGACTGACCTGGCTAGTGTCAGGGGATCTGAATTGAATGTGTGACTGTCTTGTTTCAGACACCAGGGAGCCATGTCACAGATTGTTTCCCACGACACGTTGCTGGGAAGATGGCGCCTGTCACTGGATCTGTTTGGGTGGGTGTTCTGTGATGATGTTGGCGCAGAGCTAGGATCTGTAATAAGTGAACTCGGTTTCCTTGTCAAGGAAAGTCGATTCCGACGAGAGATGGAAAAACTAAGGAATTCACAACAGAGAGATCTGACGCTGGAGGTAATGTGAACTCTTTTAGTGGCCAAATGTTTCCGCCAGGGCGGACATGGCTAGTGTGAGCAGCCCTGTGTGCAATCATGTCTAATGTGAAATACTTCATCATACATCACCATCATTTCACAGGGAGACTGGCACTTGTGCTCTGTTCCCTTCTGCAGTCGCCAGCCAAGAGTTGCCAGATTGGTGGTACAGTGGCAGCCAACAGTTGCCAGATGGCATTACACACATGGCAAACCCACATGTCATACACGCAGGTCAAACCCACATGTCATACACACTGGGCAGAGACACATGTCATACACACATGGCAGAGACACATGTCATACACACATGGCAGAGACACATGTCATACACAGGGCACACCATGTCATACACAGGGCACACCCACATGTCATACACAGGGAAGACCCACTTGTGATACACAGGGCAGAGACACATGTCATGCACACAGGGCAGAGACATATGTCATACACAGGGCAAACGCACATGTCATACACAGGGCAGAGACACATGTCATATACACAGGGCAGGCCCACATGTCATATACACAGGGCATACACACAGGGCAGAGAACATGTCATACACACAGGGCAAACCCACATGTCATACACACAGGGCAAACCCTCATGTCATACACAGGGCAAACCCACATGTCATACACAGGGCAGAGACACATGTCATACACATAGGGCAAACCCACATGTCATACACATAGGGCAAACCCACATGTCATACACATAGGGCAAACCCACATGTCATACACATAGGGCAGAGACACATGTCATACACATAGGGCAGAGACACATGTTATACACACAGGGCAAACCCACATGTCATACACACAGGGCAGAGACACATGTCATACACACAGGGCAGAGACACATGTCATACACACAGGGCAGAGACACATGTCATACACACAGGGCAGAGACACATGTCATACACACAGGGCAGAGACACATGTCATACACACAGGGCAGATACACATTTCATACACAGGGTAGACTCACATGTCATACACAGGGCAGATACACATTTCATACACATGGTAGACCCACATGTCATACACAGGGCAAACCCACATGTCATACACTGGGCACACCCACATGTCATACACTGGGCACACCCACATGTCATACACACAGGGCAGGCACACATGTCATACACACAGGGCAGAGACACATGTCATACACTGGGCAGATACACATGTCATACACTGGGCAGACACACAGGGCAGAGACACAGGGCAGAGACACAGGGCAGAGACACATGTCATACACTGGGCACACCCACATGTCATACACTGGGCACACCCACATGTCATACACAGGGCAGACACACGTCATACACACAGGGCAGAGACACATGCCATACACAGGGCAGACACACATGTCATACACACAGGGCAGACACATGTCATACACACAGGGCAGACACACATGTCATACACACAGGGCAGACACACATGTCATACACACAGGGCAGACACACAGGACAGACACACATGCCATACACACAGGACAGACACACAGGGCAGACACACATGTCATACACACAGGGCAGACACACATGTCATACACACAGGGCAGACACACATGTCATACACACAGGGCAGACACACATGTCATACACACAGGGCAGACACACATGTCATACACACAGGGCAGACACACATGTCATACACACAGGGCAGACACACATGTCATACACACAGGGCAGACACACATGTCATACACACAGGGCAGACACACATGTCATACACACAGGGCAGACACACATGTCATACACACAGGGCAGACACACATGTCATACATGCATGGACAGAGCCAGCGGCCAGGTTGCGAGAGATAACCCATATGGCAGGTGTATGAGAGTGGACTGACCTGGCTAGTGTCAGGGGATCTGAATTGAATGTGTGACTGTCTTGTTTCAGACACCAGGGAGCCATGTCACAGATTGTTTCCCACGACACGTTGCTGGGAAGATGGCGCGTGTCACTGGATCTGTTTGGGTGGGTGTTCTGTGATGATGTTGGCGCAGAGCTAGGATCTGTAATAAGTGAACTCGATGGTTTCCCTGTCAAGGAAAGTCGATTCCGACGAGAGATGGAAAAACTAAGGAATTCACAACAGAGAGATCTGACACTGGAGGTAATGTGAACTCTTTTAGTGGCCAAATGTTTCCGCCAGGGCGGACATGGCTAGTGTGAGCAGCCCTGTGTGCAATCATGTCTAATGTGAAATACTTCATCATACATCACCATCATTTCACAGGGAGACTGGCACTTGTGCTCTGTTCCCTTCTGCAGTCGCCAGCCAAGAGTTGCCAGATTGGTGGTACAGTGGCAGCCAAGAGTTGCCAGATAGGTGGCAGTCAAGAGTTGCCAGACTGGTGGTACAGTGGCAGCCAAGAGTTGCCAGATTGGTGGTACAGTGGCAGCCAAGAGTTGCCAGACTGGTGGTACAGTGGCAGCCAAGAGTTGCCAGGCTTGTGGTACAGTGGCAGCCAAGAGTTGCCAGATTGGTGGTACAGTGACAGCCAAGAGTTGCCAGATTGGTGGTACAGTTGCAGCCAAGAGTTGCCAGACTGGTGGTACAGTGGTGGCCAAGAGTTGCCAGATTGGTGGTACAGTGGCAGCCAAGAGTTGCCAGATTGGTGGTACAGTGGCGGCCAAGAATTGCCAGACTGGTGATACAGTGGCAGCCAAGAGTTGCCAGACTGGTGGTACAGTGGCAGCCAAGAGTTGCCAGACTGGTGGTACAGTGGCAGCCAAGAGTTGCCAGACTGGTGGTACAGTGGCAGCCAAGAGTTGCCAGGCTGGTGGTACAGTGGCAGCCAAGAGTTGCCAGGCTGGTGGTACAGTGGCAGCTAAGAGTTGCCAGATTGGTGGTACAGTGGCAGCCAAGAGTTGCCACACTGGTGGTACAGTGGCAGCCAAGAGTTGCCAGATTGGTGGTACAGTGGCAGCCAAGAGTTGCCAGATTGGTGGTACAGTGGCAGCCAAGAGTTGCCAGAATGGTGGTACAGTGGCAGCCAAGAGTTGCCAGATTGGTGGTACAGTGGCAGCCAAGAGTTGCCAGACTGGTGGTACAGTGGCAGCCAAGAGTTGCCAGATTGGTGGTACAGTGGCAGCCAAGAGTTGCCAGATGGCATTACACACATGGCAAACCCACATGTCATACACGCAGGTCAAACCCACATGTCATACACACTGGGCAGAGACACATGTCATACACACTGGGCAGAGACACATGTCATACACACATGGCAGAGACACATGTCATACACACATGGCAGAGACACATGTCATACACAGGGCACACCATGTCATACACAGGGCATACCCACATGTCATACACAGGGAAGACCCACTTGTGATACACAGGGCAGAGACATATGTCATACACACAGGGCAGAGACACATGTCATACACACAGGGCAGAGACACATGTCATATACACAGGGCAGGCCCACATGTCATATACACAGGGCATACCCACATGTCATACCCACATGTCATACACAGGGCAGAGAACATGTCATACACACAGGGCAAACCCACATGTCATACACACAGGGCAAACCCACATGTCATACACAGGGCAAACCCACATGTCATACACATAGGGCAAACCCACATGTCATACACACAGGGCAGAGACACATGTCATACACACAGGGCAGAGACACATGTCATACACACAGGGCAGAGACACATGTCATACACACAGGGCAGAGACACATGTCATACACACAGGGCAGAGACACATGTCATACACACAGGGTAGACCCACATGTCATACACAGGGCAGATACACATTTCATACACAGGGTAGACCCACATGTCATACACAGGGCAAACCCACATGTCATACACTGGGCACACCCACATGTCATACACTGGGCACACCCACATGTCATACACACAGGGCAGACACATATGTCATACACGCAGGGCAGAGACACATGTCATACACTGGGCAGATACACATGTCATACACTGGTCACACCCACATGTCATACACTGGGCACACCCACATGTCATACACACAGGGCAGAGACACATGTCATACACAGGGCAGAGACACATGTCATACACACAGGGCAAACCCACTTGTCATACACACAGGGCAGAGACACATGTCATACACATAGGGCAGAGACACATGTCATACACACTGGGCAGAGATACATGTCATACACAGGGCAAACCCACATGTCATACACACAGGGCAGACACACATGTCATACACACAGTTTAGAGACACATGTCATACACACAGGGTAGAGACACATGTCATACGCACAGGGCAAACCCACATGTCATTAACAGGACAGAGACACATGTCATACACAGGGCAGAGACACATGTCATACACAGGGCAGACCCACATGTCATACACAGGGCAGACCCACATGTCATACACAGGGCAGGGACACATGTCATACACACAGGGCAGAGACACATGTCATACACACAGGACAGACCCTCATGTCATACACACAGGGCAGACACACATGTCATACACACAGGGCAGACCCACATGCCATACACACAGGGCAGACCCACATGTCATACACACAGGGCAGACACACATGTCATACACACAGGGCAGACACACATGTCATACACACAGGGCAGACACACAGGGCAGACACACATGTCATACACACAGGGCAGACACATGCCATACACACAGGGCAGACACACATGCCATACACAAGGGCAGACACACAGGGCAGACACACATGCCATACACACAGGGCAGACACACATGTCATACACACAGGGCAGACACACATGTCATACACACAGGGCAGACACACATGTCATACACACAGGGCAGACACACATGTCATACACACAGGGCAGACACACATGTCATACACACAGGGCAGACACACATGTCATACATGCATGGACAGAGCCAGCGGCCAGGTTGCGAGAGATAACCCATATGGCAGGTGTATGAGAGTGGACTGACCTGGCTAGTGTCAGGGGATCTGAATTGAATGTGTGACTGTCTTCTGTTTCAGACACCAGGGAGCCCTGTCACAGATTGTTTCCCACGACACGTTGCTGGGAAGATGGCGCCTGTCACTGGATCTGTTTGGGTGGGTGTTCTGTGATGATGTTGGCGCAGAGCTAGGATCTGTAATAAGTGAACTCGATGGTTTCCCTGTCAAGGAAAGTCGATTCCGACGAGAGATGGAAAAACTAAGGAATTCACAACAGAGAGATCTGACGCTGGAGGTAATGTGAACTCTTTTAGTGGCCAAATGTTTCCGCCAGGGCGAACATGGCTAGTGTGAGCAGCCCTGTGTGCAATCATGTCTAATGTGAAATACTTCATCATACATCACCATCATTTCACAGGGAGACTGGCACTTGTGCTCTGTTCCCTTCTGCAGTCGCCAGCCAAGAGTTGCCAGATTGGTGGTACAGTGGCAGCCAAGAGTTGCCAGATAGGTGGCAGTCAAGAGTTGCCAGACTGGTGGTAAAGTGGTAGCCAAGAGTTGCCAGATTGGTGGTACAGTGGCAGCCAAGAGTTGCCAGACTGGTGGTACAGTGGCAGCCAAGAGTTGCCAGGCTTGTGGTACAGTGGCAGCCAAGAGTTGCCAGATTGGTGGTACAGTGACAGCCAAGAGTTGCCAGATTGGTGGTACAGTGGCAGCCAAGAGTTGCCAGACTGGTGGTACAGTGGTGGCCAAGAGTTGCCAGATTGGTGGTACAGTGGCAGCCAAGAGTTGCCAGATTGGTGGTACAGTGGCGGCCAAGAATTGCCAGACTGGTGATACAGTGGCAGCCAAGAGTTGCCAGACTGGTGGGACAGTGGCAGCCAAGAGTTGCCAGATGGCATTACACACATGGCAAACCCACATGTCATACACGCAGGTCAAACCCACATGTCATACACACTGGGCAGAGACACATGTCATACACACTGGGCAGAGACACATGTCATACACACATGGCAGAGACACATGTCATACACACATGGCAGAGACACATGTCATACACAGGGCACACCATGTCATACACAGGGCACACCCACATGTCATACACAGGGAAGACCCACTTGTGATACACAGGGCAGAGACATATGTCATACACACAGGGCAGAGACACATGTCATACACACAGGGCAGAGACACATGTCATACACAGGGCAAACGCACATGTCATACACAGGGCAGAGACACATGTCATATACACAGGGCAGGCCCACATTTCATATACACAGGGCATACCTACATGTCATACACAGGGCAGAGAACATGTCATACACACAGGTCAAACCCACATGTCATACACACAGGGCAAACCCACATGTCATACACACAGGGCAAACCCACATGTCATACACAGGGCAGAGACACATGTCATACACATAGGGCAAACCCGCATGTCATACACATAGGGGAGAGACACATGTTATACACACAGGGCAAACCCACATGTCATACACACAGGGAAGAGACACATGTCATACACACAGGGCAGAGACACATGTCATACACACAGGGCAGAGACACATGTCATACACACAGGGCAGATACACATGTCATACACACAGGGTAGACCCACATGTCATACACAGGGCAGATACACATTTCATACACAGGGTAGACCCACATGTCATACACAGGGCAAACCCACATGTCATACACTGGGCACACCCACATGTCATACACTGGGCACACCCACATGTCATACACACAGGGCAGAGACACATGTCATACACTGGGCAGATACACATGTCATACACTGGGCACACCCACATGTCATATACACACAGGGCAGAAACACATGTCATACACAGGGCAGAGACACATGTCATAAATAGGGCAAACCCACATGTCATAAATAGGGCAAACCCACATGTCATACACAGGGCAGAGACACATGTCATACACACTGGGCAGAGACACATGTCATACACACTGGGCAGAGACACATGTCATACACACATGGCAGAGACACATGTCATACACACATGGCAGAGACACATGTCATACACAGGGCACACCATGTCATACACAGGGCACACCCACATGTCATACACAGGGAAGACCCACTTGTGATACACAGGGCAGAGACATATGTCATACACACAGGGCAGAGACACATGTCATACACACAGGGCAGAGACATATGTCATACACAGGGCAAACGCACATGTCATACACAGGGCAGAGACACATGTCATATACACAGGGCAGGCCCACATGTCATATACACAGGGCATACCCACATGTCATACACAGGGCAGAGAACATGTCATACACACAGGGCAAACCCACATGTCATACACACAGGGCAAACCCACATGTCATACACACAGGGCAAACCCACATGTCATACACAGGGCAGAGACACATGTCATACACATAGGGCAAACCCACATGTCATACACATAGGGCAAACCCACATGTCATACACATAGGGCAGAGACACATGTTATACACATAGGGCAAACCCACATGTCATACACACAGGGCAGAGACACATGTCATACACACAGGGCAGAGACACATGTCATACACACAGGGCAGAGACACATGTCATACACACAGGGCAGAGACACATGTCATACACACAGGGCAGATACACATGTCATACACACAGGGTAGACCCACATGTCATACACACAGGGTAGACCCACATGTCATACACAGGGCAGATACACATTTCATACACAGGGTAGACCCACATGTCATACACTGGGCAAACCCACATGTCATACACGGCACACCCACATGTCATACACTGGGCACACCCACATGTCATATACACACAGGGCAGAGACACATGTCATACACAGGGCAGAGACACATGTCATAAATAGGGCAAACCCACATGTCATAAATAGGGCAAACCCACATGTCATACACACAGGGCAGAGACAAATGTCATACACACAGGGCAAACCCACTTGTCATACACACAGGGCAAACCCACTTGTCATACACACAGGGCAGAGACACATGTCATACACATAGGGTAGAGACACATGTCATACACACAGGGCAGAGACACATGTCATACACAGGGCAAACCCACATGTCATACACACAGGGCAGAGACACATGTCATACACACAGGGCAAACCCACATGTCATACACTGGGCACACCCACATGTCATACACTGGGCACACCCACATGTCATACACTGGGCACACCCACATGTCATACACACAGGGCAGAGACACATGTCATACACACAGGGCAGAGACACATGTCATACACTGGGCAGATACACATGTCATACACTGGGCACACCCACATGTCATATACACACATGGCAGAGACACATGTCATACACAGGGCAGAGACACATGTCATAAATAGGGCAAACCCACATGTCATACACACAGGGCAGAGACACATGTCATACACACAGGGCAAACCCACTTGTCATACACACAGGGCAAACCCACTTGTCATACACACAGGGCAGAGACACATGTCATACACATAGGGCAGAGACACATGTCATACACACAGGGCAGAGACACATGTCATACACAGGGCAAACCCACATGACATACACACAGGGCAGAGACACATGTCATACACACAGGGCAAACCTACATGTCATACACACAGTTTAGAGACACATGTCATACACACAGGGTAGAGACACATGTCATACGCACAGGGCAAACCCACATGTCATTAACAGGACAGAGACACATGTCATACACAGGGCAGAGACACATGTCATACACAGGGCAGGGACACATGTCATACACACAGGGCAGAGACACATGTCATACACACAGGACAGACACTCATGTCATACACACAGGACAGACACACATGTCATACACACAGGGCAGACACACATGCCATACACACAGGGCAGACACACATGTCATACACACAGGGCAGACACACATGTCATACACACAGGGCAGAGACACATGTCATACACAGGGCAGAGACACATGTCATACACACAGGGCAAACCCACTTGTCATACACACAGGGCAGAGACACATGTCATACACATAGGGCAGAGACACATGTCATACACACTGGGCAGAGATACATGTCATACACAGGGCAAACCCACATGTCATACACACAGGGCAGACACACATGTCATACACACAGTTTAGAGACACATGTCATACACACAGGGTAGAGACACATGTCATACACAGGGCACACCATGTCATACACAGGGCACACCCACATGTCATACACAGGGAAGACCCACTTGTGATACACAGGGCAGAGACACATGTCATGCACACAGGGCAGAGACATACGTCATACACAGGGCAAACGCACATGTCATACACAGGGCAGAGACACATGTCATATACACAGGGCAGGCCCACATGTCATATACACAGGGCATACCCACATGTCATACACAGGGCAGAGAACATGTCATACACACAGGGCAAACCCACATGTCATACACACAGGGCAAACCCACATGTCATACACACAGGGCAAACCCACATGTCATACACAGGGCAGAGACACATGTCATACACATAGGGCAAACCCACATGTCATACACATAGGGCAAACCCACATGTCATACACATAGGGCAGAGACACATGTTATACACATAGGGCAAACCCACATGTCATACACACAGGGCAGAGACACATGACATACACACAGGGCAGAGACACATGTCATACACACAGGGCAGAGACACATGTCATACACACAGGGCAGAGACACATGTCATACACACAGGGCAGATACACATGTCATACACACAGGGTAGACCCACATGTCATACACACAGGGTAGACCCACATGTCATACACAGGGCAGATACACATTTCATACACAGGGTAGACCCACATGTCATACACTGGGCAAACCCACATGTCATACACGGCACACCCACATGTCATACACTGGGCACACCCACATGTCATACACACAGGGCAGAGACACATGTCATACACTGGGCAGATACACATGTCATACACTGGGCACACCCATATGTCATATACACACAGGGCAGAGACACATGTCATACACAGGGCAGAGACACATGTCATAAATAGGGCAAACCCACATGTCATAAATAGGGCAAACCCACATGTCATACACACAGGGCAGAGACAAATGTCATACACACAGGGCAAACCCACTTGTCATACACACAGGGCAAACCCACTTGTCATACACACAGGGCAGAGACACATGTCATACACATAGGGCAGAGACACATGTCATACACAGGGCAAACCCACATGTCATACACACAGGGCAGAGACACATGTCATACACACAGGGCAAACCCACATGTCATACACACAGGGCAAACCCACATGTCATACACTGGGCACACCCACATGTCATACACTGGGCACACCCACATGTCATACACTGGGCACACCCACATGTCATACACACAGGGCAGAGACACATGTCATACACTGGGCAGATACACATGTCATACACTGGGCACACCCACATGTCATATACACACATGGCAGAGACACATGTCATACACAGGGCAGAGACACATGTCATAAATAGGGCAAACCCACATGTCATACACACAGGGCAGAGACACATGTCATACACACAGGGCAAACCCACTTGTCATACACACAGGGCAAACCCACTTGTCATACACACAGGGCAGAGACACATGTCATACACATAGGGCAGAGACACATGTCATACACACAGGGCAGAGACACATGTCATACACAGGGCAAACCCACATGACATACACACAGGGCAGAGACACATGTCATACACACAGGGCAAACCTACATGTCATACACACAGTTTAGAGACACATGTCATACACACAGGGTAGAGACACATGTCATACGCACAGGGCAAACCCACATGTCATTAACAGGACAGAGACACATGTCATACACAGGGCAGAGACACATGTCATACACAGGGCAGACCCACATGTCATACACAGGGCAGGGACACATGTCATACACACAGGGCAGAGACACATGTCATACACACAGGACAGACCCTCATGTCATACACACAGGACAGACACACATGTCATACACACAGGGCAGACACACATGCCATACACACAGGGCAGACACACATGTCATACACACAGGGCAGACACACATGTCATACACACAGGGCAGAGACACATGTCATACACAGGGCAGAGACACATGTCATACACACAGGGCAAACCCACTTGTCATACACACAGGGCAGAGACACATGTCATACACATAGGGCAGAGACACATGTCATACACACTGGGCAGAGATACATGTCATACACAGGGCAAACCCACATGTCATACACACAGGGCAGACACACATGTCATACACACAGTTTAGAGACACATGTCATACACACAGGGTAGAGACACATGTCATACACAGGGCACACCATGTCATACACAGGGCACACCCACATGTCATACACAGGGCACACCCACATGTCATACACAGGGAAGACCCACTTGTGATACACAGGGCAGAGACACATGTCATGCACACAGGGCAGAGACATATGTCATACACAGGGCAAACGCACATGTCATACACAGGGCAGAGACACATGTCATATACACAGGGCAGGCCCACATGTCATATACACAGGGCATACACACAGGGCAGAGAACATGTCATACACACAGGGCAAACCCACATGTCATACACACAGGGCAGAGACACATGTCATACACACAGGGCAAACCCACATGTCATACACTGGGCACACCCACATGTCATACACTGGGCACACCCACATGTCATACACTGGGCACACCCACATGTCATACACACAGGGCAGAGACACATGTCATACACACAGGGCAGAGACACATGTCATACACTGGGCAGATACACATGTCATACACTGGGCACACCCACATGTCATATACACACATGGCAGAGACACATGTCATACACAGGGCAGAGACACATGTCATAAATAGGGCAAACCCACATGTCATACACACAGGGCAGAGACACATGTCATACACACAGGGCAAACCCACTTGTCATACACACAGGGCAAACCCACTTGTCATACACACAGGGCAGAGACACATGTCATACACATAGGGCAGAGACACATGTCATACACACAGGGCAGAGACACATGTCATACACAGGGCAAACCCACATGACATACACACAGGGCAGAGACACATGTCATACACACAGGGCAAACCTACATGTCATACACACAGTTTAGAGACAAATGTCATACACACAGGGTAGAGACACATGTCATACGCACAGGGCAAACCCACATGTCATTAACAGGACAGAGACACATGTCATACACAGGGCAGAGACACATGTCATACACAGGGAAGACCCACATGTCATACACAGGGCAGACCCACATGTCATACACAGGGCAGGGACACATGTCATACACACAGGGCAGAGAAAAATGTCATACACACAGGACAGACCCTCATGTCATACACACAGGACAGACACACATGTCATACACACAGGGCAGACACACATGCCAGACACACATGTCATACACACAGGGCAGACACACATGTCATACACACAGGGCAGACACACATGTCATACACACAGGGCAGACACACAGGTCATACACACAGGGCAGACACACATGCCATACACACAGGGCAGACACACATGCCATACACACAGGGCAGACACACATGCCATACACACAGGGCAGACACACATGCCATACACACAGGGCAGACACACATGCCATACACACAGGACAGACACACATGTCATACACATAGGGCAGACACACATGTCATACACACAGGGCAGACACATGTCATACACACAGGGCAGACACATGTCATACACACAGGGCAGACACACATGCCATACACACAGGGCAGACACACATGTCATACACACAGGGCAGACACACATGTCATACACACAGGGCAGACACACATGTCATACACACAGGGCAGACACACATGTCATACACACAGGGCAGACACACATGCCATACACACAGGGCAGACACACATGCCATACACACAGGGCAGACACACATGCCATACACACAGGGCAGACACACATGCCATACACACAGGGCAGACACACATGCTATACACACAGGGCAGACACACATGCCATACACACAGGGCAGTCACACATGCCATACACACAGGGCAGTCACACATGCCATACACACAGGGCAGACACACATGTCATACACACAGGGCAGACACACAGGGCAGACACACATGCCATACACACAGGGCAGACACACATGCCATGTTGTTTGTCCATCAAGAATGATGACCATTCATCATGGCATTACATAGGCCATACACCATGGCATTACACACATGGCAAACCCACATGTCATACACGCAGGTCAAACCCACATGTCATACACACTGGGCAGAGACACATGTCATACACACTGGGCAGAGACACATGTCATACACACATGGCAGAGACACATGTCATACACACATGGCAGAGACACATGTCATACACAGGGCACACCCACATGTCATACACAGGGAAGACCCACTTGTGATACACAGGGCAGAGACATATGTCATACACACAGGGCAGAGACACATGTCATGCACACAGGGCAGAGACATATGTCATACACAGGGCAAACGCACATGTCATACACAGGGCAGAGACACATGTCATATACACAGGACAGACACACATGTCATACACACAGGGCAGACACACATGTCATACACACAGGGCAGACACACATGTCATACACACAGGGCAGACACACAGGACAGACACACATGCCATACACACAGGGCAGACACACATGCCATACACACAGGGCAGACACACATGTCATACACACAGGGCAGACACACATGTCATACACACAGGGCAGACACACAGGACAGACACACATGCCATACACACAGGGCAGACACACATGCCATACACACAGGGCAGACACACATGCCATACACACAGAGCAGACACACATGTCATACACACAGGGCAGACACACATGTCATACACACAGGGCAGACACACATGTCATACACACAGGGCAGACACACATGTCATACACACAGGGCAGACACACATGTCATACATGCATGGACAGAGCCAGCGACCAGGTTGCGAGAGATAACCCATGTGGCAGATGTATGAGAGTGGACTGACCTGGCTAGTGTCAGGGGATCTGAATTGAATGTGTGACTGTCTTGTTTCAGACACCAGGGAGCCATGTCACAGATTGTTTCCCACGACACGTTGCTGGGAAGATGGCGCCTGTCACTGGATCTGTTTGGGTGGGTGTTCTGTGATGATGTTGGCGCAGAGCTAGGATCTGTAATAAGTGAACTCGGTTTCCTTGTCAAGGAAAGTCGATTCCGACGAGAGATGGAAAAACTAAGGAATTCACAACAGAGAGATCTGACGCTGGAGGTAATGTGAACTCTTTTAGTGGCCAAATGTTTCCGCCAGGGCGGACATGGCTAGTGTGAGCAGCCCTGTGTGCAATCATGTCTAATGTGAAATACTTCATCATACATCACCATCATTTCACAGGGAGACTGGCACTTGTGCTCTGTTCCCTTCTGCAGTCGCCAGCCAAGAGTTGCCAGATTGGTGGTACAGTGGCAGCCAACAGTTGCCAGATGGCATTACACACATGGCAAACCCACATGTCATACACGCAGGTCAAACCCACATGTCATACACACTGGGCAGAGACACATGTCATACACACATGGCAGAGACACATGTCATACACACATGGCAGAGACACATGTCATACACAGGGCACACCATGTCATACACAGGGCACACCCACATGTCATACACAGGGAAGACCCACTTGTGATACACAGGGCAGAGACACATGTCATGCACACAGGGCAGAGACATATGTCATACACAGGGCAAACGCACATGTCATACACAGGGCAGAGACACATGTCATATACACAGGGCAGGCCCACATGTCATATACACAGGGCATACACACAGGGCAGAGAACATGTCATACACACAGGGCAAACCCACATGTCATACACACAGGGCAAACCCTCATGTCATACACAGGGCAAACCCACATGTCATACACAGGGCAGAGACACATGTCATACACATAGGGCAAACCCACATGTCATACACATAGGGCAAACCCACATGTCATACACATAGGGCAAACCCACATGTCATACACATAGGGCAGAGACACATGTCATACACATAGGGCAGAGACACATGTTATACACACAGGGCAAACCCACATGTCATACACACAGGGCAGAGACACATGTCATACACACAGGGCAGAGACACATGTCATACACACAGGGCAGAGACACATGTCATACACACAGGGCAGAGACACATGTCATACACACAGGGCAGAGACACATGTCATACACACAGGGCAGATACACATTTCATACACAGGGTAGACTCACATGTCATACACAGGGCAGATACACATTTCATACACATGGTAGACCCACATGTCATACACAGGGCAAACCCACATGTCATACACTGGGCACACCCACATGTCATACACTGGGCACACCCACATGTCATACACACAGGGCAGGCACACATGTCATACACACAGGGCAGAGACACATGTCATACACTGGGCAGATACACATGTCATACACTGGGCAGACACACAGGGCAGAGACACAGGGCAGAGACACAGGGCAGAGACACATGTCATACACTGGGCACACCCACATGTCATACACTGGGCACACCCACATGTCATACACAGGGCAGACACACGTCATACACACAGGGCAGAGACACATGCCATACACAGGGCAGACACACATGTCATACACACAGGGCAGACACATGTCATACACACAGGGCAGACACACATGTCATACACACAGGGCAGACACACATGTCATACACACAGGGCAGACACACAGGACAGACACACATGCCATACACACAGGACAGACACACAGGGCAGACACACATGTCATACACACAGGGCAGACACACATGTCATACACACAGGGCAGACACACATGTCATACACACAGGGCAGACACACATGTCATACACACAGGGCAGACACACATGTCATACACACAGGGCAGACACACATGTCATACACACAGGGCAGACACACATGTCATACACACAGGGCAGACACACATGTCATACACACAGGGCAGACACACATGTCATACACACAGGGCAGACACACATGTCATACACACAGGGCAGACACACATGTCATACATGCATGGACAGAGCCAGCGGCCAGGTTGCGAGAGATAACCCATATGGCAGGTGTATGAGAGTGGACTGACCTGGCTAGTGTCAGGGGATCTGAATTGAATGTGTGACTGTCTTGTTTCAGACACCAGGGAGCCATGTCACAGATTGTTTCCCACGACACGTTGCTGGGAAGATGGCGCGTGTCACTGGATCTGTTTGGGTGGGTGTTCTGTGATGATGTTGGCGCAGAGCTAGGATCTGTAATAAGTGAACTCGATGGTTTCCCTGTCAAGGAAAGTCGATTCCGACGAGAGATGGAAAAACTAAGGAATTCACAACAGAGAGATCTGACACTGGAGGTAATGTGAACTCTTTTAGTGGCCAAATGTTTCCGCCAGGGCGGACATGGCTAGTGTGAGCAGCCCTGTGTGCAATCATGTCTAATGTGAAATACTTCATCATACATCACCATCATTTCACAGGGAGACTGGCACTTGTGCTCTGTTCCCTTCTGCAGTCGCCAGCCAAGAGTTGCCAGATTGGTGGTACAGTGGCAGCCAAGAGTTGCCAGATAGGTGGCAGTCAAGAGTTGCCAGACTGGTGGTACAGTGGCAGCCAAGAGTTGCCAGATTGGTGGTACAGTGGCAGCCAAGAGTTGCCAGACTGGTGGTACAGTGGCAGCCAAGAGTTGCCAGGCTTGTGGTACAGTGGCAGCCAAGAGTTGCCAGATTGGTGGTACAGTGACAGCCAAGAGTTGCCAGATTGGTGGTACAGTTGCAGCCAAGAGTTGCCAGACTGGTGGTACAGTGGTGGCCAAGAGTTGCCAGATTGGTGGTACAGTGGCAGCCAAGAGTTGCCAGATTGGTGGTACAGTGGCGGCCAAGAATTGCCAGACTGGTGATACAGTGGCAGCCAAGAGTTGCCAGACTGGTGGTACAGTGGCAGCCAAGAGTTGCCAGACTGGTGGTACAGTGGCAGCCAAGAGTTGCCAGACTGGTGGTACAGTGGCAGCCAAGAGTTGCCAGGCTGGTGGTACAGTGGCAGCCAAGAGTTGCCAGGCTGGTGGTACAGTGGCAGCTAAGAGTTGCCAGATTGGTGGTACAGTGGCAGCCAAGAGTTGCCACACTGGTGGTACAGTGGCAGCCAAGAGTTGCCAGATTGGTGGTACAGTGGCAGCCAAGAGTTGCCAGATTGGTGGTACAGTGGCAGCCAAGAGTTGCCAGAATGGTGGTACAGTGGCAGCCAAGAGTTGCCAGATTGGTGGTACAGTGGCAGCCAAGAGTTGCCAGACTGGTGGTACAGTGGCAGCCAAGAGTTGCCAGATTGGTGGTACAGTGGCAGCCAAGAGTTGCCAGATGGCATTACACACATGGCAAACCCACATGTCATACACGCAGGTCAAACCCACATGTCATACACACTGGGCAGAGACACATGTCATACACACTGGGCAGAGACACATGTCATACACACATGGCAGAGACACATGTCATACACACATGGCAGAGACACATGTCATACACAGGGCACACCATGTCATACACAGGGCATACCCACATGTCATACACAGGGAAGACCCACTTGTGATACACAGGGCAGAGACATATGTCATACACACAGGGCAGAGACACATGTCATACACACAGGGCAGAGACACATGTCATATACACAGGGCAGGCCCACATGTCATATACACAGGGCATACCCACATGTCATACCCACATGTCATACACAGGGCAGAGAACATGTCATACACACAGGGCAAACCCACATGTCATACACACAGGGCAAACCCACATGTCATACACAGGGCAAACCCACATGTCATACACATAGGGCAAACCCACATGTCATACACACAGGGCAGAGACACATGTCATACACACAGGGCAGAGACACATGTCATACACACAGGGCAGAGACACATGTCATACACACAGGGCAGAGACACATGTCATACACACAGGGCAGAGACACATGTCATACACACAGGGTAGACCCACATGTCATACACAGGGCAGATACACATTTCATACACAGGGTAGACCCACATGTCATACACAGGGCAAACCCACATGTCATACACTGGGCACACCCACATGTCATACACTGGGCACACCCACATGTCATACACACAGGGCAGACACATATGTCATACACGCAGGGCAGAGACACATGTCATACACTGGGCAGATACACATGTCATACACTGGTCACACCCACATGTCATACACTGGGCACACCCACATGTCATACACACAGGGCAGAGACACATGTCATACACAGGGCAGAGACACATGTCATACACACAGGGCAAACCCACTTGTCATACACACAGGGCAGAGACACATGTCATACACATAGGGCAGAGACACATGTCATACACACTGGGCAGAGATACATGTCATACACAGGGCAAACCCACATGTCATACACACAGGGCAGACACACATGTCATACACACAGTTTAGAGACACATGTCATACACACAGGGTAGAGACACATGTCATACGCACAGGGCAAACCCACATGTCATTAACAGGACAGAGACACATGTCATACACAGGGCAGAGACACATGTCATACACAGGGCAGACCCACATGTCATACACAGGGCAGACCCACATGTCATACACAGGGCAGGGACACATGTCATACACACAGGGCAGAGACACATGTCATACACACAGGACAGACCCTCATGTCATACACACAGGGCAGACACACATGTCATACACACAGGGCAGACCCACATGCCATACACACAGGGCAGACCCACATGTCATACACACAGGGCAGACACACATGTCATACACACAGGGCAGACACACATGTCATACACACAGGGCAGACACACAGGGCAGACACACATGTCATACACACAGGGCAGACACATGCCATACACACAGGGCAGACACACATGCCATACACAAGGGCAGACACACAGGGCAGACACACATGCCATACACACAGGGCAGACACACATGTCATACACACAGGGCAGACACACATGTCATACACACAGGGCAGACACACATGTCATACACACAGGGCAGACACACATGTCATACACACAGGGCAGACACACATGTCATACACACAGGGCAGACACACATGTCATACATGCATGGACAGAGCCAGCGGCCAGGTTGCGAGAGATAACCCATATGGCAGGTGTATGAGAGTGGACTGACCTGGCTAGTGTCAGGGGATCTGAATTGAATGTGTGACTGTCTTCTGTTTCAGACACCAGGGAGCCCTGTCACAGATTGTTTCCCACGACACGTTGCTGGGAAGATGGCGCCTGTCACTGGATCTGTTTGGGTGGGTGTTCTGTGATGATGTTGGCGCAGAGCTAGGATCTGTAATAAGTGAACTCGATGGTTTCCCTGTCAAGGAAAGTCGATTCCGACGAGAGATGGAAAAACTAAGGAATTCACAACAGAGAGATCTGACGCTGGAGGTAATGTGAACTCTTTTAGTGGCCAAATGTTTCCGCCAGGGCGAACATGGCTAGTGTGAGCAGCCCTGTGTGCAATCATGTCTAATGTGAAATACTTCATCATACATCACCATCATTTCACAGGGAGACTGGCACTTGTGCTCTGTTCCCTTCTGCAGTCGCCAGCCAAGAGTTGCCAGATTGGTGGTACAGTGGCAGCCAAGAGTTGCCAGATAGGTGGCAGTCAAGAGTTGCCAGACTGGTGGTAAAGTGGTAGCCAAGAGTTGCCAGATTGGTGGTACAGTGGCAGCCAAGAGTTGCCAGACTGGTGGTACAGTGGCAGCCAAGAGTTGCCAGGCTTGTGGTACAGTGGCAGCCAAGAGTTGCCAGATTGGTGGTACAGTGACAGCCAAGAGTTGCCAGATTGGTGGTACAGTGGCAGCCAAGAGTTGCCAGACTGGTGGTACAGTGGTGGCCAAGAGTTGCCAGATTGGTGGTACAGTGGCAGCCAAGAGTTGCCAGATTGGTGGTACAGTGGCGGCCAAGAATTGCCAGACTGGTGATACAGTGGCAGCCAAGAGTTGCCAGACTGGTGGGACAGTGGCAGCCAAGAGTTGCCAGATGGCATTACACACATGGCAAACCCACATGTCATACACGCAGGTCAAACCCACATGTCATACACACTGGGCAGAGACACATGTCATACACACTGGGCAGAGACACATGTCATACACACATGGCAGAGACACATGTCATACACACATGGCAGAGACACATGTCATACACAGGGCACACCATGTCATACACAGGGCACACCCACATGTCATACACAGGGAAGACCCACTTGTGATACACAGGGCAGAGACATATGTCATACACACAGGGCAGAGACACATGTCATACACACAGGGCAGAGACACATGTCATACACAGGGCAAACGCACATGTCATACACAGGGCAGAGACACATGTCATATACACAGGGCAGGCCCACATTTCATATACACAGGGCATACCTACATGTCATACACAGGGCAGAGAACATGTCATACACACAGGTCAAACCCACATGTCATACACACAGGGCAAACCCACATGTCATACACACAGGGCAAACCCACATGTCATACACAGGGCAGAGACACATGTCATACACATAGGGCAAACCCGCATGTCATACACATAGGGGAGAGACACATGTTATACACACAGGGCAAACCCACATGTCATACACACAGGGAAGAGACACATGTCATACACACAGGGCAGAGACACATGTCATACACACAGGGCAGAGACACATGTCATACACACAGGGCAGATACACATGTCATACACACAGGGTAGACCCACATGTCATACACAGGGCAGATACACATTTCATACACAGGGTAGACCCACATGTCATACACAGGGCAAACCCACATGTCATACACTGGGCACACCCACATGTCATACACTGGGCACACCCACATGTCATACACACAGGGCAGAGACACATGTCATACACTGGGCAGATACACATGTCATACACTGGGCACACCCACATGTCATATACACACAGGGCAGAAACACATGTCATACACAGGGCAGAGACACATGTCATAAATAGGGCAAACCCACATGTCATAAATAGGGCAAACCCACATGTCATACACAGGGCAGAGACACACGTCATACACACAGGGCAAACCCACTTGTCATACACACAGGGCAAACCCACTTGTCATACACACAGGGCAGAGACACATGTCATACACATAGGGCAGAGACACATGTCATACACACAGGGCAGAGACACATGTCATACACAGGGCAAACCCACATGTCATACACACAGGGCAGAGACACATGTCATACACACAGGGCAAACCCACATGTCATACACTGGGCACACCCACATGTCATACACTGGGCACACCCACATGTCATACACTGGGCACACCCACATGTCATACACTGGGCACACCCACATGTCATACACTGGGCACACCCACATGTCATACACACAGGGCAGAGACACATGTCATACACACAGGGCAGAGACACATGTCATACACTGGGCAGATACACATGTCATACACTGGGCACACCCACATGTCATATACACACATGGCAGAGACACAGGGCAGAGACACATGTCATAAATAGGGCAAACCCACATGTCATACACACAGGGCAGAGACACATGTCATACACACAGGGCAAACCCACTTGTCATACACACAGGGCAGAGACACATGTCATACACATAGGGCAGAGACACATGTCATACACACAGGGCAGAGACACATGTCATACACAGGGCAAACCCACATGACATACACACAGGGCAGAGACACATGTCATACACACAGGGCAAACCTACATGTCATACACACAGTTTAGAGACACATGTCATACACACAGGGTAGAGACACATGTCATACGCACAGGGCAAACCCACATGTCATTAACAGGACAGAGACACATGTCATACACAGGGCAGAGACACATGTCATACACAGGGCAGACCCACATGTCATACACAGGGCAGACCCACATGTCATACACAGGGCAGGGACACATGTCATACACACAGGGCAGAGACACATGTCATACACACAGGACAGACCCTCATGTCATACACACAGGACAGACACACAGGGCAGACACACATGCCATACACAGGGCAGACACACATGTCATACACACAGGGCAGACACACATGTCATACACACAGGGCAGAGACACATGTCATACACAGGGCAGAGACACATGTCATACACACAGGGCAAACCCACTTGTCATACACACAGGGCAGACACACATGTCATACACACAGGGCAGAGACACATGTCATACACATAGGGCAGAGACACATGTCATACACACTGGGCAGAGATACATGTCATACACAGGGCAAACCCACATGTCATACACACAGGGCAGACACACATGCCATACACACAGGGCAGACCCACATGCCATACACACAGGGCAGACACACATGTCATACACACAGGGCAGACACACATGTCATACACACAGGGCAGACACACATGTCATACACACAGGGCAGACACACAGGGCAGACACACATGTCATACACACAGGGCAGACACACATGCCATACACACAGGGCAGACACACATGCCATACACAAGGGCAGACACACAGGGCAGACACACATGCCATACACACAGGGCAGACACACAGGGCAGACACACATGTCATACACACAGGGCAGACACACATGTCATACACACAGGGCAGACACACATGTCATACACACAGGGCAGACACACATGTCATACACACAGGGCAGACACACATGTCATACACACAGGGCAGACACACATGTCATACATGCATGGACAGAGCCAGCGGCCAGGTTGCGAGAGATAACCCATATGGCAGGTGTATGAGAGTGGACTGACCTGGCTAGTGTCAGGGGATCTGAATTGAATGTGTGACTGTCTTCTGTTTCAGACACCAGGGAGCCCTGTCACAGATTGTTTCCCATGACACGTTGCTGGGAAGATGGCGCCTGTCACTGGATCTGTTTGGGTGGGTGTTCTGTGATGATGTTGGCGCAGAGCTAGGATCTGTAATAAGTGAACTCGATGGTTTCCCTGTCAAGGAAAGTCGATTCCGACGAGAGATGGAAAAACTAAGGAATTCACAACAGAGAGATCTGACGCTGGAGGTAATGTGAACTCTTTAGTGGCCAAATGTTTCCGCCAGGGCGGACATGGATAGTGTGAGCAGCCCTGTGTGCAATCATGTCTAATGTGAAATACTTCATCATACATCACCATCATTTCACAGGGAGACTGGCACTTGTGCTCTGTTCCCTTCTGCAGTCGCCAGCCAAGAGTTGCCAGATTGGTGGTACAGTGGCAGCCAAGAGTTGCCAGATAGGTGGCAGTCAAGAGTTGCCAGACTGGTGGTACAGTGGCAGCCAAGAGTTGCCAGATTGGTGGTACAGTGGCAGCCAAGAGTTGCCAGACTGGTGGTACAGTGGCAGCCAAGAGTTGCCAGGCTTGTGGTACAGTGGCAGCCAAGAGTTGCCAGATTGGTGGTACAGTGACAGCCAAGAGTTGCCAGATTGGTGGTACAGTGGCAGCCAAGAGTTGCCAGACTGGTGGTACAGTGGTGGCCAAGAGTTGCCAGATTGGTGGTACAGTGGCAGCCAAGAGTTACCAGATTGGTGGTACAGTGGCGGCCAAGAATTGCCAGACTGGTGATACAGTGGCAGCCAAGAGTTGCCAGACTGGTGGGACAGTGGCAGCCAAGAGTTGCCAGATGGCATTACACACATGGCAAACCCACATGTCATACACGCAGGTCAAACCCACATGTCATACACACTGGGCAGAGACACATGTCATACACACTGGGCAGAGACACATGTCATACACACATGGCAGAGACACATGTCATACACAGGGCACACCATGTCATACACAGGGCACACCCACATGTCATACACAGGGAAGACCCACTTGTGATACACAGGGCAGAGACATATGTCATACACACAGGGCAGAGACACATGTCATACACACAGGGCAGAGACATATGTCATACACAGGGCAAACGCACATGTCATACACAGGGCAGAGACACATGTCATATACACAGGGCAGGCCCACATGTCATATACACAGGGCATACCCACATGTCATACACAGGGCAGAGAACATGTCATACACACAGGGCAAACCCACATGTCATACACACAGGGCAAACCCACATGTCATACACACAGGGCAAACCCACATGTCATACACAGGGCAGAGACACATGTCATACACATAGGGCAAACCCACATGTCATACACATAGGGCAAACCCACATGTCATACACATAGGGCAGAGACACATGTTATACACATAGGGCAAACCCACATGTCATACACACAGGGCAGAGACACATGTCATACACACAGGGCAGAGACACATGTCATACACACAGGGCAGAGACACATGTCATACACACAGGGCAGAGACACATGTCATACACACAGGGCAGATACACATGTCATACACACAGGGTAGACCCACATGTCATACACAGGGCAGATACACATTTCATACACAGGGCAGACCCACATGTCATACACTGGGCAAACCCACATGTCATACACGGCACACCCACATGTCATACACTGGGCACACCCACATGTCATACACTGGGCACACCCACATGTCATACACACAGGGCAGAGACACATGTCATACACTGGGCAGATACACATGTCATACACTGGGCACACCCATATGTCATATACACACAGGGCAGAGACACATGTCATACACAGGGCAGAGACACATGTCATAAATAGGGCAAACCCACATGTCATAAATAGGGCAAACCCACATGTCATACACACAGGGCAGAGACAAATGTCATACACACAGGGCAAACCCACTTGTCATACACACAGGGCAAACCCACTTGTCATACACACAGGGCAGAGACACATGTCATACACATAGGGCAGAGACACATGTCATACACACAGGGCAGAGACACATGTCATACACAGGGCAAACCCACATGTCATACACACAGGGCAGAGACACATGTCATACACACAGGGCAAACCCACATGTCATACACTGGGCACACCCACATGTCATACACTGGGCACACCCACATGTCATACACTGGGCACACCCACATGTCATACACACAGGGCAGAGACACATGTCATACACACAGGACAGAGACACATGTCATACACTGGGCAGATACACATGTCATACACTGGGCACACCCACATGTCATATACACACATGGCAGAGACACATGTCATACACAGGGCAGAGACACATGTCATAAATAGGGCAAACCCACATGTCATACACACAGGGCAGAGACACATGTCATACACACAGGGCAAACCCACTTGTCATACACACAGGGCAAACCCACTTGTCATACACACAGGGCAGAGACACATGTCATACACATAGGGCAGAGACACATGTCATACACACAGGGCAGAGACACATGTCATACACAGGGCAAACCCACATGACATACACACAGGGCAGAGACACATGTCATACACACAGGGCAAACCTACATGTCATACACACAGTTTAGAGACACATGTCATACACACAGGGTAGAGACACATGTCATACGCACAGGGCAAACCCACATGTCATTAACAGGACAGAGACACATGTCATACACAGGGCAGAGACACATGTCATACACAGGGCAGACCCACATGTCATACACAGGGCAGGGACACATGTCATACACACAGGGCAGAGACACATGTCATACACACAGGACAGACACTCATGTCATACACACAGGACAGACACACATGTCATACACACAGGGCAGACACACATGCCATACACACAGGGCAGACACACATGTCATACACACAGGGCAGACACACATGTCATACACACAGGGCAGAGACACATGTCATACACAGGGCAGAGACACATGTCATACACACAGGGCAAACCCACTTGTCATACACACAGGGCAGAGACACATGTCATACACATAGGGCAGAGACACATGTCATACACACTGGGCAGAGATACATGTCATACACAGGGCAAACCCACATGTCATACACACAGGGCAGACACACATGTCATACACACAGTTTAGAGACACATGTCATACACACAGGGTAGAGACACATGTCATACACAGGGCACACCATGTCATACACAGGGCACACCCACATGTCATACACAGGGAAGACCCACTTGTGATACACAGGGCAGAGACACATGTCATGCACACAGGGCAGAGACATATGTCATACACAGGGCAAACGCACATGTCATACACAGGGCAGAGACACATGTCATATACACAGGGCAGGCCCACATGTCATATACACAGGGCATACCCACATGTCATACACAGGGCAGAGAACATGTCATACACACAGGGCAAACCCACATGTCATACACACAGGGCAAACCCACATGTCATACACACAGGGCAAACCCACATGTCATACACAGGGCAGAGACACATGTCATACACATAGGGCAAACCCACATGTCATACACATAGGGCAAACCCACATGTCATACACATAGGGCAGAGACACATGTTATACACATAGGGTAAACCCACATGTCATACACACAGGGCAGAGACACATGTCATACACACAGGGCAGAGACACATGTCATACACACAGGGCAGAGACACATGTCATACACACAGGGCAGAGACACATGTCATACACACAGGGCAGATACACATGTCATACACACAGGGTAGACCCACATGTCATACACACAGGGTAGACCCACATGTCATACACAGGGCAGATACACATTTCATACACAGGGTAGACCCACATGTCATACACTGGGCAAACCCACATGTCATACACGGCACACCCACATGTCATACACTGGGCACACCCACATGTCATACACACAGGGCAGAGACACATGTCATACACTGGGCAGATACACATGTCATACACTGGGCACACCCATATGTCATATACACACAGGGCAGAGACACATGTCATAAATAGGGCAAACCCACATGTCATAAATAGGGCAAACCCACATGTCATAAATAGGGCAAACCCACATGTCATACACACAGGGCAGAGACAAATGTCATACACACAGGGCAAACCCACTTGTCATACACACAGGGCAGAGACACATGTCATACACATAGGGCAGAGACACATGTCATACACACAGGGCAGAGACACATGTCATACACAGGGCAAACCCACATGTCATACACACAGGGCAGAGACACATGTCATACACACAGGGCAAACCCACATGTCATACACTGGGCACACCCACATGTCATACACTGGGCACACCCACATGTCATACAAACAGGGCAGAGACACATGTCATACACACAGGGCAGAGACACATGTCATACACTGGGCAGATACACATGTCATACACTGGGCACACCCACATGTCATATACACACATGGCAGAGACACATGTCATACACAGGGCAGAGACACATGTCATAAATAGGGCAAACCCACATGTCATACACACAGGGCAGAGACACATGTCATACACACAGGGCAAACCCACTTGTCATACACACAGGGCAGAGACACATGTCATACACATAGGGCAGAGACACATGTCATACACACAGGGCAGAGACACATGTCATACACAGGGCAAACCCACATGACATACACACAGGGCAGAGACACATGTCATACACACAGGGCAAACCTACATGTCATACACACAGTTTAGAGACACATGTCATACACACAGGGTAGAGACACATGTCATACGCACAGGGCAAACCCACATGTCATTAACAGGACAGAGACACATGTCATACACAGGGCAGAGACACATGTCATACACAGGGCAGACCCACATGTCATACACAGGGCAGGGACACATGTCATACACACAGGGCAGAGACACATGTCATACACACAGGACAGACCCTCATGTCATACACACAGGACAGACACACATGTCATACACACAGGGCAGACACACATGCCATACACACAGGGCAGACACACATGTCATACACACAGGGCAGACACACATGTCATACACACAGGGCAGAGACACATGTCATACACAGGGCAGAGACACATGTCATACACACAGGGCAAACCCACTTGTCATACACACAGGGCAGAGACACATGTCATACACATAGGGCAGAGACACATGTCATACACACTGGGCAGAGATACATGTCATACACAGGGCAAACCCACATGTCATACACACAGGGCAGACACACATGTCATACACACAGTTTAGAGACACATGTCATACACACAGGGTAGAGACACATGTCATACACAGGGCACACCATGTCATACACAGGGCACACCCACATGTCATACACAGGGAAGACCCACTTGTGATACACAGGGCAGAGACACATGTCATGCACACAGGGCAGAGACATATGTCATACACAGGGCAAACGCACATGTCATACACAGGGCAGAGACAAATGTCATATACACAGGGCAGACCCACATGTCATATACACAGGGCATACACACAGGGCAGAGAACATGTCATACACACAGGGCAAACCCACATGTCATACACACAGGGCAGAGACACATGTCATACACAGGGCAAACCCACATGACATACACACAGGGCAGAGACACATGTCATACACACAGGGCAAACCTACATGTCATACACACAGTTTAGAGACAAATGTCATACACACAGGGTAGAGACACATGTCATACGCACAGGGCAAACCCACATGTCATTAACAGGACAGAGACACATGTCATACACAGGGCAGAGACACATGTCATACACAGGGCAGACCCACATGTCATACACAGGGCAGACCCACATGTCATACACAGGGCAGGGACACATGTCATACACACAGGGCAGAGACACATGTCATACACACAGGACAGACCCTCATGTCATACACACAGGACAGACACACAGGGCAGACACACATGCCATACACAGGGCAGACACACATGTCATACACACAGGGCAGACACACATGTCATACACACAGGGCAGAGACACATGTCATACACAGGGCAGAGACACATGTCATACACACAGGGCAAACCCACTTGTCATACACACAGGGCAGACACACATGTCATACACACAGGGCAGAGACACATGTCATACACATAGGGCAGAGACACATGTCATACACACTGGGCAGAGATACATGTCATACACAGGGCAAACCCACATGTCATACACACAGGGCAGACACACATGCCATACACACAGGGCAGACCCACATGCCATACACACAGGGCAGACACACATGTCATACACACAGGGCAGACACACATGTCATACACACAGGGCAGACACACATGTCATACACACAGGGCAGACACACAGGGCAGACACACATGTCATACACACAGGGCAGACACACATGCCATACACACAGGGCAGACACACATGCCATACACAAGGGCAGACACACAGGGCAGACACACATGCCATACACACAGGGCAGACACACATGTCATACACACAGGGCAGACACACATGTCATACACACAGGGCAGACACACATGTCATACACACAGGGCAGACACACATGTCATACACACAGGGCAGACACACATGTCATACACACAGGGCAGACACACATGTCATACATGCATGGACAGAGCCAGCGGCCAGGTTGCGAGAGATAACCCATATGGCAGGTGTATGAGAGTGGACTGACCTGGCTAGTGTCAGGGGATCTGAATTGAATGTGTGACTGTCTTCTGTTTCAGACACCAGGGAGCCCTGTCACAGATTGTTTCCCATGACACGTTGCTGGGAAGATGGCGCCTGTCACTGGATCTGTTTGGGTGGGTGTTCTGTGATGATGTTGGCGCAGAGCTAGGATCTGTAATAAGTGAACTCGATGGTTTCCCTGTCAAGGAAAGTCGATTCCGACGAGAGATGGAAAAACTAAGGAATTCACAACAGAGAGATCTGACGCTGGAGGTAATGTGAACTCTTTAGTGGCCAAATGTTTCCGCCAGGGCGGACATGGATAGTGTGAGCAGCCCTGTGTGCAATCATGTCTAATGTGAAATACTTCATCATACATCACCATCATTTCACAGGGAGACTGGCACTTGTGCTCTGTTCCCTTCTGCAGTCGCCAGCCAAGAGTTGCCAGATTGGTGGTACAGTGGCAGCCAAGAGTTGCCAGATAGGTGGCAGTCAAGAGTTGCCAGACTGGTGGTACAGTGGCAGCCAAGAGTTGCCAGATTGGTGGTACAGTGGCAGCCAAGAGTTGCCAGACTGGTGGTACAGTGGCAGCCAAGAGTTGCCAGGCTTGTGGTACAGTGGCAGCCAAGAGTTGCCAGATTGGTGGTACAGTGACAGCCAAGAGTTGCCAGATTGGTGGTACAGTGGCAGCCAAGAGTTGCCAGACTGGTGGTACAGTGGTGGCCAAGAGTTGCCAGATTGGTGGTACAGTGGCAGCCAAGAGTTACCAGATTGGTGGTACAGTGGCGGCCAAGAATTGCCAGACTGGTGATACAGTGGCAGCCAAGAGTTGCCAGACTGGTGGGACAGTGGCAGCCAAGAGTTGCCAGATGGCATTACACACATGGCAAACCCACATGTCATACACGCAGGTCAAACCCACATGTCATACACACTGGGCAGAGACACATGTCATACACACTGGGCAGACACACATGTCATACACACATGGCAGAGACACATGTCATACACACATGGCAGAGACACATGTCATACACAGGGCACACCATGTCATACACAGGGCACACCCACATGTCATACACAGGGAAGACCCACTTGTGATACACAGGGCAGAGACATATGTCATACACACAGGGCAGAGACACATGTCATACACACAGGGCAGAGACATATGTCATACACAGGGCAAACGCACATGTCATACACAGGGCAGAGACACATGTCATATACACAGGGCAGGCCCACATGTCATATACACAGGGCATACCCACATGTCATACACAGGGCAGAGAACATGTCATACACACAGGGCAAACCCACATGTCATACACACAGGGCAAACCCACATGTCATACACACAGGGCAAACCCACATGTCATACACAGGGCAGAGACACATGTCATACACATAGGGCAAACCCACATGTCATACACATAGGGCAAACCCACATGTCATACACATAGGGCAGAGACACATGTTATACACATAGGGCAAACCCACATGTCATACACACAGGGCAGAGACACATGTCATACACACAGGGCAGAGACACATGTCATACACACAGGGCAGAGACACATGTCATACACACAGGGCAGAGACACATGTCATACACACAGGGCAGATACACATGTCATACACACAGGGTAGACCCACATGTCATACACACAGGGTAGACCCACATGTCATACACAGGGCAGATACACATTTCATACACAGGGTAGACCCACATGTCATACACTGGGCAAACCCACATGTCATACACGGCACACCCACATGTCATACACTGGGCACACCCACATGTCATACACACAGGGCAGAGACACATGTCATACACTGGGCAGATACACATGTCATACACTGGGCACACCCATATGTCATATACACACAGGGCAGAGACACATGTCATACACAGGGCAGAGACACATGTCATAAATAGGGCAAACCCACATGTCATAAATAGGGCAAACCCACATGTCATACACACAGGGCAGAGACAAATGTCATACACACAGGGCAAACCCACTTGTCATACACACAGGGCAAACCCACTTGTCATACACACAGGGCAGAGACACATGTCATACACATAGGGCAGAGACACATGTCATACACACAGGGCAGAGACACATGTCATACACAGGGCAAACCCACATGTCATACACACAGGGCAGAGACACATGTCATACACACAGGGCAAACCCACATGTCATACACTGGGCACACCCACATGTCATACACTGGGCACACCCACATGTCATACACTGGGCACACCCACATGTCATACACACAGGGCAGAGACACATGTCATACACACAGGGCAGAGACACATGTCATACACTGGGCAGATACACATGTCATACACTGGGCACACCCACATGTCATATACACACATGGCAGAGACACATGTCATACACAGGGCAGAGACACATGTCATAAATAGGGCAAACCCACATGTCATACACACAGGGCAGAGACACATGTCATACACACAGGGCAAACCCACTTGTCATACACACAGGGCAAACCCACTTGTCATACACACAGGGCAGAGACACATGTCATACACATAGGGCAGAGACACATGTCATACACACAGGGCAGAGACACATGTCATACACAGGGCAAACCCACATGACATACACACAGGGCAGAGACACATGTCATACACACAGGGCAAACCTACATGTCATACACACAGTTTAGAGACACATGTCATACACACAGGGTAGAGACACATGTCATACGCACAGGGCAAACCCACATGTCATTAACAGGACAGAGACACATGTCATACACAGGGCAGAGACACATGTCATACACAGGGCAGACCCACATGTCATACACAGGGCAGGGACACATGTCATACACACAGGGCAGAGACACATGTCATACACACAGGACAGACACTCATGTCATACACACAGGACAGACACACATGTCATACACACAGGGCAGACACACATGCCATACACACAGGGCAGACACACATGTCATACACACAGGGCAGACACACATGTCATACACACAGGGCAGAGACACATGTCATACACAGGGCAGAGACACATGTCATACACACAGGGCAAACCCACTTGTCATACACACAGGGCAGAGACACATGTCATACACATAGGGCAGAGACACATGTCATACACACTGGGCAGAGATACATGTCATACACAGGGCAAACCCACATGTCATACACACAGGGCAGACACACATGTCATACACACAGTTTAGAGACACATGTCATACACACAGGGTAGAGACACATGTCATACACAGGGCACACCATGTCATACACAGGGCACACCCACATGTCATACACAGGGAAGACCCACTTGTGATACACAGGGCAGAGACACATGTCATGCACACAGGGCAGAGACATATGTCATACACAGGGCAAACGCACATGTCATACACAGGGCAGAGACACATGTCATATACACAGGGCAGGCCCACATGTCATATACACAGGGCATACCCACATGTCATACACAGGGCAGAGAACATGTCATACACACAGGGCAAACCCACATGTCATACACACAGGGCAAACCCACATGTCATACACACAGGGCAAACCCACATGTCATACACAGGGCAGAGACACATGTCATACACATAGGGCAAACCCACATGTCATACACATAGGGCAAACCCACATGTCATACACATAGGGCAGAGACACATGTTATACACATAGGGCAAACCCACATGTCATACACACAGGGCAGAGACACATGCCATACACACAGGGCAGACCCACATGCCATACACACAGGGCAGACACACATGTCATACACACAGGGCAGACACACATGTCATACACACAGGGCAGACACACATGTCATACACACAGGGCAGACACACAGGGCAGACACACATGTCATACACACAGGGCAGACACACATGCCATACACACAGGGCAGACACACATGCCATACACAAGGGCAGACACACAGGGCAGACACACATGCCATACACACAGGGCAGACACACATGTCATACACACAGGGCAGACACACATGTCATACACACAGGGCAGACACACATGTCATACACACAGGGCAGACACACATGTCATACACACAGGGCAGACACACATGTCATACACACAGGGCAGACACACATGTCATACATGCATGGACAGAGCCAGCGGCCAGGTTGCGAGAGATAACCCATATGGCAGGTGTATGAGAGTGGACTGACCTGGCTAGTGTCAGGGGATCTGAATTGAATGTGTGACTGTCTTCTGTTTCAGACACCAGGGAGCCCTGTCACAGATTGTTTCCCATGACACGTTGCTGGGAAGATGGCGCCTGTCACTGGATCTGTTTGGGTGGGTGTTCTGTGATGATGTTGGCGCAGAGCTAGGATCTGTAATAAGTGAACTCGATGGTTTCCCTGTCAAGGAAAGTCGATTCCGACGAGAGATGGAAAAACTAAGGAATTCACAACAGAGAGATCTGACGCTGGAGGTAATGTGAACTCTTTAGTGGCCAAATGTTTCCGCCAGGGCGGACATGGATAGTGTGAGCAGCCCTGTGTGCAATCATGTCTAATGTGAAATACTTCATCATACATCACCATCATTTCACAGGGAGACTGGCACTTGTGCTCTGTTCCCTTCTGCAGTCGCCAGCCAAGAGTTGCCAGATTGGTGGTACAGTGGCAGCCAAGAGTTGCCAGATAGGTGGCAGTCAAGAGTTGCCAGACTGGTGGTACAGTGGCAGCCAAGAGTTGCCAGATTGGTGGTACAGTGGCAGCCAAGAGTTGCCAGACTGGTGGTACAGTGGCAGCCAAGAGTTGCCAGGCTTGTGGTACAGTGGCAGCCAAGAGTTGCCAGATTGGTGGTACAGTGACAGCCAAGAGTTGCCAGATTGGTGGTACAGTGGCAGCCAAGAGTTGCCAGACTGGTGGTACAGTGGTGGCCAAGAGTTGCCAGATTGGTGGTACAGTGGCAGCCAAGAGTTACCAGATTGGTGGTACAGTGGCGGCCAAGAATTGCCAGACTGGTGATACAGTGGCAGCCAAGAGTTGCCAGACTGGTGGGACAGTGGCAGCCAAGAGTTGCCAGATGGCATTACACACATGGCAAACCCACATGTCATACACGCAGGTCAAACCCACATGTCATACACACTGGGCAGAGACACATGTCATACACACTGGGCAGAGACACATGTCATACACACATGGCAGAGACACATGTCATACACACATGGCAGAGACACATGTCATACACAGGGCACACCATGTCATACACAGGGCACACCCACATGTCATACACAGGGAAGACCCACTTGTGATACACAGGGCAGAGACATATGTCATACACACAGGGCAGAGACACATGTCATACACACAGGGCAGAGACATATGTCATACACAGGGCAAACGCACATGTCATACACAGGGCAGAGACACATGTCATATACACAGGGCAGGCCCACATGTCATATACACAGGGCATACCCACATGTCATACACAGGGCAGAGAACATGTCATACACACAGGGCAAACCCACATGTCATACACACAGGGCAAACCCACATGTCATACACACAGGGCAAACCCACATGTCATACACAGGGCAGAGACACATGTCATACACATAGGGCAAACCCACATGTCATACACATAGGGCAAACCCACATGTCATACACATAGGGCAGAGACACATGTTATACACATAGGGCAAACCCACATGTCATACACACAGGGCAGAGACACATGTCATACACACAGGGCAGAGACACATGTCATACACACAGGGCAGAGACACATGTCATACACACAGGGCAGAGACACATGTCATACACACAGGGCAGATACACATGTCATACACACAGGGTAGACCCACATGTCATACACACAGGGTAGACCCACATGTCATACACAGGGCAGATACACATTTCATACACAGGGTAGACCCACATGTCATACACTGGGCAAACCCACATGTCATACACGGCACACCCACATGTCATACACTGGGCACACCCACATGTCATACACACAGGGCAGAGACACATGTCATACACTGGGCAGATACACATGTCATACACTGGGCACACCCATATGTCATATACACACAGGGCAGAGACACATGTCATACACAGGGCAGAGACACATGTCATAAATAGGGCAAACCCACATGTCATAAATAGAGCAAACCCACATGTCATACACACAGGGCAGAGACAAATGTCATACACACAGGGCAAACCCACTTGTCATACACACAGGGCAAACCCACTTGTCATACACACAGGGCAGAGACACATGTCATACACATAGGGCAGCGACACATGTCATACACACAGGGCAGAGACACATGTCATACACAGGGCAAACCCACATGTCATACACACAGGGCAGAGACACATGTCATACACACAGGGCAAACCCACATGTCATACACTGGGCACACCCACATGTCATACACTGGGCACACCCACATGTCATACACTGGGCACACCCACATGTCATACACACAGGGCAGAGACACATGTCATACACACAGGGCAGAGACACATGTCATACACTGGGCAGATACACATGTCATACACTGGGCACACCCACATGTCATATACACACATGGCAGAGACACATGTCATACACAGGGCAGAGACACATGTCATAAATAGGGCAAACCCACATGTCATACACACAGGGCAGAGACACATGTCATACACACAGGGCAAACCCACTTGTCATACACACAGGGCAAACCCACTTGTCATACACACAGGGCAGAGACACATGTCATACACATAGGGCAGAGACACATGTCATACACACAGGGCAGAGACACATGTCATACACAGGGCAAACCCACATGACATACACACAGGGCAGAGACACATGTCATACACACAGGGCAAACCTACATGTCATACACACAGTTTAGAGACACATGTCATACACACAGGGTAGAGACACATGTCATACGCACAGGGCAAACCCACATGTCATTAACAGGACAGAGACACATGTCATACACAGGGCAGAGACACATGTCATACACAGGGCAGACCCACATGTCATACACAGGGCAGGGACACATGTCATACACACAGGGCAGAGACACATGTCATACACACAGGACAGACACTCATGTCATACACACAGGACAGACACACATGTCATACACACAGGGCAGACACACATGCCATACACACAGGGCAGACACACATGTCATACACACAGGGCAGACACACATGTCATACACACAGGGCAGAGACACATGTCATACACAGGGCAGAGACACATGTCATACACACAGGGCAAACCCACTTGTCATACACACAGGGCAGAGACACATGTCATACACATAGGGCAGAGACACATGTCATACACACTGGGCAGAGATACATGTCATACACAGGGCAAACCCACATGTCATACACACAGGGCAGACACACATGTCATACACACAGTTTAGAGACACATGTCATACACACAGGGTAGAGACACATGTCATACACAGGGCACACCATGTCATACACAGGGCACACCCACATGTCATACACAGGGAAGACCCACTTGTGATACACAGGGCAGAGACACATGTCATGCACACAGGGCAGAGACATATGTCATACACAGGGCAAACGCACATGTCATACACAGGGCAGAGACACATGTCATATACACAGGGCAGGCCCACATGTCATATACACAGGGCATACCCACATGTCATACACAGGGCAGAGAACATGTCATACACACAGGGCAAACCCACATGTCATACACACAGGGCAAACCCACATGTCATACACACAGGGCAAACCCACATGTCATACACAGGGCAGAGACACATGTCATACACATAGGGCAAACCCACATGTCATACACATAGGGCAAACCCACATGTCATACACATAGGGCAGAGACACATGTTATACACATAGGGCAAACCCACATGTCATACACACAGGGCAGAGACACATGTCATACACACAGGGCAGAGACACATGTCATACACACAGGGCAGAGACACATGTCATACACACAGGGCAGAGACACATGTCATACACACAGGGCAGATACACATGTCATACACACAGGGTAGACCCACATGTCATACACACAGGGTAGACCCACATGTCATACACAGGGCAGATACACATTTCATACACAGGGTAGACCCACATGTCATACACTGGGCAAACCCACATGTCATACACGGCACACCCACATGTCATACACTGGGCACACCCACATGTCATACACACAGGGCAGAGACACATGTCATACACTGGGCAGATACACATGTCATACACTGGGCACACCCATATGTCATATACACACAGGGCAGAGACACATGTCATACACAGGGCAGAGACACATGTCATAAATAGGGCAAACCCACATGTCATAAATAGGGCAAACCCACATGTCATACACACAGGGCAGAGACAAATGTCATACACACAGGGCAAACCCACTTGTCATACACACAGGGCAAACCCACTTGTCATACACACAGGGCAGAGACACATGTCATACACATAGGGCAGAGACACATGTCATACACACAGGGCAGAGACACATGTCATACACAGGGCAAACCCACATGTCATACACACAGGGCAGAGACACATGTCATACACACAGGGCAAACCCACATGTCATACACTGGGCACACCCACATGTCATACACTGGGCACACCCACATGTCATACACTGGGCACACCCACATGTCATACACACAGGGCAGACACACAGGTCATACACACAGGGCAGACACACATGCCATACACACAGGGCAGACACACATGCCATACACACAGGGCAGACACACATGCCATACACACAGGGCAGACACACATGCCATACACACAGGGCAGACACACATGCCATACACACAGGACAGACACACATGTCATACACATAGGGCAGACACACATGTCATACACACAGGGCAGACACATGTCATACACACAGGGCAGACACATGTCATACACACAGGGCAGACACACATGCCATACACACAGGGCAGACACACATGTCATACACACAGGGCAGACACACATGTCATACACACAGGGCAGACACACATGTCATACACACAGGGCAGACACACATGTCATACACACAGGGCAGACACACATGCCATACACACAGGGCAGACACACATGCCATACACACAGGGCAGACACACATGCCATACACACAGGGCAGACACACATGCTATACACACAGGGCAGACACACATGCCATACACACAGGGCAGTCACACATGCCATACACACAGGGCAGTCACACATGCCATACACACAGGGCAGACACACATGTCATACATGTCATACATGTCACACACAGGGCAGACACACATGCCATACACACAGGGCAGACACACATGCCATACACACAGGGCAGACACACATGCTATACACACAGGGCAGACACACATGCCATACACACAGGGCAGTCACACATGCCATACACACAGGGCAGTCACACATGCCATACACACAGGGCAGACACACATGTCATACACACAGGGCAGACACACAGGGCAGACACACATGCCATACACACAGGGCAGACACACATGCCATGTTGTTTGTCCATCAAGAATGATGACCATTCATCATGGCATTACATAGGCCATACACCATGGCATTACACACATGGCAAACCCACATGTCATACACGCAGGTCAAACCCACATGTCATACACACTGGGCAGAGACACATGTCATACACACTGGGCAGAGACACATGTCATACACACATGGCAGAGACACATGTCATACACACATGGCAGAGACACATGTCATACACAGGGCACACCCACATGTCATACACAGGGAAGACCCACTTGTGATACACAGGGCAGAGACATATGTCATACACACAGGGCAGAGACACATGTCATGCACACAGGGCAGAGACATATGTCATACACAGGGCAAACGCACATGTCATACACAGGGCAGAGACACATGTCATATACACAGGACAGACACACATGTCATACACACAGGGCAGACACACATGTCATACACACAGGGCAGACACACATGTCATACACACAGGGCAGACACACAGGACAGACACACATGCCATACACACAGGGCAGACACACATGCCATACACACAGGGCAGACACACATGTCATACACACAGGGCAGACACACATGTCATACACACAGGGCACACCATGTCATACACAGGGCACACCCACATGTCATACACAGGGAAGACCCACTTGTGATACACAGGGCAGAGACATATGTCATACACACAGGGCAGACACACATGTCATACACACAGGGCAGACACACATGCCATACACACAGGGCAGACACACATGTCATACACACAGGGCAGACACACATGTCATACACACAGGGCAGACACACATGCCATACACACAGGGCAGACACACATGCCATACACACAGGGCAGACACACATGCCATACACACAGGGCAGACACACATGCCATACACACAGGGCAGACACACATGCTATACACACAGGGCAGACACACATGCCATACACACAGGGCAGTCACACATGCCATACACACAGGGCAGACACACATGTCATACACACAGGGCAGACACACATGTCATACACACAGGGCAGACACACATGCCATACACACAGGGCAGACACACATGCCATACACACAGGGCAGACACACATGCCATGTTGTTTGTCCATCAAGAATGATGACCATTCATCATGGCATTACATAGGCCATACACCATGGCATTACACACATGGCAAACCCACATGTCATACACGCAGGTCAAACCCACATGTCATACACGCAGGTCAAACCCACATGTCATACACACTGGGCAGAGACACATGTCATACACACTGGGCAGAGACACATGTCATACACACATGGCAGAGACACATGTCATACACACATGGCAGAGACACATGTCATACACAGGGCACACCATGTCATACACAGGGCACACCCACATGTCATACACAGGGAAGACCCACTTGTGATACACAGGGCAGAGACATATGTCATACACACAGGGCAGAGACACATGTCATGCACACAGGGCAGAGACATATGTCATACACAGGGCAAACGCACATGTCATACACAGGGCAGAGACACATGTCATATACACAGGGCAGACACACATGTCATACACACAGGGCAGACACACATGTCATACACACAGGGCAGACACACATGTCATACACACAGGGCAGACACACAGGACAGACACACATGCCATACACACAGGGCAGACACACATGCCATACACACAGGGCAGACACACATGTCATACACACAGGGCAGACACACATGTCATACACACAGGGCACACCATGTCATACACAGGGCACACCCACATGTCATACACAGGGAAGACCCACTTGTGATACACAGGGCAGAGACATATGTCATACACACAGGGCAGACACACATGTCATACACACAGGGCAGACACACATGTCATACACACAGGGCAGACACACATGCCATACACACAGGGCAGACACACATGCCATACACACAGGGCAGACACACATGCCATACACACAGGGCAGACACACATGCTATACACACAGGGCAGACACACATGCCATACACACAGGGCAGTCACACATGCCATACACACAGGGCAGACACACATGTCATACACACAGGGCAGACACACATGTCATACACACAGGGCAGACACACATGCCATACACACAGGGCAGACACACATGCCATACACACAGGGCAGACACACATGCCATGTTGTTTGTCCATCAAGAATGATGACCATTCATCATGGCATTACATAGGCCATACACCATGGCATTACACACATGGCAAACCCACATGTCATACACGCAGGTCAAACCCACATGTCATACACACTGGGCAGAGACACATGTCATACACACTGGGCAGAGACACATGTCATACACACATGGCAGAGACACATGTCATACACACATGGCAGAGACACATGTCATACACATAGGGCAAACTCACATGTCATACACATAGGGCAGAGACACATGTCATACACACAGGGCAGACACACATGCCATACACACAGGGCAGACACACATGCCATACACACAGGGCAGAGACACATGTCATACACACAGGGCAGATACACATTTCATACACAGGGTAGACCCACATGTCATACACAGGGCAAACCCACATGTCATACACTGGGCACACCCACATGTCATACACTGGGCACACCCACATGTCATACACACAGGGCAGACACACATGTCATACACACAGGGCAGACACACATGTCATACACACAGGGCAGAGACACATGTCATACACTGGGCAGATACACATGTCATACACTGGGCAGACACACATGTCATACACACAGGGCAGAGACACATGTCATACACTGGGCACACCCACATGTCATACACTGGGCACAGACACATGTCATACACACAGGGCAGAGACACATGTCATACACACAGGGCAGAGACACATGTCATACACACAGGGCAAACCCACTTGTCATACACACAGGGCAGAGACACATGTCATACACAGGGCAGACCCACATGTCATACACAGGGCAGGGACACATGTCATACACACAGGGCAGAGACACATGTCATACACACAGGACAGACCCTCATGTCATACACACAGGACAGACACACATGTCATACACACAGGGCAGACACACATGTCATACACACAGGGCAGACACACATGTCATACACACAGGGCAGACACACAGGTCATACACACAGGACAGACACACAGGCCATACACACAGGGCAGAGACACATGTCATACACACAGGGCAAACCCACTTGTCATACACACAGGGCAGAGACACATGTCATACACATAGGGCAGAGACACATGTCATACACACTGGGCAGAGATACATGTCATACACAGGGCAAACCCACATGTCATACACACAGGGCAGACACACATGTCATACACACAGTTTAGAGACACATGTCATACACACAGGGTAGAGACACATGTCATACACAGGGCACACCATGTCATACACAGGGCACACCCACATGTCATACACAGGGCACACCCACATGTCATACACAGGGAAGACCCACTTGTGATACACAGGGCAGAGACACATGTCATGCACACAGGGCAGAGACATATGTCATACACAGGGCAAACGCACATGTCATACACAGGGCAGAGACACATGTCATATACACAGGGCAGGCCCACATGTCATATACACAGGGCATACACACAGGGCAGAGAACATGTCATACACACAGGGCAAACCCACATGTCATACACACAGGGCAGAGACACATGTCATACACACAGGGCAAACCCACATGTCATACACTGGGCACACCCACATGTCATACACTGGGCACACCCACATGTCATACACTGGGCACACCCACATGTCATACACACAGGGCAGAGACACATGTCATACACACAGGGCAGAGACACATGTCATACACTGGGCAGATACACATGTCATACACTGGGCACACCCACATGTCATATACACACATGGCAGAGACACATGTCATACACAGGGCAGAGACACATGTCATAAATAGGGCAAACCCACATGTCATACACACAGGGCAGAGACACATGTCATACACACAGGGCAAACCCACTTGTCATACACACAGGGCAAACCCACTTGTCATACACACAGGGCAGAGACACATGTCATACACATAGGGCAGAGACACATGTCATACACACAGGGCAGAGACACATGTCATACACAGGGCAAACCCACATGACATACACACAGGGCAGAGACACATGTCATACACACAGGGCAAACCTACATGTCATACACACAGTTTAGAGACAAATGTCATACACACAGGGTAGAGACACATGTCATACGCACAGGGCAAACCCACATGTCATTAACAGGACAGAGACACATGTCATACACAGGGCAGAGACACATGTCATACACAGGGAAGACCCACATGTCATACACAGGGCAGACCCACATGTCATACACAGGGCAGGGACACATGTCATACACACAGGGCAGAGACACATGTCATACACACAGGACAGACCCTCATGTCATACACACAGGACAGACACACATGTCATACACACAGGGCAGACACACATGCCAGACACACATGTCATACACACAGGGCAGACACACATGTCATACACACAGGGCAGACACACATGTCATACACACAGGGCAGACACACATGCCATACACACATGCCATACACACAGGGCAGACACACATGTCATACACACAGGGCAGACACACATGTCATACACACAGGGCAGACACACATGTCATACACACAGGGCAGACACACATGTCATACACACAGGGCAGACACACATGTCATACATGCATGGACAGAGCCAGCGACCAGGTTGCGAGAGATAACCCATGTGGCAGGTGTATGAGAGTGGACTGACCTGGCTAGTGTCAGGGGATCTGAATTGAATGTGTGACTGTCTTCTGTTTCAGACACCAGGGAGCCATGTCACAGATTGTTTCCCACGACACGTTGCTGGGAAGATGGCGCCTGTCACTGGATCTGTTTGGGTGGGTGTTCTGTGATGATGTTGGCGCAGAGCTAGGATCTGTAATAAGTGAACTCGGTTTCCTTGTCAAGGAAAGTCGATTCCGACGAGAGATGGAAAAACTAAGGAATTCACAACAGGGAGATCTGACGCTGGAGGTAATGTGAACTCTTTTAGTGGCCAAATGTTTCCGCCAGGGCGGACATGGCTAGTGTGAGCAGCCCTGTGTGCAATCATGTCTAATGTGAAATACTTCATCATACATCACCATCATTTCACAGGGAGACTGGCACTTGTGCTCTGTTCCCTTCTGCAGTCGCCAGCCAAGAGTTGCCAGATTGGTGGTACAGTGGCAGCCAACAGTTGCCAGATGGCATTACACACATGGCAAACCCACATGTCATACACGCAGGTCAAACCCACATGTCATACACACTGGGCAGAGACACATGTCATACACACATGGCAGAGACACATGTCATACACACATGGCAGAGACACATGTCATACACAGGGCACACCATGTCATACACAGGGCACACCCACATGTCATACACAGGGAAGACCCACTTGTGATACACAGGGCAGAGACACATGTCATGCACACAGGGCAGAGACATATGTCATACACAGGGCAAACGCACATGTCATACACAGGGCAGAGACACATGTCATATACACAGGGCAGACCCACATGTCATATACACAGGGCATACACACAGGGCAGAGAACATGTCATACACACAGGGCAAACCCACATGTCATACACACAGGGCAAACCCTCATGTCATACACAGGGCAAACCCACATGTCATACACAGGGCAGAGACACATGTCATACACATAGGGCAAACCCACATGTCATACACATAGGGCAAACCCACATGTCATACACATAGGGCAGAGACACATGTCATACACATAGGGCAGAGACACATGTTATACACACAGGGCAAACCCACATGTCATACACACAGGGCAGAGACACATGTCATACACACAGGGCAGAGACACATGTCATACACACAGGGCAGAGACACATGTCATACACACAGGGCAGAGACACATGTCATACACACAGGGCAGAGACACATGTCATACACACAGGGCAGAGACACATGTCATACACACAGGGCAGAGACACATGTCATACACACAGGGCAGATACACATTTCATACACAGGGTAGACCCACATGTCATACACAGGGCAAACCCACATGTCATACACTGGGCACACCCACATGTCATACACTGGGCAGACACACATGTCATACACACAGGGCAGAGACACATGTCATACACTGGGCAGATACACATGTCATACACTGGGCAGACACACATGTCATACACTGGGCACACCCACATGTCATACACTGGGCACACCCACATGTCATACACACATGGCAGAGACACATGTCATACACACATGGCAGAGACACATGTCATACACAGGGCACACCATGTCATACACAGGGCACACCCACATGTCATACACAGGGAAGACCCACTTGTGATACACAGGGCAGAGACACATGTCATGCACACAGGGCAGAGACATATGTCATACACAGGGCAAACGCACATGTCATACACAGGGCAGAGACACATGTCATATACACAGGGCAGGCCCACATGTCATATACACAGGGCATACACACAGGGCAGAGAACATGTCATACACACAGGGCAAACCCACATGTCATACACACAGGGCAAACCCTCATGTCATACACAGGGCAAACCCACATGTCATACACAGGGCAGAGACACATGTCATACACATAGGGCAAACCCACATGTCATACACATAGGGCAAACCCACATGTCATACACATAGGGCAGAGACACATGTCATACACATAGGGCAGAGACACATGTTATACACACAGGGCAAACCCACATGTCATACACACAGGGCAGAGACACATGTCATACACACAGGGCAGAGACACATGTCATACACACAGGGCAGAGACACATGTCATACACACAGGGCAGAGACACATGTCATACACACAGGGCAGATACACATTTCATACACAGGGTAGACCCACATGTCATACACAGGGCAGGGACACATGTCATACACACAGGGCAGAGACACATGTCATTCACACAGGACAGACCCTCATGTCATACACACAGGACAGACACACATGTCATACACACAGGGCAGACACACATGCCAGACACACATGTCATACACACAGGGCAGACACACATGTCATACACACATGTCAGACACACAGGTCATACACACAGGTCATACACACAGGGCAGACACACATGCCATACACACAGGGCAGACACACATGCCATACACACAGGGCAGACACACATGCCATACACACAGGGCAGACACACATGCCATACACACAGGGCAGACACACATGCCATACACACAGGGCAGACACACATGCCATACACACAGGACAGACACACATGTCATACACATAGGGCAGACAAACATGTCATACACACAGGGCAGACATGTCATACACACAGGGCAGACACACATGTCATACACACAGGGCAGACACACATGCCATACACACAGGGCAGACACACATGTGATACACACAGGGCAGACACACATTTTATACACACAGGGCAGACACACATGTCATACACACAGGGCAGACACACATGTCATACACACAGGGCAGACACACAGGTCATACACACAGGGCAGACACACATGCCATACACACAGGGCAGACACACATGCCATACACACAGGGCAGACACACATGCCATACACACAGGGCAGACACACATGCTATACACACAGGGCAGACACACATGCCATACACACAGGGCAGTCACACATGCCATACACACAGGGCAGACACACATGTCATACACACAGGGCAGACACACAGGGCAGACACACATGCCATACACACAGGGCAGACACACATGCCATGTTGTTTGTCCATCAAGAATGATGACCATTCATCATGGCATTACATAGGCCATACACCATGGCATTACACACATGGCAAACCCAAATGTCATACACGCAGGTCAAACCCACATGTCATACACACTGGGCAGAGACACATGTCATACACACTGGGCAGAGACACATGTCATACACACATGGCAGAGACACATGTCATACACACATGGCAAAGACACATGTCATACACAGGGCACACCATGTCATACACAGGGCACACCATGTCATACACAGGGCACACCCACATGTCATACACAGGGAAGACCCACTTGTGATACACAGGGCAGAGACACATGTCATGCACACAGGGCAGAGACATGTCATACACAGGGCAAACGCACATGTCATACACAGGGCAGAGACACATGTCATATACACAGGGCAGACACACATGTCATACACACAGGGCAGACACATGTCATACACACAGGGCAGACACACAGGACAGACACACATGCCATACACACAGGGCAGACACACATGCCATACACACAGGGCAGACACACATGTCATACACACAGGGCAGACACACATGTCATACACACAGGGCACACCATGTCATACACAGGGCACACCCACATGTCATACACAGGGAAGACCCACTTGTGATACACAGGGCAGAGACATATGTCATACACACAGGGCAGACACACATGTCATACACACAGGGCAGACACACATGCCATACACACAGGGCAGACACACATGTCATACACACAGGGCAGACACACATGTCATACACACAGGGCAGACACACAGGGCAGACACACATGCCATACACACAGGGCAGACACACATGCCATACACACAGGGCAGACACACATGCCATACACACAGGGCAGACACACATGCCATACACACAGGGCAGACACACATGCTATACACACAGGGCAGACACACATGCCATACACACAGGGCAGTCACACATGCCATACACACAGGGCAGACACACATGTCATACACACAGGGCAGACACACATGTCATACACACAGGGCAGACACACATGCCATACACACAGGGCAGACACACATGCCATACACACAGGGCAGACACACATGCCATACACACAGGGCAGACACACATGCCATGTTGTTTGTCCATCAAGAATGATGACCATTCATCATGGCATTACATAGGCCATACACCATGGCATTACACACATGGCAAACCCACATGTCATACACGCAGGTCAAACCCACATGTCATACACACTGGGCAGAGACACATGTCATACACACATGGCAGAGACACATGTCATACACACATGGCAGAGACACATGTCATACACAGGGCACACCATGTCATACACAGGGCACACCCACATGTCATACACAGGGAAGACCCACTTGTGATACACAGGGCAGAGACATATGTCATACACACAGGGCAGAGACACATGTCATGCACACAGGGCAGAGACACATGTCATATACACAGGGCAGGCCCACATGTCATATACACAGGGCATACACACAGGGCAGAGAACATGTCATACACACAGGGCAAACCCACATGTCATACACACAGGGCAAACCCTCATGTCATACACAGGGCAAACCCACATGTCATACACACAGGGCAGACACACATGTCATACACTGAGCAGAGACACATGTCATACACACAGGGCAGAGACACATGTCATACACACAGGGCAGAGACACATGTCATACACACAGGGCAGATACACATGTCATACACACAGGGTAGACCCACATGTCATACACAGGGCAGATACACATTTCATACACAGGGTAGACCCACATGTCATACACAGGGCAAACCCACATGTCATACACTGGGCACACCCACATGTCATACACTGGGCACACCCACATGTCATACACTGGGCACACCCACATGTCATACACTGGGCACACCCACATGTCATACACACAGGGCAGAGACACATGTCATACACTGGGCAGATACACATGTCATACACTGGGCACACCCACATGTCATATACACACAGGGCAGAGACACATGTCATACACAGGGCAGAGACACATGTCATAAATAGGGCAAACCCACATGTCATAAATAGGGCAAACCCACATGTCATACACACAGGGCAGAGACACATGTCATACACACAGGGCAAACCCACTTGTCATACACACAGGGCAGAGACACATGTCATACACATAGGGCAGAGATACATGTCATACACACAGGGCAGAGACACATGTCATACACAGGGCAAACCCACATGTCATACACACAGGGCAGAGACACATGTCATACACACAGGGCAAACCTACATGTCATACACACAGTTTAGAGACATGTCATACACACAGGGTAGAGACACATGTCATATGCACAGGGCAAACCCACATGTCATTAACAGGACAGAGACACATGTCATACACAGGGCAGAGACACATGTCATACACAGGGCAGACCCACATGTCATACACAGGGCAGGGACACATGTCATACACACAGGGCAGAGACACATGTCATACACACAGGACAGACCCTCATGTCATACACACAGGACAGACACACATGTCATACACACAGGGCAGACACACATGCCATACACACAGGGCAGACACACATGTCATACACACAGGGCAGACACACATGTCATACACACAGGGCAGACACACATGCCATACACACAGGGTAGACACACATGCCATACACACAGGGCAGACACACATGTCATACACACAGGGCAGACACACATGTCATACACACAGGGCAGACACATGTCATACACACAGGGCAGACACACATGTCATACACACAGGGCAGACACATGTCATACACACAGGGCAGACACACATGTCATACACACAGGGCAGACACACATGCCATACACACAGGGCAGACACACATGTCATACACACAGGGCAGACACACATGTCATACACACAGGGCAGACACACAGGGCAGACACACATGCCATACACACAGGGCAGACACACATGCCATACACACAGGGCAGACACACATGCCATACACACAGGGCAGACACACTTGCCATACACACAGGGCAGACACACATGCTATACACACAGGGCAGACACACATGCCATACACACAGGGCAGTCACACATGCCATACACACAGGGCAGACACACATGTCATACACACAGGGCAGACACACATGTCATACACACAGGGCAGACACACATGCCATACACACAGGGCAGACACACATGCCATACACACAGGGCAGACACACATGCCATGTTGTTTGTCCATCAAGAATGATGACCATTCATCATGGCATTACATAGGCCATACACCATGGCATTACACACATGGCAAACCCACATGTCATACACGCAGGTCAAACCCACATGTCATACACACTGGGCAGAGACACATGTCATACACACTGGGCAGAGACACATGTCATACACACATGGCAGAGACACATGTCATACACACATGGCAGAGACACATGTCATACACAGGGCACACCATGTCATACACAGGGCACACCCACATGTCATACACAGGGAAGACCCACTTGTGATACACAGGGCAGAGACATATGTCATGCACACAGGGCAGAGACATATGTCATATACACAGGGCAGGCCCACATGTCATATACACAGGGCATACACACAGGGCAGAGAACATGTCATACACACAGGGCAAACCCACATGTCATACACACAGGGCAAACCCTCATGTCATACACAGGGCAAACCCACATGTCATACACAGGGCAGAGACACATGTCATACACATAGGGCAAACCCACATGTCATACACATAGGGCAGAGACACATGTCATACACACAGGGCAGAGACACATGTCATACACACAGGGCAGAGACACATGTCATACACACAGGGCAGAGACACATGTCATACACACAGGGCAGATACACATTTCATACACAGGGTAGACCCACATGTCATACACAGGGCAGATACACATTTCATACACAGGGTAGACCCACATGTCATACACAGGGCAAACCCACATGTCATACACTGGGCACACCCACATGTCATACACTGGGCACACCCACATGTCATACACACAGGGCAGACACACATGTCATACACACAGGGCAGACACACATGTCATACACACAGGGCAGAGACACATGTCATACACTGGGCAGATACACATGTCATACACTGGGCAGACACACATGTCATACACACAGGGCAGAGACACATGTCATACACTGGGCACACCCACATGTCATACACTGGGCACACCCACATGTCATACACTGGGCACAGACACATGTCATACACACAGGGCAGAGACACATGTCATACACACAGGGCAGAGACACATGTCATACACACAGGGCAAACCCACTTGTCATACACACAGGGCAGAGACACATGTCATACACAGGGCAGACCCACATGTCATACACAGGGCAGGGACACATGTCATACACACAGGGCAGAGACACATGTCATACACACAGGACAGACCCTCATGTCATACACACAGGGCAGACACACATGTCATACACACAGGGCAGACACACATGTCATACACACAGGGCAGACACACATGCCATACACACAGGGCAGACACACATGCCATACACACAGGGCAGACACACATGCCATACACACAGGGCAGACACACATGCCATACACACAGGGCAGACACACATGCCATACACACAGGGCAGACACACATGTCATACACACAGGGCAGACACACATGTCATACACACAGGGCAGACACACATGTCATACACACAGGGCAGACACACATGTCATACACACAGGGCAGACACACATGTCATACACACAGGGCAGACACACATGCCATACACACAGGGCAGACACACATGTCATACACACAGGGCAGACACACAGGCCATACACACAGGGCAGACACACAGGTCATACACACAGGGCAGACACACAGGTCATACACACAGGGCAGACACACATGCCATACACACAGGGCAGACACACATGCCATACACACAGGGCAGACACACATGTCATACACACAGGGCAGACACACATGCCATACACACAGGGCAGACACACATGCCCTACACACATGCCATACACACAGGGCAGACACACATGTCATACACACATGTCATACACACAGGGCAGACACACATGTCATACACACAGGGCAGACACACATGTCATACACACAGGGCAGACACACATGTCATACACACAGGGCAGACACACATGTCATACATGCATGGACAGAGCCAGCGACCAGGTTGCGAGAGATAACCCATGTGGCAGGTGTATGAGAGTGGACTGACCTGGCTAGTGTCAGGGGATCTGAATTGAATGTGTGACTGTCTTCTGTTTCAGACACCAGGGAGCCATGTCACAGATTGTTTCCCACGACACGTTGCTGGGAAGATGGCGCCTGTCACTGGATCTGTTTGGGTGGGTGTTCTGTGATGATGTTGGCGCAGAGCTAGGATCTGTAATAAGTGAACTCGGTTTCCTTGTCAAGGAAAGTCGATTCCGACGAGAGATGGAAAAACTAAGGAATTCACAACAGGGAGATCTGACGCTGGAGGTAATGTGAACTCTTTTAGTGGCCAAATGTTTCCGCCAGGGCGGACATGGCTAGTGTGAGCAGCCCTGTGTGCAATCATGTCTAATGTGAAATACTTCATCATACATCACCATCATTTCACAGGGAGACTGGCACTTGTGCTCTGTTCCCTTCTGCAGTCGCCAGCCAAGAGTTGCCAGATTGGTGGTACAGTGGCAGCCAACAGTTGCCAGATGGCATTACACACATGGCAAACCCACATGTCATACACGCAGGTCAAACCCACATGTCATACACACTGGGCAGAGACACATGTCATACACACATGGCAGAGACACATGTCATACACACATGGCAGAGACACATGTCATACACAGGGCACACCATGTCATACACAGGGCACACCCACATGTCATACACAGGGAAGACCCACTTGTGATACACAGGGCAGAGACACATGTCATGCACACAGGGCAGAGACATATGTCATACACAGGGCAAACGCACATGTCATACACAGGGCAGAGACACATGTCATATACACAGGGCAGACCCACATGTCATATACACAGGGCATACACACAGGGCAGAGAACATGTCATACACACAGGGCAAACCCACATGTCATACACACAGGGCAAACCCTCATGTCATACACAGGGCAAACCCACATGTCATACACAGGGCAGAGACACATGTCATACACAGGGCACACCATGTCATACACAGGGCACACCCACATGTCATACACAGGGAAGACCCACTTGTGATACACAGGGCAGAGACACATGTCATGCACACAGGGCAGAGACATATGTCATACACAGGGCAAACACACATGTCATACACAGGGCAGAGACACATGTCATATACACAGGGCAGGCCCACATGTCATATACACAGGGCATACACACAGGGCAGAGAACATGTCATACACACAGGGCAAACCCACATGTCATACACACAGGGCAAACCCTCATGTCATACACAGGGCAAACCCACATGTCATACACAGGGCAGAGACACATGTCATACACATAGGGCAAACCCACATGTCATACACATAGGGCAGAGACACATGTCATACACATAGGGCAGAGACACATGTTATACACACAGGGCAAACCCACATGTCATACACACAGGGCAGAGACACATGTCATACACACAGGGCAGAGACACATGTCATACACACAGGGCAGAGACACATGTCATACACACAGGGCAGATACACATGTCATACACACAGGGCAGATACACATTTCATACACAGGGTAGACCCACATGTCATACACAGGGCAAACCCACATGTCATACACTGGGCACACCCACATGTCATACACTGGGCACACCCACATGTCATACACACAGGGAAGACACACATGTCATACACACAGGGCAGAGACACATGTCATACACTGGGCAGACACACATGTCATACACTGGGCACACCCACATGTCATACACTGGGCACACCCACATGTCATACACTGGGCACACCCACATGTCATACACACAGGGCAGAGACACATGTCATACACAGGGCAGAGACACATGTCATACACACAGGGCAAACCCACTTGTCATACACACAGGGCAGAGACACATGTCATACACATAGGACAGACCCTCATGTCATACACACAGGGCAGACACACATGCCATACACACAGGGCAGACCCACATGTCATACACACAGGGCAGACACACATGTCATACACACAGGGCAGACACACATGTCATACACACAGGGCAGACACACATGTCATACACACAGGGCAGACACACAGGGCAGACACACAGGGCAGACACACAGGGCAGACACACAGGGCAGACACACAGGGCAGACACACATGCCATACACACAGGGCAGACACACATGCCATACACAAGGGCAGACACACAGGGCAGACACACAGGGCAGACACACATGCCATACACACAGGGCAGACACAATGTCATACACACAGGGCAGACACACATGTCATACACACAGGGCAGACACACATGTCATACACACAGGGCAGACACACATGTCATACATGCATGGACAGAGCCAGCGGCCAGGTTGCGAGAGATAACCCATATGGCAGGTGTATGAGAGTGGACTGACCTGGCTAGTGTCAGGGGATCTGAATTGAATGTGTGACTGTCTTCTGTTTCAGACACCAGGGAGCCCTGTCACAGATTGTTTCCCACGACACGTTGCTGGGAAGATGGCGCCTGTCACTGGATCTGTTTGGGTGGGTGTTCTGTGATGATGTTGGCGCAGAGCTAGGATCTGTAATAAGTGAACTCGATGGTTTCCCTGTCAAGGAAAGTCGATTCCGACGAGAGATGGAAAAACTAAGGAATTCACAACAGAGAGATCTGACGCTGGAGGTAATGTGAACTCTTTTAGTGGCCAAATGTTTCCGCCAGGGCGGACATGGCTAGTGTGAGCAGCCCTGTGTGCAATCATGTCTAATGTGAAATACTTCATCATACATCACCATCATTTCACAGGGAGACTGGCACTTGTGCTCTGTTCCCTTCTGCAGTCGCCAGCCAAGAGTTGCCAGATTGGTGGTACAGTGGCAGCCAAGAGTTGCCAGATAGGTGGCAGTCAAGAGTTGCCAGACTGGTGGTACAGTGGCAGCCAAGAGTTGCCAGATTGGTGGTACAGTGGCAGCCAAGAGTTGCCAGACTGGTGGTACAGTGGCAGCCAAGAGTTGCCAGGCTTGTGGTACAGTGGCAGCCAAGAGTTGCCAGATTGGTGGTACAGTGACAGCCAAGAGTTGCCAGATTGGTGGTACAGTGGCAGCCAAGAGTTGCCAGACTGGTGGTACAGTGGTGGCCAAGAGTTGCCAGATTGGTGGTACAGTGGCAGCCAAGAGTTGCCAGATTGGTGGTACAGTGGCGGCCAAGAATTGCCAGACTGGTGATACAGTGGCAGCCAAGAGTTGCCAGACTGGTGGGACAGTGGTAGCCAAGAGTTGCCAGATGGCATTACACACATGGCAAACCCACATGTCATACACGCAGGTCAAACCCACATGTCATACACACTGGGCAGAGACACATGTCATACACACTGGGCAGAGACACATGTCATACACACATGGCAGAGACACATGTCATACACACATGGCAGAGACACATGTCATACACAGGGCACACCATGTCATACACAGGGCACACCCACATGTCATACACAGGGAAGACCCACTTGTGATACACAGGGCAGAGACATATGTCATACACACAGGGCAGAGACACATGTCATACACAGGGCAAACGCACATGTCATACAGGGCAGAGACACATGTCATATACACAGGGCAGGCCCACATGTCATACACAGGGCAGAGAACATGTCATACACACAGGGCAAACCCACATGTCATACACACAGGGCAAACCCACATGTCATACACACAGGGCAAACCCACATGTCATACACACAGGGCAAACCCACATGTCATACACAGGGCAGAGACACATGTCATACACATAGGGCAAACCCACATGTCATACACATAGGGCAAACCCACATGTCATACACATAGGGCAGAGACACATGTTATACACACAGGGCAAACCCACATGTCATACACACAGGGCAGAGACACATGTCATACACACAGGGCAGAGACACATGTCATACACACAGGGCAGAGACACATGTCATACACACAGGGCAGAGACACATGTCATACACACAGGGCAGAGACACATGTCATACACACAGGGCAGATACACATGTCATACACACAGGGTAGACCCACATGTCATACACAGGGCAGATACACATTTCATACACAGGGTAGACCCACATGTCATACACAGGGCAAACCCACATGTCATACACTGGGCACACCCACATGTCATACACTGGGCACACCCACATGTCATACACTGGGCACACCCACATGTCATACACACAGGGCAGAGACACATGTCATACACTGGGCAGATACACATGTCATACACTGGGCACACCCACATGTCATATACACACAGGGCAGAGACACATGTCATACACAGGGCAGAGACACATGTCATAAATAGGGCAAACCCACATGTCATAAATAGGGCAAACCCACATGTCATACACACAGGGCAGAGACACATGTCATACACACAGGGCAAACCCACTTGTCATACACACAGGGCAAACCCACTTGTCATACACACAGGGCAGAGACACATGTCATACACATAGGGCAGAGACACATGTCATACACACAGGGCAGAGACACATGTCATACACAGGGCAAACCCACATGTCATACACACAGGGCAGAGACACATGTCATACACACAGGGCAAACCCACATGTCATACACTGGGCACACCCACATGTCATACACTGGGCACACCCACATGTCATACACTGGGCACACCCACATGTCATACACACAGGGCAGAGACACATGTCATACACACAGGGCAGAGACACATGTCATACACTGGGCAGATACACATGTCATACACTGGGCACACCCACATGTCATATACACACATGGCAGAGACACATGTCATACACAGGGCAGAGACACATGTCATAAATAGGGCAAACCCACATGTCATACATACAGGGCAGAGACACATGTCATACACACAGGGCAAACCCACTTGTCATACACACAGGGCAAACCCACTTGTCATACACACAGGGCAGAGACACATGTCATACACATAGGGCAGAGACACATGTCATACACACAGGGCAGAGACACATGTCATACACAGGGCAAACCCACATGACATACACACAGGGCAGAGACACATGTCATACACACAGGGCAAACCTACATGTCATACACACAGTTTAGAGACACATGTCATACACACAGGGTAGAGACACATGTCATACGCACAGGGCAAACCCACATGTCATTAACAGGACAGAGACACATGTCATACACAGGGCAGAGACACATGTCATACACAGGGCAGACCCACATGTCATACACAGGGCAGACCCACATGTCATACACAGGGCAGAGACACATGTCATACACACAGGGCAGAGACACATGTCATACACACAGGACAGACCCTCATGTCATACACACAGGACAGACACACATGTTATACACACAGGGCAGACACACATGCCATACACACAGGGCAGACACACATGTCATACACACAGGGCAGACACACATGTCATACACACAGGGCAGAGACACATGTCATACACACAGGGCAAACCCACTTGTCATACACACAGGGCAGAGACACATGTCATACACATAGGGCAGAGACACATGTCATACACAGGGCAAACCCACATGTCATACACACAGGGCAGACACACATGTCATACACACAGTTAGAGACACATGTCATACACACAGGGTAGAGACACATGTCATACGCACAGGGCAAACCCACATGTCATTAACAGGACAGAGACACATGTCATACACAGGGCAGAGACACATGTCATACACAGGGCAGACCCACATGTCATACACAGGGCAGACCCACATGTCATACACACAGGGCAGAGACAGTCATACACACAGGACAGACCCTCATGTCATACACACAGGGCAGACACACATGTCATACACACAGGGCAGACACACATGTCATACACACAGGGCAGACCCACATGTCATACACACAGGGCAGACCCACATGTCATACACACAGGGCAGACACACATGTCATACACACAGGGCAGACACACATGCCATACACACAGGGCAGACACACATGCCATACACACAGGGCAGACACCCATGCCATACACACAGGGCAGACACACATGTCATACACACAGGGCAGACACACATGTCATACACACAGGGCAGACACACATGTCATACACACAGGGCAGACACACATGTCATACATGCATGGACAGAGCCAGCGGCCAGGTTGCGAGAGATAACCCATATGGCAGGTGTATGAGAGTGGACTGACCTGGCTAGTGTCAGGGGATCTGAATTGAATGTGTGACTGTCTTCTGTTTCAGACACCAGGGAGCCATGTCACAGATTGTTTCCCACGACACGTTGCTGGGAAGATGGCGCCTGTCACTGGATCTGTTTGGGTGGGTGTTCTGTGATGATGTTGGCGCAGAGCTAGGATCTGTAATAAGTGAACTCGATGGTTTCCCTGTCAAGGAAAGTCGATTCCATCGAGAGATGGAAAAACTAAGGAATTCACAACAGAGAGATCTGACGCTGGAGGTAATGTGAACTCTTTTAGTGGCCAAATGTTTCCGCCAGGGCGGACATGGCTAGTGTGAGCAGCCCTGTGTGCAATCATGTCTAATGTGAAATACTTCATCATACATCACCATCATTTCACAGGGAGACTGGCACTTGTGCTCTGTTCCCTTCTGCAGTCGCCAGCCAAGAGTTGCCAGATTGGTGGTACAGTGGCAGTCAAGAGTTGCCAGACTGGTGGTACAGTGGCAGCCAAGAGTTGCCAGATTGGTGGTACAGTGGCAGCCAAGAGTTGCCAGACTGGTGGTACAGTGGCAGCCAAGAGTTGCCAGGCTTGTGGTACAGTGGCAGCCAAGAGTTGCCAGATTGGTGGTACAGTGACAGCCAAGAGTTGCCAGATTGGTGGTACAGTGGCAGCCAAGAGTTGCCAGACTGGTGGTACAGTGGCGGCCAAGAGTTGCCAGATTGGTGGTACAGTGGCAGCCAAGAGTTGCCAGATTGGTGGTACAGTGGCGGCCAAGAATTGCCAGACTGGTGATACAGTGGCAGCCAAGAGTTGCCAGACTGGTGGTACAGTGGCAGCCAAGAGTTGCCAGACTGGTGGTACAGTGGCAGCCAAGAGTTGCCAGACTGGTGGTACAGTGGCAGCCAAGAGTTGCCAGGCTGGTGGTACAGTGGCAGCCAAGAGTTGCCAGGCTGGTGGTACAGTGGCAGCCAAGAGTTGCCAGATTGGTGGTACAGTGGCAGCCAAGAGTTGCCACACTGGTGGTACAGTGGCAGCCAAGAGTTGCCAGATTGGTGGTACAGTGGCAGCCAAGAGTTGCCAGATTGGTGGTACAGTGGCAGCCAAGAGTTGCCAGACTGGTGGTACAGTGGCAGCCAAGAGTTGCCAGACTGGTGGTACAGTGGCAGCCAAGAGTTGCCAGACTGGTGGTACAGTGGCAGCCAAGAGTTGCCAGGCTGGTGGTACAGTGGCAGCCAAGAGTTGCCAGGCTGGTGGTACAGTGGCAGCCAAGAGTTGCCAGATTGGTGGTACAGTGGCAGCCAAGAGTTGCCACACTGGTGGTACAGTGGCAGCCAAGAGTTGCCAGATTGGTGGTACACTGGCAGCCAAGAGTTGCCAGATTGGTGGTACAGTGGCAGCCAAGAGTTGCCAGACTGGTGGTACAGTGGCAGCCAAGAGTTGCCAGATTGGTGGTACAGTGGCAGCCAAGAGTTGCCAGACTGGTGGTACAGTGGCAGCCAAGAGTTGCCAGATTGGTGGTACAGTGGCAGCCAAAAGTTGCCAGATGGCATTACACACATGGCTAACCCACATGTCATACACGCAGGTCAAACTTACATGTCATACACACTGGGCAGAGACACATGTCATACACACATGGCAGAGACACATGTCATACACACATGGCAGAGACACATGTCATACACAGGGCACACAATGTCATAAACAGGGCACACCCACATGTCATACACAGGGAAGACCCACTTGTGATACACAGGGCAGAGACATATGTCATACACACAGGGCAGAGACATATGTCATACACAGAGCAAACGCACATGTCATACACAGGGCAGAGACACATGTCATATACACAGGGCAGGCCCACATGTCATACCCACATGTCATACACAGGGCAGAGAACATGTCATACACACAGGGCAAACCCACATGTCATACACACAGGGCAAACCCTCATGTCATACACACAGGGCAAACCCACATGTCATACACAGGGCAGAGACACATGTCATACACATAGGGCAAACCCACATGTCATACACATAGGGCAAACCCACATGTCATACACATAGGGCAGAGACACATGTTATACACACAGGGCAAACCCACGTCATACACACAGGGCAGAGACACATGTCATACACACAGGGCAGAGACACATGTCATACACAGGGCAAACGCACATGTCATACACAGGGCAGAGACACATGTCATATACACAGGGCAGGCCCACATGTCATACACACAGGGCAGATACACATTTCATACACAGGGTAGACCCACATGTCATACACAGGGCAGATACACATTTCATACACAGGGTAGATCCACATGTCATACACAGGGCAAACCCACATGTCATACACTGGGCACACCCACATGTCACACTGGGCACACCCACATGTCATACACACAGGGCAGACACACATGTCATACACACAGGGCAGAGACACATGTCATACACTGGGCAGATACACATGTCATACACCGGGCAGACACACATGTCATACACACAGGACAGAGACACATGTCATACACTGGGCAGATACACATGTCATACACTGGGCACACCCACATGTCATACACTGGGCACACCCACATGTCATACACACAGGGCAGAGACACATGTCATACACAGGACAGAGACACATGTCATACACACAGGGCAAACCCACTTGTCATACACACAGGGCAGAGACACATGTCATACACATAGGGCAGAGACACATGTCATACACACAGGGCAGAGACACATGTCATACACAGGGCAAACCCACATGTCATACACACAGGGCAGAGACACATGTCATACACACAGGGCAAACCTACATGTCATACACACAGTTTAGAGACACATGTCATTCACACAGGGTAGAGACACATGTCATACGCACAGGGCAAACCCACATGTCATTAACAGGACAGAGACACATGTCATACACAGGGCAGAGACACATGTCATACACAGGGCAGACCCACATGTCATACACAGGGCAGACCCACATGTCATACACAGGACAGGGACACATGTCATACACAAAGGGCAGAGACACATCTCATACACACAGGACAGACCCTCATGTCATACACACAGGGCAGACACACATGCCATACACACAGGGCAGACACACATGTCATACACACAGGGCAGACACACATGTCATACACACAGGGCAGACACACAGGGCAGACACACATGCCATACACACAGGGCAGACACACATGCCATACACACAGGGCAGACACACATGCCATACACACAGGGCAGACACACATGCCATACACACAGGGCAGACACACATGTCATACACACAGGGCAGACACACATGTCATACACACAGGGCAGACACATGTCATACATGCATGGACAGAGCCAGCGGCCAGGTTGCGAGAGATAACCCATATGGCAGGTGTATGAGAGTGGACTGACCTGGCTAGTGTCAGGGGATCTGAATTGAATGTGTGACTGTCTTCTGTTTCAGACACCAGGGAGCCATGTCACAGATTGTTTCCCACGACACGTTGCTGGGAAGATGGCGCCTGTCACTGGATCTGTTTGGGTGGGTGTTCTGTGATGATGTTGGCGCAGAGCTAGGATCTGTAATAAGTGAACTCGATGGTTTCCCTGTCAAGGAAAGTCGATTCCGACGAGAGATGGAAAAACTAAGGAATTCACAACAGAGAGATCTGACGCTGGAGGTAATGTGAACTCTTTTAGTGGCCAAATGTTTCCGCCAGGGCGGACATGGCTAGTGTGAGCAGCCCTGTGTGCAATCATGTCTAATGTGAAATACTTCATCATACATCACCATCATTTCACAGGGAGACTGGCACTTGTGCTCTGTTCCCTTCTGCAGTCGCCAGCCAAGAGTTGCCAGATTGGTGGTACAGTGGCAGCCAAGAGTTGCCAGATAGGTGGCAGTCAAGAGTTGCCAGACTGATGGTACAGTGGCAGCCAAGAGTTGCCAGATTGGTGGTACAGTGGCAGCCAAGAGTTGCCAGACTGGTGGTACAGTGGCAGCCAAGAGTTGCCAGGCTTGTGGTACAGTGGCAGCCAAGAGTTGCCAGACTGGTGGTACAGTGGCAGCCAAGAGTTGCCAGGCTTGTGGTACAGTGGCAGCCAAGAGTTGCCAGATTGGTGGTACAGTGACAGCCAAGAGTTGCCAGATTGGTGGTACAGTGGCAGCCAAGAGTTGCCAGACTGGTGGTACAGTGGCGGCCAAGAGTTGCCAGATTGGTGGTACAGTGGCAGCCAAGAGTTGCCAGATTGGTGGTACAGTGGCGGCCAAGAATTGCCAGACTGGTGATACAGTGGCAGCCAAGAGTTGCCAGACTGGTGGTACAGTGGCAGCCAAGAGTTGCCAGACTGGTGGTACAGTGGCAGCCAAGAGTTGCCAGACTGGTGGTACAGTGGCAGCCAAGAGTTGCCAGGCTGGTGGTACAGTGGCAGCCAAGAGTTGCCAGGCTGGTGGTACAGTGGCAGCCAAGAGTTGCCAGATTGGTGGTACAGTGGCAGCCAAGAGTTGCCACACTGGTGGTACAGTGGCAGCCAAGAGTTGCCAGATTGGTGGTACAGTGGCAGCCAAGAGTTGCCAGATTGGTGGTACAGTGGCAGCCAAGAGTTGCCAGACTGGTGGTACAGTGGCAGCCAAGAGTTGCCAGACTGGTGGTACAGTGGCAGCCAAGAGTTGCCAGACTGGTGGTACAGTGGCAGCCAAGAGTTGCCAGGCTGGTGGTACAGTGGCAGCCAAGAGTTGCCAGGCTGGTGGTACAGTGGCAGCCAAGAGTTGCCAGATTGGTGGTACAGTGGCAGCCAAGAGTTGCCACACTGGTGGTACAGTGGCAGCCAAGAGTTGCCAGATTGGTGGTACACTGGCAGCCAAGAGTTGCCAGATTGGTGGTACAGTGGCAGCCAAGAGTTGCCAGACTGGTGGTACAGTGGCAGCCAAGAGTTGCCAGATTGGTGGTACAGTGGCAGCCAAGAGTTGCCAGACTGGTGGTACAGTGGCAGCCAAGAGTTGCCAGATTGGTGGTACAGTGGCAGCCAAAAGTTGCCAGATGGCATTACACACATGGCTAACCCACATGTCATACACGCAGGTCAAACTTACATGTCATACACACTGGGCAGAGACACATGTCATACACACATGGCAGAGACACATGTCATACACACATGGCAGAGACACATGTCATACACAGGGCACACCCACATGTCATACACAGGGAAGACCCACTTGTGATACACAGGGCAGAGACATATGTCATACACACAGGGCAGAGACATATGTCATACACAGAGCAAACGCACATGTCATACACAGGGCAGAGACACATGTCATATACACAGGGCAGGCCCACATGTCATACCCACATGTCATACACAGGGCAGAGAACATGTCATACACACAGGGCAAACCCACATGTCATACACACAGGGCAAACCCTCATGTCATACACACAGGGCAAACCCACATGTCATACACAGGGCAGAGACACATGTCATACACATAGGGCAAACCCACATGTCATACACATAGGGCAAACCCACATGTCATACACATAGGGCAGAGACACATGTTATACACACAGGGCAAACCCACGTCATACACACAGGGCAGAGACACATGTCATACACACAGGGCAGAGACACATGTCATACACAGGGCAAACGCACATGTCATACACAGGGCAGAGACACATGTCATATACACAGGGCAGGCCCACATGTCATACACACAGGGCAGATACACATTTCATACACAGGGTAGACCCACATGTCATACACAGGGCAGATACACATTTCATACACAGGGTAGATCCACATGTCATACACAGGGCAAACCCACATGTCATACACTGGGCACACCCACATGTCACACTGGGCACACCCACATGTCATACACACAGGGCAGACACACATGTCATACACACAGGGCAGAGACACATGTCATACACTGGGCAGATACACATGTCATACACCGGGCAGACACACATGTCATACACACAGGACAGAGACACATGTCATACACTGGGCAGATACACATGTCATACACTGGGCACACCCACATGTCATACACTGGGCACACCCACATGTCATACACACAGGGCAGAGACACATGTCATACACAGGACAGAGACACATGTCATACACACAGGGCAAACCCACTTGTCATACACACAGGGCAGAGACACATGTCATACACATAGGGCAGAGACACATGTCATACACACAGGGCAGAGACACATGTCATACACAGGGCAAACCCACATGTCATACACACAGGGCAGAGACACATGTCATACACACAGGGCAAACCTACATGTCATACACACAGTTTAGAGACACATGTCATTCACACAGGGTAGAGACACATGTCATACGCACAGGGCAAACCCACATGTCATTAACAGGACAGAGACACATGTCATACACAGGGCAGAGACACATGTCATACACAGGGCAGACCCACATGTCATACACAGGGCAGACCCACATGTCATACACAGGACAGGGACACATGTCATACACAAAGGGCAGAGACACATCTCATACACACAGGACAGACCCTCATGTCATACACACAGGGCAGACACACATGCCATACACACAGGGCAGACACACATGTCATACACACAGGGCAGACACACATGTCATACACACAGGGCAGACACACAGGGCAGACACACATGCCATACACACAGGGCAGACACACATGCCATACACACAGGGCAGACACACATGCCATACACACAGGGCAGACACACATGTCATACACACAGGGCAGACACACATGTCATACACACAGGGCAGACACATGTCATACATGCATGGACAGAGCCAGCGGCCAGGTTGCGAGAGATAACCCATATGGCAGGTGTATGAGAGTGGACTGACCTGGCTAGTGTCAGGGGATCTGAATTGAATGTGTGACTGTCTTCTGTTTCAGACACCAGGGAGCCATGTCACAGATTGTTTCCCACGACACGTTGCTGGGAAGATGGCGCCTGTCACTGGATCTGTTTGGGTGGGTGTTCTGTGATGATGTTGGCGCAGAGCTAGGATCTGTAATAAGTGAACTCGATGGTTTCCCTGTCAAGGAAAGTCGATTCCGACGAGAGATGGAAAAACTAAGGAATTCACAACAGAGAGATCTGACGCTGGAGGTAATGTGAACTCTTTTAGTGGCCAAATGTTTCCGCCAGGGCGGACATGGCTAGTGTGAGCAGCCCTGTGTGCAATCATGTCTAATGTGAAATACTTCATCATACATCACCATCATTTCACAGGGAGACTGGCACTTGTGCTCTGTTCCCTTCTGCAGTCGCCAGCCAAGAGTTGCCAGATTGGTGGTACAGTGGCAGCCAAGAGTTGCCAGATAGGTGGCAGTCAAGAGTTGCCAGACTGATGGTACAGTGGCAGCCAAGAGTTGCCAGATTGGTGGTACAGTGGCAGCCAAGAGTTGCCAGACTGGTGGTACAGTGGCAGCCAAGAGTTGCCAGGCTTGTGGTACAGTGGCAGCCAAGAGTTGCCAGATTGGTGGTACAGTGACAGCCAAGAGTTGCCAGATTGGTGGTACAGTTGCAGCCAAGAGTTGCCAGACTGGTGGTACAGTGGCGGCCAAGAGTTGCCAGACTGGTGGTACAGTGGCAGCCAAGAGTTGCCAGATTGGTTGTACAGTGGCGGCCAAGAATTGCCAGACTGGTGATACAGTGGCAGCCAAGAGTTGCCAGACTGGTGATACAGTGGCAGCCAAGAGTTGCCAGACTGGTGGTACAGTGGCAGCCAAGAGTTGCCAGACTGGTGGTACAGTGGCAGCCAAGAGTTGCCAGACTGGTGGTACAGTGGCAGCCAAGAGTTGCCAGGCTGGTGGTACAGTGGCAGCCAAGAGTTGCCAGGCTGGTGGTACAGTGGCAGCCACGAGTTGCCAGATTGGTGGTACAGTGGCAGCCAAGAGTTGCCACACTGGTGGTACAGTGGCAGCCAAGAGTTGCCAGATTGGTGGTACAGTGGCAGCCAAGAGTTGCCAGATTGGTGGTACAGTGGCAGCCAAGAGTTGCCAGACATGTGGTACAGTGGCAGCCAAGAGTTGCCAGATTGGTGGTACAGTGGCAGCCAAGAGTTGCCAGATGGCATTACACACATGGCAAACCCACATGTCATACACGCATGTCAAACCCACATGTCATACACACTGGGCAGAGACACATGTCATACACACTGGGCAGAGACACATGTCATACACACATGGCAGAGACACATGTCATACACAGGGCACACCATGTCATACACAGGGCACACCCACATGTCATACACAGGGAAGACCCACTTGTGATACACAGGGCAGAGACATATGTCATACACACAGGGCAGAGACACATGTCATACACACAGGGCAGAGACATATGTCATACACAGGGCAAACGCACATGTCATACACAGGGCAAAGACACATGTCATATACACAGGGCAGGCCCACATGTCATATACACAGGGCATACCCACATGTCATATACACAGGGCATACCCACATGTCATACCCACATGTCGTACACAGGGCAGAGAACATGTCATACATACAGGGCAAACCCACATGTCATACACACAGGGCAAACCCTCATGTCATACACAGGGCAAACCCACATGTCATACACAGGGCAGAGACACATGTCATACATATAGGGCAAACCCACATGTCATACACATAGGGCAAACCCACATGTCATACACATAGGGCAGAGACACATGTTATACACACAGGGCAAACCCACATGTCATACACACAGGGCAGAGACACATGTCATACACACAGGGCAGACACACATGTCATACACACAGGGCAGAGACACATGTCATACACACAGGGCAGAGACACATTTCATACACAGGGTAGACCCACATGTCATACACAGGGCAGATACACATTTCATACTCAGGGTAGACCCACATGTCATACAGAGGGCAAACCCACATGTCATACACTGGGCACACCCACATGTCATACACTGGGCACACCCACATGTCATACACACAGGGCAGACACACATGTCATACACACAGGGAAGAGACACATGTCATACACTGGGCAGATACACATGTCATACACTGGGCAGACACACATGTCATACACACAGGGCAGAGACACATGTCATACACTGGGCACACCCACATGTCATACACACAGGGCAGAGACACATGTCATACACACAGGGCAGAGACACATGTCATACACAGGGCAGAGACACATGTCATACACACAGGGCAAACCCACTTGTCATACACACAGGGCAGAGACACATGTCATACACACAGGGCAGAGATACATGTCATACACAGGGCAAACCCACATGTCATACACACAGGGCAAACCTACATGTCATACACAAAGTTTAGAGACACATGTCATACACACAGGGTAGAGACACATGTCATACACACAGGGTAGAGACACATGTCATACGCATAGGGCAAACCCACATGTCATTAACAGGACAGAGACACATGTCATACACAGGGCAGAGACACATGTCATACACAGGGCAGACCCACATGTCATACACAGGGCAGACCCACATGTCATACACAGGGCAGGGACACATGTCATACACACAGGGCAGAGACACATGTCATACACACAGGGCAGAGATACATGTCATACACAGGGCAAACCCACATGTCATACACACAGGGCAAACCTACATGTCATACACACAGTTTAGAGACACATGTCATACACACAGGGTAGAGACACATGTCATACGCACAGGGCAAACCCACATGTCATTAACAGGACAGAGACACATGTCATACACAGGGCAGAGACACATGTCATACACAGGGCAGACCCACATGTCATACACAGGGCAGACCCACATGTCATACACAGGGCAGGGACACATGTCATACACACAGGGCAGAGACACATGTCATACACACAGGACAGACCCTCATGTCATACACACAGGGCAGACACACATGTCATACACACAGGGCAGACACACATGCCATACACACAGGGCAGACACACATGCCATACACACAGGGCAGACATACATGTCAGACACACAGGGCAGACACACATGTCATACACACAGGGCAGACACACAGGTCATACACACAGGGCAGACACACAGGTCATACACAGGGCAGACACACAGGCCATACACACAGGGCAGACACACATGCCATACACACAGGGCAGACACACATGCCATACACACAGGGCAGACACACATGCCATACACACAGGGCAGACACACATGCCATACACACAGGGCAGACACACATGCCATACACACAGGGCAGACACACATGTCATACACACAGGGCAGACACACATGTCATACACACGGAGCAGACACACATGTCATACACACAGGGCAGACACACATGTCATACATGCATGGACAGATCCAGCGGCCAGGTTGCGAGAGATAACCCATATGGCAGGTGTATGAGAGTGGACTGACCTGGCTAGTGTCAGGGGATCTGAATTGAATGTGTGACTGTCTTCTGTTTCAGACACCACGGAGCCATGTCACAGATTGTTTCCCACGACACGTTGCTGGGAAGATGGCGCCTGTCACTGGATCTGTTTGGGTGGGTGTTCTGTGATGATGTTGGCGCAGAGCTAGGATCTGTAATAAGTGAACTCGATGGTTTCCCTGTCAAGGAAAGTCGATTCCGACGAGAGATGGAAAAACTAAGGAATTCACAACAGAGAGATCTGACGCTGGAGGTAATGTGAACTCTTTTAGTGGCCAAATGTTTCCGCCAGGGCGGACATGGCTAGTGTGAGCAGCCCTGTGTGCAATCATGTCTAATGTGAAATACTTCATCATACATCACCATCATTTCACAGGGAGACTGGCACTTGTGCTCTGTTCCCTTCTGCAGTCGCCAGCCAAGAGTTGCCAGATTGGTGGTACAGTGGCAGCCAAGAGTTGCCAGATAGGTGGCAGTCAAGAGTTGCCAGACTGATGGTACAGTGGCAGCCAAGAGTTGCCAGATTGGTGGTACAGTGGCAGCCAAGAGTTGCCAGACTGGTGGTACAGTGGCAGCCAAGAGTTGCCAGGCTTGTGGTACAGTGGCAGCCAAGAGTTGCCAGATTGGTGGTACAGTGACAGCCAAGAGTTGCCAGATTGGTGGTACAGTTGCAGCCAAGAGTTGCCAGACTGGTGGTACAGTGGCGGCCAAGAGTTGCCAGACTGGTGGTACAGTGGCAGCCAAGAGTTGCCAGATTGGTTGTACAGTGGCGGCCAAGAATTGCCAGACTGGTGATACAGTGGCAGCCAAGAGTTGCCAGACTGGTGATACAGTGGCAGCCAAGAGTTGCCAGACTGGTGGTACAGTGGCAGCCAAGAGTTGCCAGACTGGTGGTACAGTGGCAGCCAAGAGTTGCCAGACTGGTGGTACAGTGGCAGCCAAGAGTTGCCAGGCTGGTGGTACAGTGGCAGCCAAGAGTTGCCAGGCTGGTGGTACAGTGGCAGCCAAGAGTTGCCAGATTGGTGGTACAGTGGCAGCCAAGAGTTGCCACACTGGTGGTACAGTGGCAGCCAAGAGTTGCCAGATTGGTGGTACAGTGGCAGCCAAGAGTTGCCAGATTGGTGGTACAGTGGCAGCCAAGAGTTGCCAGACATGTGGTACAGTGGCAGCCAAGAGTTGCCAGATGGCATTACACACATGGCAAACCCACATGTCATACACGCATGTCAAACCCACATGTCATACACACTGGGCAGAGACACATGTCATACACACTGGGCAGAGACACATGTCATACACACATGGCAGAGACACATGTCATACACACATGGCAGAGACACATGTCATACACAGGGCACACCATGTCATACACAGGGCACACCCACATGTCATACACAGGGAAGACCCACTTGTGATACACAGGGCAGAGACATATGTCATACACACAGGGCAGAGACACATGTCATACACACAGGGCAGAGACATATGTCATACACAGGGCAAACGCACATGTCATACACAGGGCAAAGACACATGTCATATACACAGGGCAGGCCCACATGTCATATACACAGGGCATACCCACATGTCATACCCACATGTCGTACACAGGGCAGAGAACATGTCATACACACAGGGCAAACCCACATGTCATACACACAGGGCAAACCCTCATGTCATACACAGGGCAAACCCACATGTCATACACAGGGCAGAGACACATGTCATACATATAGGGCAAACCCACATGTCATACACATAGGGCAAACCCACATGTCATACACATAGGGCAGAGACACATGTTATACACACAGGGCAAACCCACATGTCATACACACAGGGCAGAGACACATGTCATACACACAGGGCAGACACACATGTCATACACACAGGGCAGAGACACATGTCATACACACAGGGCAGAGACACATTTCATACACAGGGTAGACCCACATGTCATACACAGGGCAGATACACATTTCATACTCAGGGTAGACCCACATGTCATACAGAGGGCAAACCCACATGTCATACACTGGGCACACCCACATGTCATACACTGGGCACACCCACATGTCATACACACAGGGCAGACACACATGTCATACACACAGGGAAGAGACACATGTCATACACTGGGCAGATACACATGTCATACACTGGGCAGACACACATGTCATACACACAGGGCAGAGACACATGTCATACACTGGGCACACCCACATGTCATATACACAGGGCAGAGACACATGTCATACACACAGGGCAGAGACACATGTCATACACAGGGCAGAGACACATGTCATACACACAGGGCAAACCCACTTGTCATACACACAGGGCAGAGACACATGTCATACACATAGGGCAGAGACACATGTCATACACACAGGGCAGAGATACATGTCATACACAGGGCAAACCCACATGTCATACACACAGGGCAAACCTACATGTCATACACAAAGTTTAGAGACACATGTCATACACACAGGGTAGAGACACATGTCATACGCATAGGGCAAACCCACATGTCATTAACAGGACAGCGACACATGTCATACACAGGGCAGAGACACATGTCATACACAGGGCAGACCCACATGTCATACACAGGGCAGGGACACATGTCATACACACAGGGCAGGGACACATGTCATACACACAGGACAGACCCTCATGTCATACACACAGGGCAGACACACATGTCATACACACAGGGCAGACACACATGTCATACACACAGGGCAGACACACATGCCATACACACAGGGCAGACACACATGCCATACACACAGGGCAGACATACATGTCAGACACACAGGGCAGACACACATGTCATACACACAGGGCAGACACACAGGTCATACACACAGGGCAGACACACAGGTCATACACAGGGCAGACACACAGGCCATACACACAGGGCAGACACACATGCCATACACACAGGGCAGACACACATGCCATACACACAGGGCAGACACACATGCCATACACACAGGGCAGACACACATGCCATACACACAGGGCAGACACACATGCCATACACACAGGGCAGACACACATGTCATACACACAGGGCAGACACACATGTCATACACACGGAGCAGACACACATGTCATACACACAGGGCAGACACACATGTCATACATGCATGGACAGATCCAGCGGCCAGGTTGCGAGAGATAACCCATATGGCAGGTGTATGAGAGTGGACTGACCTGGCTAGTGTCAGGGGATCTGAATTGAATGTGTGACTGTCTTCTGTTTCAGACACCAGGGAGCCATGTCACAGATTGTTTCCCACGACACGTTGCTGGGAAGATGGCGCCTGTCACTGGATCTGTTTGGGTGGGTGTTCTGTGATGATGTTGGCGCAGAGCTAGGACCTGTAATAAGTGAACTCGATGGTTTCCCTGTCAAGGAAAGTCGATTCCGACGAGAGATGGAAAAACTAAGGAATTCACAACAGAGAGATCTGACGCTGGAGGTAATGTGAACTCTTTTAGTGGCCAAATGTTTCCGCCAGGGCGGACATGGCTAGTGTGAGCAGCCCTGTGTGCAATCATGTCTAATGTGAAATACTTCATCATACATCACCATCATTTCACAGGGAGACTGGCACTTGTGCTGTGTTCCCTTCTGCAGTCGCCAGCCAAGAGTTGCCAGATTGGTGGTACAGTGGCAGCCAAGAGTTGCCAGATAGGTGGCAGTCAAGAGTTGCCAGACTGGTGGTACAGTGGCAGCCAAGAGTTGCCAGATTGGTGGTACAGTGGCAGCCAAGAGTTGCCAGACTGGTGGTACAGTGGCAGCCAAGAGTTGCCAGGCTTGTGGTACAGTGGCAGCCAAGAGTTGCCAGATTGGTGGTACAGTGACAGCCAAGAGTTGCCAGATTGGTGGTACAGTGGCAGCCAAGAGTTGCCAGACTGGTGGTACAGTGGCGGCCAAGAGTTGCCAGATTGGTGGTACAGTGGCAGCCAAGAGTTGCCAGATTGGTGGTACAGTGGCGGCCAAGAATTGCCAGACTGGTGATACAGTGGCAGCCAAGAGTTGCCAGACTGGTGGTACAGTGGCAGCCAAGAGTTGCCAGACTGGTGGTACAGTGGCAGCCAAGAGTTGCCAGACTGGTGGTACAGTGGCAGCCAAGAGTTGCCAGGCTGGTGGTACAGTGGCAGCCAAGAGTTGCCAGGCTGGTGGTACAGTGGCAGCCAAGAGTTGCCAGATTGGTGGTACAGTGGCAGCCAAGAGTTGCCACACTGGTGGTACAGTGGCAGCCAAGAGTTGCCAGATTGGTGGTACAGTGGCAGCCAAGAGTTGCCAGATTGGTGGTACAGTGGCAGCCAAGAGTTGCCAGACTGGTGGTACAGTGGCAGCCAAGAGTTGCCAGATTGGTGGTACAGTGGCAGCCAAGAGTTGCCAGACTGGTGGTACAGTGGTAGCCAAGAGTTGCCAGATTGGTGGTACAGTGGCAGCCAACAGTTGCCAGATGGCATTACACACATGGCAAACCCACATGTCATACACGCAGGTCAAACCCACATGTCATACACACTGTGCAGAGACACATGTCATACACACATGGCAGAGACACATGTCATACACAGGGCACACCATGTCATACACAGGGAAGACCCACTTGTGATACACAGGGCAGAGACATATGTCATACACACAGGGCAGAGACACATGTCATGCACACAGGGCAGAGACATATGTCATACACAGGGCAAACGCACATGTCATACACAGGACAGAGACACATGTCATATACACAGGGCAGGCCCACATGTCATATACACAGGGCATACACACACGGCAGAGAACATGTCATACACACAGGGCAAACCCACATGTCATACACAGGGCAAACCCACATGTCATACACAGGGCAGAGACACATGTCATACACATAGGGCAAACCCACATGTCATACACATAGGGCAAACCCACATGTCATACACATAGGGCAGAGACACATGTTATACACACAGGGCAAACCCACATGTCATACACACAGGGCAGAGACACATGTCATACACACAGGGCAGAGACACATGTCATACACACAGGGCAGAGACACATGTCATACACACAGGGCAGAGACACATGTCATACACACAGGGCAGAGACACATGTCATACACACAGGGCAGATACACATTTCATACACAGGGTAGACCCACATGTCATACACAGTTCAAACCCACATGTCATACACTGGGCACACCCACATGTCATACACTGGGCACACCCACATGTCATACACACAGGGCAGACACACATGTCATACACACAGGGCAGAGACATGTCATACACTGGGCAGATGCACATGTCATACACTGGGCAGACACACATGTCATACACACAGGGCAGAGACACATGTCATACACTGGGCAGATACACATGTCATACACTGGGCACACCCACATGTCATACACTGGGCACACCCACATGTCATACACACAGGGCAGAGACACATGTCATACACAGGGCAGAGACACATGTCATACACAGGGCAGGGACACATGTCATACACACAGGACAGAGACACATGTCATACACACAGGACAGACCCTCATGTCATACACACAGGGCAGACACACATGCCATACACACAGGGCAGACACACATGTCATACACACAGGGCAGACACACATGTCATACACACAGGGCAGACACACATGTCATACACTGGGCACACCCACATGTCATACACACAGGGCAGACACACATGTCATACACACAGGGCAGACACACATGTCATACACACAGGGCAGACACACATGTCATACACACAGGGCAGACACACATGTCATACACACAGGGCAGACACACAGGGCAGACACACATGTCATACACACAGGGCAGACACACATGTCATACACACAGGGCAGACACACATGTCATACACACAGGGCAGACACACAGGGCAGACACACATGCCATACACACAGGGCAGACACACAGGGCAGACACACAGGGCAGACACACATGCCATACACACAGGGCAGACACACATGTCATACACACAGGGCAGACACACATGTCATACACACAGGGCAGACACACATGTCATACACACAGGGCAGACACACATGTCATACACACAGGGCAGACACACATGTCATACACACAGGGCAGACACACATGTCATACACACAGGGCAGACACACATGTCATACACACAGGGCAGACACACATGTCATACACACAGGGCAGACACACATGTCATACATGCATGGACAGAGCCAGCGGCCAGGTTGCGAGAGATAACCCATATGGCAGGTGTATGAGAGTGGACTGACCTGGCTAGTGTCAGGGGATCTGAATTGAATGTGTGACTGTCTTCTGTTTCAGACACCAGGGAGCCATGTCACAGATTGTTTCCCACGACACGTTGCTGGGAAGATGGCGCCTGTCACTGGATCTGTTTGGGTGGGTGTTCTGTGATGATGTTGGCGCAGAGCTAGGATCTGTAATAAGTGAACTCGATGGTTTCCCTGTCAAAGAAAGTCGATTCCGACGAGAGATGGAAAAACTAAGGAATTCACAACAGAGAGCTCTGACGCTGGAGGTAATGTGAACTCTTTTAGTGGCCAAATGTTTCCGCCAGGGCGGACATGGCTAGTGTGAGCAGCCCTGTGTGCAATCATGTCTAATGTGAAATACTTCATCACACATCACCATCATTTCACAGGGAGACTGGCACTTGTGCTGTGTTCCCTTCTGCAGTCGCCAGCCAAGAGTTGCCAGATTGGTGGTACAGTGGCAGCCAAGAGTTGCCAGATAGGTGGCAGTCAAGAGTTGCCAGACTGGTGGTACAGTGGCAGCCAAGAGTTGCCAGATTGGTGGTACAGTGGCAGCCAAGAGTTGCCAGACTGGTGGTACAGTGGCAGCCAAGAGTTGCCAGGCTTGTGGTACAGTGGCAGCCAAGAGTTGCCAGATTGGTGGTACAGTGACAGCCAAGAGTTGCCAGATTGGTGGTACAGTGGCAGCCAAGAGTTGCCAGACTGGTGGTACAGTGGCGGCCAAGAGTTGCCAGATTGGTGGTACAGTGGCAGCCAAGAGTTGCCAGATTGGTGGTACAGTGGCGGCCAAGAATTGCCAGACTGGTGATACAGTGGCAGCCAAGAGTTGCCAGACTGGTGGTACAGTGGCAGCCAAGAGTTGCCAGACTGGTGGTACAGTGGCAGCCAAGAGTTGCCAGACTGGTGGTACAGTGGCAGCCAAGAGTTGCCAGGCTGGTGGTACAGTGGCAGCCAAGAGTTGCCAGGCTGGTGGTACAGTGGCAGCCAAGAGTTGCCAGATTGGTGGTACAGTGGCAGCCAAGAGTTGCCACACTGGTGGTACAGTGGCAGCCAAGAGTTGCCACACTGGTGGTACAGTGGCAGCCAAGAGTTGCCAGACTGGTGGTACAGTGGCAGCCAAGAGTTGCCAGATTGGTGGTACAGTGGCAGCCAAGAGTTGCCAGATGGCATTACACACATGGCAAACCCACATGTCATACACGCAGGTCAAACCCACATGTCATACACACTGGGCAGAGACACATGTCATACACACTGGGCAGAGACACATGTCATACACACATGGCAGAGACACATGTCATACACAGGACACACCATGTCATACACAGGACACACCATGTCATACACAGGGCACACCATGTCATACACAGGGCACACCCACATGTCATACACAGGGAAGACTCACTTGTGATACACAGGGCAGAGACATATGTCATACACACAGGGCAGAGACACATGTCATACACACAGGGCAGAGACATATGTCATACACAGGGCAAATGCACATGTCATACACAGGGCAGAGACACATGTCATATACACAGGGCAGGCCCACATGTCATATACACAGGGCATACCCACATGTCATACACAGGGCAGAGAACATGTCATACACACAGGGCAAACCCACATGTCATACACACAGGGCAAACCCTCATGTCATACACAGGGCAAACCCACATGTCATACACAGGGCAGAGACACATGTCATACACATAGGGCAAACCCACATGTCATACACACAGGGCAGAGACACATGTCATACACACAGGGCAGAGACACATGTCATACACAGGGCAGAGACACATGTCATACACACAGGGCAGAGACACATGTCATACACACAGGGCAGATACACATTTCATACACAGGGTAGACCCACATGTCATACACAGGGCAGATACACATTTCATACACAGGGTAGACCCACATGTCATACACAGGGCACACCCACATGTCATACACTGGGCACACCCACATGTCATACACACAGGGCAGACACACATGTCATACACACAGGGCAGAGACACATGTCATACACTGGGCAGATACACATGTCATACACTGGGCACACCCACATCTCATACACTGGGCACACCCACATGTCGTACACACAGGGCAGAGACACATGTCGTATACACAGGGCAGAGACACATGTCATAAATATGGCAAACCCACATGTCATACACACAGGGCAAACCCACTTGTCATACACACAGGGCAAACCCACTTGTCATACACACAGGGCAGAGACACATGTCATACACATAGGGCAGAGACACATGTCATACACACAGGGCAGAGACACATGTCATACACAGGGCAAACCCACATTTCATACACACAGGGCAGAGACACATGTCATACACACAGGGCAAACCTACATGTCATACACACAGTTTAGAGACACATGTCATACACACAGGGTAGAGACACATGTCATATGCACAGGGCAAACCCACATGTCATTAACAGGACAGAGACACATGTCATACACAGGACAGAGACACATGTCATACACAGGGCAGACCCACATGTCATACACAGGGCAGACCCACATGTCATACACAGGGCAGGGACACATGTCATACACACAGGGCAGAGACACATGTCATACACACAGGACAGACCCTCATGTCATACACACAGGGCAGACACACATGTCATACACACAGGGCAGACACACATGCCATACACCCAGGGCAGACACACATGTCATACACACAGGGCAGACACACATGTCATACACACAGGGCAGACACATGTCATACACACAGGGCAGACACACAGGTCATACACACAGGGCAGACACACAGGGCAGACACACATGCCATACACACAGGGCAGACACACATGCCATACACACAGGGCAGACACACATGCCATACACACAGGGCAGACACACATGCCATACACACAGGGCAGACACACATGTCATACACACAGGGCAGACACACATGTCATACACACAGGGCAGACATACATGTCATACACACAGGGCAGACACACATGTCATACATGCATGGACAGAGCCAGCGGCCAGGTTGCGAGAGATAACCCATATGGCAGGTGTATGAGAGTGGACTGACCTGGTTAGTGTCAGGGGATCTGAATTGAATGTGTGACTGTCTTCTGTTTCAGACACCAGGGAGCCATGTCACAGATTGTTTCCCACGACACGTTGCTGGGAAGATGGCGCCTGTCACTGGATCTGTTTGGGTGGGTGTTCTGTGATGATGTTGGCGCAGAGCTAGGATCTGTAATAAGTGAACTCGATGGTTTCCCTGTCAAGGAAAGTCGATTCCGACGAGAGATGGAAAAACTAAGGAATTCACAACAGAGAGATCTGACGCTGGAGGTAATGTGAACTCTTTTAGTGGCCAAATGTTTCCGCCAGGGCGGACATGGCTAGTGTGAGCAGCTCTGTGTGCAATCATGTCTAATGTGAAATACTTCATCATACATCACCATCATTTCACAGGGAGACTGGCACTTGTGCTCTGTTCCCTTCTGCAGTCGCCAGCCAAGAGTTGCCAGATTGGTGGTACAGTGGCAGCCAAGAGTTGCCAGATAGGTGGCAGTCAAGAGTTGCCAGACTGGTGGTACAGTGGCAGCCAAGAGTTGCCAGATTGGTGGTACAGTGGCAGCCAAGAGTTGCCAGACTGGTGGTACAGTGGCAGCCAAAAGTTGCCAGGCTTGTGGTACAGTGGCAGCCAAGAGTTGCCAGATTGGTGGTACAGTGGCAGCCAAGAGTTGCCAGATTGGTGGTACAGTGGCAGCCAAGAGTTGCCAGACTGGTGGTACAGTGGCAGCCAAGAGTTGCCAGACTGGTGGTACAGTGGCAGCCAAGAGTTGCCAGATTGGTGGTACAGTGGCAGCCAAGAGTTGCCAGACTGGTGGTACAGTGGCAGCCAAGAGTTGCCAGATTGGTGGTACAGTGGCAGCCAAGAGTTGCCAGATGGCATTACACACATGGCAAACCCACATGTCATACACGCAGGTCAAACCCACATGTCATACACACTGGGCAGAGACACATGTCATACACACTGGGCAGAGACACATGTCATACACACATGGCAGAGACACATGTCATACACACATGGCAGAGACACATGTCATACACAGGGCACACCATGTCATACACAGGGCACACTATGTCATACACAGGGCACACCCATATGTCATACACAGGGATGACCCACTTGTGATACACAGGGCAGAGACATATGTCATACACACAGGGCAGAGA